>QUSE01000009.1:0-74928 GCA_006508115.1 Apiospora malaysiana
AGTCAGACCAAAGAGACTGCCCAGATCGTCACAATGGCGCAAGTCAAAGCAGCAAGAATCCTGCTGAGGCTCAAAACTACAGTACCGCATCGTACTTGCGCAAGAGTAGGCACGCTTATGCGTGGACCTCGCTCTATCCTGATAACCTGAATACAAATTTACAGCCACATGAACCGCTGGCAAGGACGAACATCATCCGCACCTGCACTACCTTGCATTCCCCAGTTGCCCCCTTATGTCAACAACAAGACACCTATTCGTCGTAGTTGGAAGCGCGAACTGTAGGCCCGATAAACGCGACAACGAGCGAACTGCTCGGTATCAGCAACGTTGGCGGATTGTACGCTGGCAAAGGAAGCACAAGATGGGAATCACTAACGCTAGGTGGGGCACAATGTTAGCGTACAGTACTTCGCAGATACGGTCGATTCGCTTTTCCTGCTCGCAGAAATCCGTCGCGCGTAGCCGGAAACCCCGATCCCAGATACACCACTCTGCTCTAGTATATACTTCAAGCCCATATGCACTAATCCCAAACGTGCAGACCGTTCAGGACTTGCCACCTGTAGATCATGGAAACATCTACTCAGCTATTCTTGGCAAGGCTGATCAGCTCGACTGCTGCGTACTGTGAGATTCACCATCCGCCATTTCAACGGTTACTAACTGGTCCAAGACCAGATCGCAGCTTCCTTACATGCGTTTATATGGCCTAAGATCTTCTGGGACTTTGCGACGCATTCCCTAGACAGAGCAGTCTCGCCGTTTCCTTATTTACAGATTGTGAATTTGGTTGCCGCCATCGTTGTCTTAGCTTGGGAATGGCCCGCGCCACGCTTTGCTCGTTGCCGTCTATACTTCTGCCCTAACTTCCATGCAGCAGTCTGTGCATTGGCTCTCATTCCCGCAATACTGCTTTATCAAGGGACAAATGCTGCCATATATTATGTTATATCTGTAATTCTTTACTGGTCATTTTAAGCCATTGGTAGTACATTGCGGCATACTTATAAAATATTAAACATAACGCTGTTTAAGTAAAACGTTCTATTAATTTTATGTTTACTCTGGTGCTATTAGCTATAGCTTAACTATGTAACTTGCACATTGCGTTACTCATCGCCGCCGTTCCGGACAAGATTGTTGCGAGTGAGATGCCTTTGTCGAGCTTCCTCACGGCCTCGATTCAATAGCCTGCTCTCCTCTGCCACTTCTTGGGCTCTTTCTTCCTCCCGGCTTTGGGTGATCCTGGGATACTCAACAGGATGCCATCGGTTGAACTGCAACCACGTGGTGTATGTCATTCGGTCATTCCCAAGCTGCTCGTCAACTTGGAACCACTCTTCGGTTTCGAACCATTCGCCAGTTGTGAACACTTTTGTAACTGGAGCCCGGCATAAAGGGCAGACTTCGTGGTTCGCCCGACGCATCTGGTGTCGCATATATGTCGCCAAGCATTTGGTATGGAAAATATGGGGCGTCTGCACATCGCATGTAATAGCACAGTCTTGGAAGAGATCTCCCAGTCCCTCTAAACACAGTGTGCATCGGCCCTCGACTTCGACTCGGAGAAGTGGACTGGCTTCCCATTCGGATCTCAAGGTATTAAGTGGCGACCATGGAAGAAGGTGCTGTCTAAAAACCCTGACAGGTATTCGAACTTTGTTATAAAGGTCATTAAAGCGCTTGAGGAAAAAAGTGTTCCCGTGTGTATCAACGTTCTGCGCAGGGTGGTCGATGTTGCGACACACAAGGATGTCCCTGTCGACACATTCATTCATGATGCAGTTATCGCACCATCCACAGCCACAGGGGAGCACAGCGGTAGCCATAGGTTGTTGATCTGAAGGTCCTGCTCGCCGCTGTCTCATTGTGGCCACGCATGTCACACATCTTTCGACAATGCTCTGGCTTTGAATCGTACTATATATAGCGAGGAACTAAACCTAATATCAGTCAGTCAGCCCCTGTAATCAACGTGTCAAGTAAAACCTTACCCTTTCTAATCCGGTATTCCCTGACGGGGTCGTGGCTTGTTGAGACCGCGGCGCATCAGCCGTGGGTGATCTGGAAGCTTGGGGGGATTGAAATCTGGCTGCATCAGGCTCTGGCCGTGACTCAACAGTCAGCCTAGATGTGTCAGGTTGCCTTCTGGCCCCACTGACCCTACCTGGCTGGGCTGGAGTGGGCGGCGTTCCCTGTGATCTCGATGAGCTGGCTAGCATTTGGCCTGGAGGCATTTCGGCTGTTGTGCGACGTCGTCGGCCTTGCATCCTTTCAACCGTTGGGCGAGGCCGGCTTGGTAAATCTTGTACGGGCGTTGGCTCTTGGCGTGATCTTACTGGCTGGTCAGGTCGCCTGGGTGCCGAACCCGCACCACTGTTCCCAAGACTGACGTCTGCCGGCGTCTGGCTCCTGAGCCGTGCCCCATCGGCTTGGAGGCTAGCTCTGGTTGAGGATGGATAAGGCTCGATCGGGGGATCTTGACCAGCTGCTTCGTAATGCGCATCAATAAGGCTCTGTCCTTCATTCCTAACTACGCTGTTCCATACCCCACGACTGATGAATGGCGGCTGAGGGCCGTCAAGCTTCATCCAAGTATAGGTGTTTCTCTGTGGATTATTAACACGATCATCGTCGAGTAATGGATCAAGGTTCACATATGGGCATATCCAGTAGATTCCAGGCACTTCGTTCTGACGGATATAATCCCGTAACTGCGTTGCAGTTAACATAGGGAGGACCTCGGATCTAGACCTAATTCCTAACTGTTCTTTTTTACACGCATAACCGCGGCGAGGTAGGTCGCGATGAAGTGGTGGCAGCGTAATAAGTAAGAAACTCTTCCAGGGTGGCGAGCCTTCTATACGGGCCGTCTCGAATCTACCAGTCTGTGGGCAGCGGAAGTTCTCGTAAAACTGCCGGCCGTGTACATGGCGAATGTTTGCGGACTGGAGACCGTGGGTACTTGGGCCATCATCGGTAGCGAATACATCAATCTCGTCGTCGGTGCCAAGAGTGGAAGTATCCGGAAAAGGGTTCGTATTTCTAGCTGTTTCGGCATGTCCAAGTGGCTCAGGTCCAGGAGATGCCTCGCTATTGGGTTGTCCAAGTGGTTCATCGTCAGCTTCCGTGGTAGTATTTGACCTCATAGAAATGTCCTCTTCCGACACTTCGATCGCAATTGGGATCTCGTCTCCAGGTGTTTCATCACTAGGTTCGGGGTTGTTCGGTGCTCTGTTGCGGGTAGATCTGGTCCTCCCCAACGCGCGTCCTCCTACTACTCCTTGTGATTCCTCTAGTGCTCGACGGTCTGCTCGATTCATGATAACAAGTGTGTTAGTGTTAATAACTAAGAATGGGAAGGTTCAATTAGCGACGTGAATAAGATATTCAAACTATATATACCAGAAGAATAGATCCTAGAAACATATTCGAAACCCGATTCCTAGAGTTTGTTGCTGCGGAACGAGTTCTCGTAAATAGTATCTCCTTTCTGGTTCTTTCAATCAGTCGAGATTTGCAAACGCCCCCAGGGGCATCATTGTACGGCACGTCCACGACCACCGCAAGTGCATACATCGACGACCGTCGGATCAAAGACGCCGTTGACCTCCTCGAACATATCGTGGCGGTGGAAAGTCAACTATTCGATAATGATGATCCCAACCGACACGTATCGCTGGATCTCCTGGAAGATGCATAAGCAACTAGAGGTTCAATAAGAGACTGAGGGCGATGGGTAGAACAGGGTCCACCTTCCTTGAACCTAGAGTAAAACGCACAGACTAGTTGATTGAAGCATTCGGGCTAACAGCACAAGACTGTACTTTGCAAATCATGATCCTTCTCCCGGGTACGGGGCATCATGCATGGGACTTGCATGATTGTAACAACATGGAACGCGGGAATGAGTTGTGTGACTCTGACAGGCATGTGTTCGTGCCACATTACTTGCAGCGACCCACTGCATCCCAATCTGGAAAGCGAAAGCGGACGCTGGACCGGATTGTACGAATCCTATCTATTTCAGTCAAAATAACAAGCTCATATGCGTTTAACCCTGACCAAAAGAATAGGGTCCTCTATAATAATTTGAAAGAATTACACTAACTCGGTGCACGCACTTCGTGGCTTACGAACGCCCAAGCGCTAATTTAGCAGAGTCTCCAGGACAGGATTTTAAGGGCGAGCCACTGACAGCCGAGAATAAGTACCCGAATAAAATAACAAACCACCTACCATCATTGGTATCCCTTTCTTCTACTCATACCGCATGTATCATGACGAGGTATTCATCATTGTCCTGAAGATAGTACCATCCAAAAGATAGTTGCTTAACGATCGACGGGGTGTTCGTCAGGTCATCTACAGTATATACCCAGGGCCCTCATTGCTAGCGGTGCCGTGTTGTTTGTTCAGCGTGGGGTATGGTGTCAAGGCAGCGCCGAATTAGTAGTAAGCTCAAGCATTAGCGTTCTGTGGTCTCGCAGTGTGGTGCATGTTAGGAACACTACAGGAAGGAGCTGACTACTGGACAGTACTTCTCCTACATCACTTACGCACGGTGCATGGGCCCAATAGCACCCCAACCGAATAATTTGACACCTGAATGGGCAACGCTAACTAACCGCGCACTCGCCTAGCGTGCTGTTAGAGAAACATGAGTTTGAAGATAGCAGACTATCATGAAGACCCCGCCTAGACCACAATGATCTGTCGCTGGAGCCGCAGACCACTACTTCCGCGAGGACGTATACGCACTTGTGCAAATGTTTAATTCTATCCCAATTAATATTGAAAATGAACGCTGATCCTTGGATTTTTCTTTGTTTCCCTCCGTTTTCCACTATCGCATCGTATTGTTCCGGGTCATAGCGTCTCGCCCACAGACTGTTGCTCGCCAATTTCGTCGTTTCGCCTCCTGAGTTCTTCCTGGGCTTGCTCTTCGCTCATTTGCTGATACGCGATTTCAGCATCCCTTTCCTGCCGTCGGCTCTGAGTAACTCTCGGATAGTCAACAGGGTGGAATTCGTTGAACTGTAACCATGTCGCATAGTATTCTGGGTCGTCTCCAAAACATTCTCCTTCTATATACCACTGAGACTTGTAAAACCACTGGCCAGTTGTAAAAACTCTCTGTGTCACTGCCCGACACAGCGGGCAGGACATGTGCAGGGAGCGGCGCGCAGCATCGCGAAAGTAACGCGCCAAGCATGTGGTGTGAAATATATGGACAGACGCGCCGACACACGTAATGGAGCAGTTTTGAAAGACGTCCCCTAAGGTCTCGTAACAAATAGTGCAGTCTTCCTCGGTGTCAACTCGAAGTATTGGGCTTCGCGCCCTTCGCGTCCATTGAGGCTTCAGCGTATGATCCACAGTCCATGGAAGTCCAAGTTGTTTAAAAGTGCTTACAGGTATCCGGACCTTGCTATACCGTTCATTATAGCGTACAGTGAAGAATGTCGACACAGATAGTTCTCCATGACGGCTATTGTTTCCACAGAGTATACGGTTCGTTCCAAAGTTGACTGCTAACCGCGTGCAGTAATCGCAATATACACAGCCGCACTGGATAACCATAGTAGCCATAGACTGCTGGCTTATTGATTCTCCCCTTGAGGAACTCGTTTCCACGCAGACACGACATCTTCCTGTGATATCCTGTCCATTGGGTGCATTGTATATGGCCAAAAACTAGACATAGTGTCAGTCTGGGAGTCCTCCATAGAGCTTCCAGTGGGTCTTACATCTTCCAGCGGATCAGCGGTACCTGGAGGTCTATTTCGTGACTCTGTAGGATTATCTGATCTAGGTATGCCAGTTGTACTTGGGCTTTGAGGCCTTTCGATTGTTGGTTGGGGCTGGCTTCGTGGGGCCTGCACAGGCCACTGCTGTTGCTCTTGGGTTTCGGTCTGCGGAGTCACTAGCACTCTGTCCTGTCGCGGTGCCAGTTGGGTTGAGGGGTTTAGCGTCACGCCAGTGGCTATATGCGTCTGGTTCCTAACTCGTGCACTATCGACTTGAAGGCTCGATCTGATCGAGGATGGATAAGGCTCGATGGGTAGGTGTTGCCCAGTAATCTCATAATGTGCATCAATACGACATTGTCCTTGAATGCTAAGGACGCTATTCCACACTCCACAACTGATAAATGGAGGTTCGGGGCCATCAAGCTTCATCCAAGTATAAGTGTTCCTTTGTGGATAACCGGCGAAGCCATTATTGAGCAATGGATCAAGATCGACATATGGGCATATCCAATGGATCCCAGGTATGCCGTGGTCACGGATATAGTCTTCCAGTTGTCGTGCAGTTAACATGCGTAGAGCAGTGAACTGGGACGACCGGATTCCCAGCTGTTCTTTCTTGCACGTATAACCGCGGCGAGGCTGGCCTCGACTAAAGGGAGGAAGAGTAAGAAGTACAAAGCTCTTCCAGGGAGGTGAGCCTTCTATGCGGGCCGTCTCGATAGTATGAGTTTGCGGGCAGCGGAAATTCTCGTAAAACAGCCGGCCGCGTAGGCTGAGGATATTCGCAGGTTGGGAGCTATGGGTACTCGGGCCATCATCTGTAGCGAATACATGAACCTCGTTCTGGAGGTCCACAAAAGAAGTAGCCGGAAAGGAATCGGTATGCCTAGCCTCCGTTTCAGCGTGTCCAAGTGATTCCGACTCAGAAGGCGTTTCTGCTGCAGTGGTATATGATCTCAGAGAGGAGTCCTCATCTGACATTTCAATCGCGATTAGTATCTTGCGACGAAGGGCTCTAATCTACCCCCCGAGAAGAATTCTCGTGCCCGGATGGTTGCTGGGTGAACAATGTCTAATCACGACACAAAGGTTTGGAAATAAAAAAGTGGAAGAGGCTTTCTAGAACAATACGCAGCGAGTAATTCGAAAAGGTATTATATATTTGCTCCTTGATCTAGTAAATTCATGGAACAATATGGAGAGTCCAATATTAGCGCGGTACCTTAGATAAATGGGAGGAAGCATACTCTTGATATATGTTATCGGATTAAAATTGATCCTAGTCAGTAGCGAATCCCTTTTCGATTCCATACCGGAGTTGAGAAAAACCCTTATAAGTGGCACTACGGTGCGAATGGGTTGGGTCATCTCCTACTTTATTTTACATTGTTAGAGCATGTATTGATTCTAGCAAGCGTACCACTGTACACTTTCAGACTTGTTTCCAAGACAATGCCATCAGTGATATGATTTAATGATAAAGAAGAGTGTCTGATCACTTAAGGCGCCAATGAGGTGCTCGTTACATTGGTCAGATAGGAAAGATCCTATCCAGCAGTGTATTGCTCTTGACCAAATACCAACTTAAAATACATCATCTTTGGTCGTCTGCCAACGGCGAGAACTGATCTACCTTCCCGTCGTGAACATCTGCTGAATGAGTTCGCGGCACATTGGGCAGCTTGTAGTGTTATTTTCCCCTGACAATAGCTCTCGCTAAACACGACTCATGGAAAAGTGAAGTCCTCTATATTAGAGAGATATAGGTTGGAGAGGTCATGCATGAACCAATTGCTTCCATGGTAATCCTCAAAGGGGAGCATTTTGTTATAGTCTTGAGGTTGTTTCTAACCAAAGACGAGCTTCTCCTCGGATACAGCTACAGAATCAGCGAAAGGCGCTCAGAAAATGGACGAACTGTAGCTGGACTGTCCTGTGTTCGTAGAAGAGGTGTCGTCTCTGCATTGTCTGCCATGAGACAGCCTCTGCAATCTTTGGCAGATCCATGTTTACGGAAACTCTTGGTATTTCCTCATTCTAATGACACCAAGCCCTGGAGGCCCCGAGCTTGCCTGGACGTAAGCACTATTATGCAATATCGTATAGTATGGGCTCCGATTAACCAATCTGTATATTATGATAGATCCTTGAGAGGGACAACTATTTCCGTAAGACTGTTCTAACCATTTACATTGTCGCAGAAATACTGCTCGAAACCTTGAAGATGTTCCTCCACATACGTCAAAACATCGGCATTGTTGGACGTGGCGGTAACAGTGACCCATACGAAGTCCCCAGTATAGGCTGTGCATGATTCCATCTCAAGCTCTTCGATTGTTTTCTTGGCCGAAGCTTCATCAACAGGTGGGAAGTAATTCTTGTGATTCCATACCACGTTCTCTAGCTCCTCCCGAGACGGAGCAACGCGCTCCGACGATGTTATGACTGGGTCAGAAGCGCTCCCGGGCATGATGAATGGGCCAGAAGAAGTGACTGCCGCTGCCGTTATTCTCTCATCCTCTAAAATCCTTCGACAGAACTCTTCTGTTCTGGGCTTGGAAGGCAGGAGAAATGTTAGAGATGAATTCTGCTTGAACTCTCTCAGGCCAGAAACTTCTTTCCACCCTGCTTTTTCGGTTATGTGATAAGTCCTCTTGTGTTGAATCGTAAAAATACCTGCTTGGTTGAGACGGAGTAGGAGTGGAGCAAAATCAAGGTCTCCCTGATCCTCAAATAATCGCCAGCGCCACGGTAACAGAACGTCGTCAGCTACAAAAGCTTCCATGTATTCTCGCATAAGTCGGATGAGGGTCTCCCAGTCATTGGCAGATCTCCACTCCGCCGATACAGGAGTGTGGCATAGAAACCAGTCTTCTTTCACCATGGATCGAATTCCAATGCTTTGGAGAGGAACTTCAGCAACTCTGCACTCTTTGAGTGCGAGACTATCTCTGTGTCTGTTATCAACCAAACTGTAAAGCAGACATGTGGAATAGTAGCCTTGATGTTGCTCGAAAAGATTCGATATGGGTTGTGAAAGAGCAACGTTTGTTTCGTTTTCCCAATCCCATAGGTTCAAAACAACCTTGCTGTCCGTAAGATGTGCCTCGCACAATTGCTCATTATAGGTGTGTTCCTGAAGACATGACTTCAATTCCGCGGTACCTTTCGCTATTTCGTGGAGTTCACCTGTGCCGTCACTCGAGATAAATACCAGGTTGATCCAATCGCTTGTGTCTCCATCGTAGAATTTTCGCATATCTTGGGGATGGCCGATAACAAAGGGGTTGAAGCCGATTGCGGAAGCTGCGTCAAGGAAGTCGCCATTCTTGAACAGTCTCGCATAGGCAAGTGCATGTTTGATCTCAGTGGTTGAGTCCCCTCGCCGATGAGCTTCCGCTCTGTGAATAGGGTTGCTCGAATCCATGTTTGCATGATGTTTGAGAATGAAGCTTGACTGAGCATGTCCTTAGGTATATATGAGTTAATAGGCATCCCACTTTTACAGAAACCAGGAGCCTAAATTTAGAATCCTAGTCCGCATTTCTAAGAAGAACGACTCGAGATTCTGCCGCGCGCTTAATTGTATTATGCACTTCAGATTAATATAAAGCAGGACAATCAGAAGCCGAAATCTAGAACAATATTCAAAAGACTCAGATCCAACTTGCTTGAAGCTGAAAATCACCAATTTACAACGTGGTTTCTAACAGCATGAAGGCATCATACGCCCTATTGAAGTCGTGGAAAGGGAGAAAGAGAAATGGTATGAAGAAGATGCATGAGCTCTATGAACTTTTCGGCGCTAAAGTTTATGTCTATGTGGAGAAAGATGGCATACCATATTCATACCAGTCCCATGGCGACTTTCCTAGTTGTCCAGCTGGCCCGGTATTGGCATCTAACAAAATGACCCCTGATGACTTCATCACTGTCGCTGAGAGACGGCGACGCGACCAACCCCTTTCGCCCTCACCAATCAGCAGTCAGGCCTTCCAGAAAGAGCCGGCTAACATTAATGGCAACCAAAGGCCGCAACCTCGAACATACTTCAATATTCCAAAGAATTGAACATTATATACATCAATTTATATTCTGTAGAGTCTCCTGCAGAGAAGATATCGTAGCAATGACAGATCGTATCCTAGGTGTTTGTGATATGCCCATGCCTCCTTCGTGAGAACATTGCAAGTTTTCTAAGCGGCAGGGCGAGTTACTAATGTTTACCTGCCCCTGGTGTCTCATTGCATCGATCATTATCATGATAGTAGACGAAGGAGACGATGCAGTGACTGTTAGCAAAGTCAGGAAGTCTTTCCCCTCTTTGACCTCTCTCCAACTTTGGTCAGAGCATAACTCTGTCACTACCAATGAATCGTCTCCACGATAATGAATTCGAGCTTTCTTCATCCTGAGCGTCATGAGAAGTGAAGTCAGATACGGCCCAGGCTCGATATGACACCCTATTTGTAGTTCTATCTCGATGGGAGTGTCACTGTAGAAATGAAAGGGCTCAACAATATCGATGTAAAATAGAGATCCGAGGAGGCTATCGACTTGCTCATCAAGGTGAGAAGAGATAGCTGGGCAGTACTGAAGTGAAACATCAATCGACGCTTCAGGCCAAAAGCGTGACACTAAAGCGTTTACTTGAAAACCGGTATCCACGGTTCGCGGACGGAAGCTTTTGCGGAGCCATTTTTCCGTCCTGGACGAAGTTGGCTTTTCCGCCATTGTGATGAGGCGGCCTCTGCAGTATAAACACAATTTTGGCCCTTTTGTACGGATATCGTTAAATGGGAAGTTTAGTCCTGGGCCAAATTGAAGTTCGTTTCTGTTTATTTTGACCCATTTAAGTCCTCGGAGATGGTGTATGCAGTCTTCAACGCTAGCCCCTTGACAGAAGAGCATGACGACGAAAAAGATTCCGATGTTGCTTCCTATCACAAGATCGAAATAGTGCCCCATTGGCGCTTCCAGTATGCTGCGGATGCTTTTCAAGTATATTGACATCGACTGGGCGTTCTCCACGTCGCCTTCCAGGACAAGAACCCTGACTCCTGCATTGTGTGGTTTGAGGCGACAGGTGACGTTATTTGGTTGTCCACAAAACACACATGTGGCTAGAAGAACAGTCCGAGCATTCGCATTATTCTGCGCGTATTTTGAAATGCACGGATCGCAAAGTTCGTGCCCACACGATAAAGTATTTGAGGACATGCAAGCTAGGCATGCCAGACAGATTTGGGAGTCTCCAGTTCTTTGCAATGATGGAGGGATGGACCTAATGACCTCCATGTGTTTCCTAGTATAGCCCTGGCTGGCAACGATCTGGCTGGCGAGCCTAACAAAATGATCCTGCAGTACGGCGGTGAGTCCACTAGCCCTCGACTGGTCCTCGATGTTCTCAATCAACGAGCGATAGGTTTCTGTGAATACCGGCTCAGGTGGTAACCCTATCTGGAAGTTAGCTGTACCATGTCTACTTAGTGAACAACGAGTACCTACAAATTTTGCTCCGAAACGCGTCGGACACAAGCACGGATGCGATGAAGCGGTATGTCGATTCTGCTGAGGCAGGATCTCGGGAGCTTATCTTAACTAATTCGGCGAGGTGTTTTGAAAAGAGCTCGGGTACAGGCTGTGTAGCTCGTGATGCGCGAACCAAACTCAAGGTTTCCGTGGTGGCTTCTGCAAAATGTATGCACGCTGCCCGTAGCAAAGTCTTGGCTTGTGACCGCGTAAAAGCTCTATGGGCACCATCATTCACATATGCTCCTGTGGAGAACTCAACCGCTGTCTGCCTTTCGGTTGACTTTTCCTGTATCACTAGCCCAGAAAAGCAATCTCGCCATGCATTTTCTGCTGTCTTGAAACTGTGATCTCGCATTGCGTTACACCTTGCTAGAACCTCAGCCGTAAGTGTCCACTCCAAGTCTTTGGAAGACATTCTCAGGCTTCCCCCCCTCTCCGTCAATATGAGGATGACTGGTTTTTGGCGCAATACCGGAGGGGCAAGATAAACCCAACTTGCTAATTCTGCCAAAATCTCAACAATGCCGCCATGCTCTGCTTCCACGAAGATGCAAGCATTAGTCAGTGAGAAGAGAGCTCGCGAGTAGAATCGGCGTGCAATTTCAGGACCAGTCAAAGACTGTGCATGTTGGACGGGATGTCGAATGATGTTGGGGGGGATCCAGCCAGCTTTGATCACCGGCATAGAGGCCTGGAGGTGCAGACTACAGTCTAGGATGATGGAAGAGTCAGAGTGAAGCATGTGTACGTGGCCTGGTAGTTCTCGCGTCTGAGGCCCTCTGATGATAGTAATCACGTCGACCTCTTTGTCAGGTCCTTGATCCAAACGTTGGAATGGGCCAGACATCTCTTCCAAGAAGGGGCCATCCAGTCCTGGTGCCCCGCGGCGGAGATTCAACCACAATGAAGAAGGCATAGAGGGCATACATGAACAGTGTGGCTCTTTTGCCGCCAATCTGAGTTTTGTTTTTTTATATGGTACGGCCCCTTTCGAGAATTCGAAAACTAGAACAAGATATTGTGTCCATATCTAAATCCCACCACAACATGCTTATCGCCGCTCTCCTATTCTTAGAACCTCTATCCAAAGCTTATATGATATGGAAAGAAGCATCGTTAAAAACGTGAATACACTTGTCAAAGCTAAAGCGGCCTTCGCTGTGGTGGACCAGACGCCCCCCTGGGCGGTGTAAACGTTGATGAGAACTGTGATCAGCCCATTTGCAGAGTTGAACATAGAGGGCCTATTTCTTAGGTCAGTCAGGAAATCCAGTCCCGGACTACTCGTACATGAAAAGATGGCTCAACAGCCATATATAGTTATGCTTCCACTTATACCAGAGCCATAGAAGTCCAATGACACCTGTCATCGTGCACACGGTAACGAAAGGAAGAAGTGAGTGGCTTAGGAGGACATGATATTGCGAGTAGACATTGGTTTGCTGGACAACTGTGAATGTCGCAGGGAATATGGAAAACCCAGAAAGTAAGAGCCAGGCACAAGTTGCAGCAGCCATGTTATAAGTTAAAGGCACCGCATTGGATTCAAGGACCATTTCTTCATAAGGAATTGCCATGACGATGATGGCTCAGACCACGAGGCTCTTGGAAATCAAGGAGACGCAGCAGGTTTATATGTGTACATGTCTATAGAGCTATTTCTTACTTCCAGTTTCCAAGCTTCATCTTTCGGATCCTTAAGGCTAGCTCATCCTCTGGGTGAAATTCCTCTTGCATTATTACGGGATTTCTCATCACGGATTTCCCCGCATTTTTGGTACCATATCGTGCATTTCGACTCGTGATGGCACAGCACTCACGCTCGACTGTTCGTCTGAACTCGTGACGAGTATAAGCAGTGTAGTTAGGGTCACTGGTATGCCTGAGCTCATGGTGGGTATAAGACCGTGTGACAATACAGTGGTTGCGTCGATGCCGTTCTCGTATTGTGGTATAGTTCAGCTGGCGAGGCGGTTTGTGTACAACTTGCAGCGGTTCAGGCAATTGTGGATAAGGAGTTGGTGGACGATGACCGTCCCGAATGCCACAGTCAACAACAATCGGCCGTGGTCTTCGACTTTTGGCATAGGTGGGGAGTTTGAAATGTACAGAGGCCATGATGGTGCACGTTCGGCAATGCAGAGTATCCGGTACACTACAGATCGTTCTGGTGAAGAAATGGAAGCGGGAATCTTCCCCTATTTGTCTTAAATAAGACGACGGACGGCTCAGGAAGCTGGTGGGCAAGCTGGTAGCTAGATTTGGTTGCGCGAAAACTGGTAGACAGCCAATGCAGCCTGTGTGCGGGCTCCTGTGGCCACTGGTGGATGCGCTAGTGGAAAGCGACATGGGTCCACTAGATTAGATAGCGGTAATGGACTACTTGGTCATGGTTGAGTGGTTACAGGTATAGGGCCGTCAGTGCTAAGCAACAATCATTGTCATCCTACGATTTTCATTACTGCATGTGCTAGCCTCCACATCGTGGGCTGAATGTCCTGAACTCGAGCTCTATCTCCTGCATCTATCTACATTCTCGCTTGATTCTCAAGTTTGCAGAAACTTCCTCACCAGCGATCTACATTCCTAGATACCCTTTACGGGCTTCCACTCTCCGTGAGGAGCCTCGGACTCCTTCCATTAAATCAGAAGCTCGACGCGACGCCCTTGTAGCCTCATACATTGCGTTATTTTCTCCTGGCAGCCGCAGTGCGAGCTTCCGTGTGTCTTTGGCACATATCAGGGAGTGTGGGTATGTTCGTCAATCCTGTTACATTTAGGTAGTGCGTTCCATCAAGGACTGTGTGTGATCTTCTTACCGGCCTTGAACACTATGAATGCACCAGTTGAGAGCATGGAGTGAGTGCTCTCGAGCCCGTGGTGGCGACCTGTTTGCAGTAGTGGTGTGAGAACCATCAGGACGGTACCCAATCAAGACATTGAAGAGTGCAGCCAGGAAATCACACAGCAGAAGGCGAACGCATTAGTAGCGTCTAGCGTTACCCCCATTGATGGGCAAAGTACCTAAGCGCATCACGGAACACCGACTCCACCCAAAAGCGCCAACGCTGGTCCGCTATAAGTTACCCATTTCATGGTGAACTGGTACATGTGATAGGATCTTACCACCCCTACGTTGAAGCTTGACCCCTTCAATTAAACTAGTAGCTCGACGCGACAACGTCCACCCAAGTGTCATCGGGGGCAGTTGCACAGGTCAGAAGTGGAAGACAAATAAATGTATGTATTGATTTATGGTAATGTTGCGTCGAAACGGTATCTGAATTAGATACTTCCATTTTACTATGAAGGCGAGGTTCTTTGTTGCGTCTGCAGCGAAGCGAGAGTGAACCAAGATGCAAGGGTGCATCGCTAGATCCAGCGTGAGCAAGATCTTACCAAGATGCTCGATCTCCAATCAGAGCGTCCGAATTGACCCTTGTAGAGAAACATCGCTCCTTGTTCCCATCTACGCTCCCTCCTGCAACGCAGTATCTCCACGACCTCATTGGCCAGGCAGATTGTCTTTATTGTTCGCTAGCAAGCCTCTGCTTGAATCGGTCCACGTATTGTCAAGTGATCAATGCCTGGAATACCACAGGTGGATTGCATTGACATGAAAATATTGTGACTGCCCAAGCACCCAAGCAACTTACAATGGGCAGTGAGAGACATGGCGGCATCTGGCTTGGAAATACGCAGGAACTGCACAACGGACAATCGGTTCTCCAGTCTGCCACAATGGAACATGTCATTAGATAGAGGTGGTTGTATTGAAGGCATCGTTGATCCGATTCCTCATGCTCCTAGCACCAATCTAGCGGGCTAATCACATCGCAAAGACTTGAGAGAATGGAAGCCCCAGACTGCCTCACGCCACATATGCAGGCGGGGGATATGCTCAATCCCCCGCCAGGAAGTGCGAATGCATGTTTGTACTGCTCTTCAAGCCCCCCTCAGTTCGTTTGTCTTTCAACCTCGATAACCAACAGCAGTCAATGGATCATGGCTTGGCCAGATCTTGTGATGACCCAGCAGGACGGTACCCAATCAGGCGCAATGGGCAGTGGAAGACACGGCAGCTTCCAACCTAGAAATACGTGGGAATCTCACAATGCTAACTTGCATATGGTTTCGTCAACTTGTTCGTGTCTTGTCAAAATGGAGGGCGGCATCAGAACAGATCAGCGCTCTGAAGCAACTCGTCTGTCTCTAGAGCAGGAGCTGGTTGCCATGAAAGCATCTTTGATCCGATTCATCGAGCTTTTAGCAGCGGCCACACCAGCTCAACGGGGGATTGCATTGTTGCAAAGTCTTGAGATGATGATGGACGTTCAATATTGCCTCTCGTCACACTCGCAAACGGGGAGCAACAACATGGAACCAATCGGGGACTTGGTCTCGACTGTAATAACGCAACTGCAAGGGCAGCAATTCGCCGAGTCATCCGACGACGAAGAAATGGATGGCGACAGGCCCTCTGACTCTCCAAAAAGCAGCACTAGCGGGCGGAGGCCAATGGCGACCCTGCGTCCCGCAGGACTCACGCGAGCGGACGAAGGAATTGTCGAGGTAGATAGCGAAGCCGATACAAGCGATGAGTCTGATGAACACAGCGAGCCCGATGCAGGTTACGATCCTAGCGAGCACAGCGAACCCGATGCAGATGGCGAACCCGACGAATCCAACGAACCTGATGCAAACGAAATGAACCCTGAGAGCCTTAACGCAGAAGACGACAACTTGCTCGTTGGCAACGATTCGGAGTCTCACCATGGGCCTGGCCTTGGTAGCCAGGGCCTTGAGCTTGACGAGACGATGCGGCAGCTAGCCGACTCACTTCAACGAGAGCGCTTGGACGACCTGTCACGAGCTTTGCAACCTGCACAGCATAGGTGCGCAGCTTCTGAACCTGCACTCGAGCCCGTACTCCAGCCTCAAAATATTCCTGAGCTGATCCTGGCGATCAAGTCATTGGAGGTGGAATCATTGAAACAGGGCGTACTGCGCAGATATTTCCTCAAACAGCTTGTTTTTCTGAGACGCAGCATCGAAGCTCAGATACTACAGGAAAATCCGGGTCGCCAAATAAAAACGAAGGTTTTGAGGTCGCTATCACTCAAACGCATGATGGCATTAGCTTACCCGGACATTCATGGCGAAGAAACGCTGGCCAAGTCGACGGAAGAATACCAATCTAAATACGCGGGGATCAGGCAGCAACTTGTCGCGGGCCGGGTATGGTGCAAGCTTGACAGTGTATTTGGGAACGGGACATTTGCTCTCATACCTACGGGTTGTCAGAGCAAGATCGAGAGGCTTAAGGGCGAGAAGTTCGTAGCGTTCCTGGAACTTTTATTAGAGAGGTTCGGAGAGATACAGGAGTTGAGCTCGGAAGCAGCACGATTGCTGGAAGACAATCTGGTAACGGGGTGAGGGGCGGCATATGCGCCAAGTCGCCAATGCAGGCATATCGTGTATTTTGAATTTAATATAACACGCTCCCTTAGTTCCGCCCGTATCATGCACGTCTTCGCTTGAGTATCATGGGCCCCATCTGCATCAGCAACTGAGTGGGCTTAACGATCGTAAACAGTGTTAAAATCAGCCGAACATCAGTGGTTCCGGTGACGTCATGGTCAAAACTTCGTTCAAACGCAGATATGGACCAGACATATTTGTACTCGAGCCCGTGGCGCAGGTGCAGCTGCAATGACGAAAATATAGCGGCACTTAGCAGATTGGCACATATGATACTCCTTGCCGATGTGAGTCAAGGAAGGACGAAACTATGTTATGTAAAACCCTGAAGATCTTCTGTGCCAACTCATCGTCTTGATAAAAGAGCCTCATTTGCACGTCGCGATTTCAGCATTTGGTACTCAACGAGCAGGTTCAATGCAAGCGGTCTTTTAAGACAAATCGCGTCTATGCTGCACCGTTCGCAGCATCTCGTGGTACACAGAAGATGTTTGTTGGAGGCATGACCGCTCCGTGACATACGTATGGCAAGGAGTCTGTTGGAGAACGCGTCGTTGAGGACTGACGAGCACATGGGTGTAAGTAGCGGAATTGCGGTAATCCGATAATAGAAATTAGCTTCTGGTAGCCAGTAACATGTCCACCCCACCTAGCAGTAGCATTGTTTCCTCCCACCATTTCTGCCAATGGCACCGTAACGTGGCCACTCCTGATGCCTCTACCCTGCACGTTAATGCAAGGCTCATGAGTTGAGTACGCGGAATGGGCACCCAACCGAGCATGTCTTCTCGCGCTCCAAGCTTAGTATCGGCGTCGAAATGTATTTAATAGGCTATGCACTGTATAAGTTACATCATGATGCTCGACCACCTATTGTCCAACACATTGCAATCATCCAGAATGGGGTCTACTCCACCATCATGGCAAGTTCAAGGCCGTTACATCCTCGTCCCAGTTGTAGTTACACGCGACATTGTTGTTGTTGTTCGCCCAAGTGATTGTACGCATCGGGATATACAAGTGCCTGCGCAATGTTGGGCCACCGTCAGAGCCATCAGAAAAAAGTCCGAGCACCTGCTCGACCTAATGGTATGCCATATGCTGCAATGGTTGGCGCTCACTAATACACCATAGCCAAGTTCTCGACTACTGATCGTCTACAAAGGGAAAATGCTCTCTGAGTCATCGCCGCTGTCATCTCAGGGCTGGGCAAATGGCGACGTGCTGAACGCGTTCATAATCCCGAAATAAATCGGGATCAAAGCTTTGTCCAGTCCGTGATGCAAGCCTCCGTCCTAGAATCTGGGGACAGTAACTGAGGTGGGGATGCGGGGGGTTCGTTTGGCATTTCACAGGCCGTGCTTTGTGGAGGCTGGGAATATGGAAGGGATTCTAGCTCGGGGATGGAGGTGCCAGGCTCTACCATGAAAGCTTTAGTGGGGATAAAGTGTCTTCGGGATTACCAGATGACCTACCTTGCACTCTTGTATGGGCCCCACCAGGCGCAAGGTCCGGCTTCTGTACCCAACGAACCCAGAGATACTTCCTGATTAGAATCCACATGAGGATGCCCAGTACTTTGCCAATGACCAAAGCTCCGACCGCGAGGCCGACAGCTGTAAGCACAGGCAAACCCGTAGTCTTACCTGGGTCCGGACTTATGGATCTGTCAGGATCCGACGTGGCTGTTGGGGAAACTCGATGGCTCGAAGAGGTCGTCATCGAAGAAAGAATATCCGAGTGCGAGGAAATTTGCAATGTCGTCGTCAATGCATTCGTTGGGCAAGCTTCCTGATCACAGGGGTCGATTGGACAGCAACCGGAGAATTTGTTGTTAGAACACACATACCACCGCGTGCCAGCGGGACAACTTGTGTACCGAGGATTCCAATTGTGCATGATTAAATGTGGAACATAGGAGGGTAGTAAAACCACAATAGTACATGCAGCTTGAAAGGAAGAGTGGCGAGCATGGCGACAGGAGCTACAAGGTTTATAGCCAGATGGGCTGGGGTATGTTCCAGGGCCTTGACGACTGCGCGACTGATGGAAAGGAATGGTCAAAGAATATGTGGAAGAGGACGACAGAAGATGAATAACGCCGTTATCGATGTTTCGTAGGCAAAGGAGAGATGCACGCAGAAGGGATGGAGGAGATCTCAGGAATGGTCATGCTGCCAAAATATCCGAGGCAATCGAGAAAGAGACTCCAAAGTTGAGGGGTGGGAAAGAAGTACGCCCAGTCTCCACTTTGCGCAAGGGGTGTACATAATGGAGCACACAAGCGCTCGCTTACCGATCACCGCGCTTGCTTCTTGAATCGGTGATCAGATGAGGTCTGGGCCCAGCAGGGGTCGCTAAAGATGAACGTCAACGGAAATGGTGTGCAAAAAAAGGCTAGGGGAAGTGAATCGAAGGAACGGTGAGGGCGGGGTATGGACACTGGTTGTTAGCAGAATGGGTTGCAGGTAGAACAGGAAATAGCTAGGAAAGTGATGCGGCGGCTGCGACCTTAGGTGAGTGAATGTAGGACGTTGGTACAGTAGTTTCGCCCCCAGTGAGCAAACCAAAAAGTTGTCCCTACCAAACCAATCACGACGAGTGAATCAACGTGCACATACGAACCACATGATGCGTCCTTAGAGCGAATCAAAGGCGATCTGACTGCAGCGTGCTGCCTGGCATCCTTCAGCCCATCTTGGGCTGGGTTACTTATTCGTCGGACAACCAAACATGCCCAAGGAGAAAGAAGCAAAGAGCACGATTCGTTGAGATATCGATAACGGCGTTATTCATTCTACCTAGGAGCACAGAAACAACTCTCACTGGGGCAGCTACAAGATTGCCCCAAGAACAAAGCCCGCAAGACACAAACCATCGTGCCGCTGTAGTAGTCTCTCAGGATACATAAATCCATATATTGAGATCAGTAGAGGTTGAGCACAATGGGGACACTTCCGTTCCAGGAGAGATTGGATGACAGAGAAGTCGTAGCCCTGCTCATGGGGTTTAACGGCGTCTGGAAACAGCGACTCTGCTAGAAGCCGACTGCTTTAGCTGGCGGGACTGCGACCAAGCATTGAAGTTCTGGGATTGCAGTCACAGCAGCTAAACTGCCCCGCTTCACCCATTCACTCTCGTGCCCCTCCTCTCGTCTTGACGCTATATGTGGTATGTAGGATATCAAGATCTATGCCATCTGATGGATGTAACTCACGTCTTCGGACTAAGAAGAGCTGTGCATTGAAGAAAGACACCTAATGCGGGCTCCCTAGAATAATCTATGTCGTCCCCGACGCGCCGAAGCTGGCACGGATAGGTTTAACCTCTAGGCACGGTTGGTCTGTGGCAGCAAGGCATCACGAATAAGGCTCTGGGATGCTGCATTGAGTGCACATCAAGCAATATGTGTGTTATAAAACCTGCTAGATCCAGCGCGTATTTCTACTATATTAATTCCAGTCACTTTGCGTTCAAGAATCCACATAGATAGTTTGCCTTGCTCCCCACGCTTACATTTTTGTTCATAGCCCTACTGTTCAATCACCCCACGTAACGGATCTCCAGCTCTTCAAATACAACCCAAGAATGTCCGAGCGCGGTGGTCAAGACGTGCCTGGGAGCGCAGATTTATTGGCACTCTACAACCGAAAGCGTGCGCTCGAGTCGAAGTATGAGAAGAAGGATGACCTTGTGAAAGAGTTGGAGGCACTTGAGGAAGAGAAGGAAGCACTTGACAAAGAAGCAGCTAGAATTGCCCAAAAGCGGCCCATTGTCGACGACAAGTGCAAGACTCGGCAAGCGCAACTCGCGCAAGTCAGCACGGATTGCGAGTCGGACGAGGCAGATCTTCAGCGCTCTTGGCGGATTATTGTAGGTCGATCAACCTAGATTGAACCCCTTCATTCTTTCGCTGTTTTCACGACGCTTCGTTTCAAGAACGAATTGAACCTAATGCACATAAGTTTGCCGGGAATGCCGGCCGTCCCAGCTCGCAGCATCCGCCCAATCCTTTGCCAACATCAAACGACAAGTCGACGGAAGACGTGCAAGACCCCTCACAGCAATCCAGGCAGTCCAAGCTCAATGTGGAGGAAAATGCTGCAGCAGGACCTGCAACACGTACCGGTCGCATAAGCAAACCCCCACCTCGATACTCTCCCACTCCACCCGCGACCAATCCCACCCGTGCTTCGCCTAATGCCTCCACGAACAATGTAATGGCAGCTGCGAGACGGTTATCATCCCAGCCCAGCCACCGCACTATGGCAGATAATACTCCTACCGATAGCCGCGCGAAACGGAATCAGCAACGCCGTGAGGAAGACCCTGAGGAGGTTTCCGGACATGTACAGAAAAGGAGAAAGACGACCGCGGCGGCGCAAGAACTGTACACCGTCGACATTTCTCGACCTCGACCAGTATTATGGAAAGAAGAGGTTGCAGCCAACGCATCCAGACTGGTTACCAGAGCGGAGGCAAAAGATTGTGACCGTGAAGTGATTACGCATCCGCTCGAGGGGAAACCATATCGTGCATACTGGCGTTCTGGTTCGCGTGGCCAAGGCTGGTATGCACTCATTGTATTGCCACTCGGGAATTTTGATTCGATCGGACTGCATGGTAGCTTTCTCGAGACAGAGCTTGCGAAATCTATACCTTCGTGCTACGAGCGCCATGATAGCACTGTTTTTCAATGGGCTGAAGGATACCGCGATGGAGAGCGTCTTGTCACCAAGCGCAAGTTTCCGGTTATGTGGATACATGAAGGCCAAACATTCCCTCTACACAAGGACCTAATGATGCCAACACCGGCTTGGTATAACTGGTTGCCAGCTCCTGATCTTCGGCCATTCAGCGCCGATTGCACTTCTGATGGGAATAATCTAATTCGCGGCTATAACAGCGCAGTTGAATATGCTGAGCAAGTTGGAAGAATCAAGGCAGTCAGCCAACGGCATACGGTTGGCTGTGGTGAGTCTCTAACTGAGATCACGAGTTTGTGGATTGCCCCTGACCGACTCTGTGCCTATGCTGACGCTTCATAGGGTTGCCTTCAGAAGAACTCCTCGGCGAAAATACGACTGGTGAAGAGCACGAACATGAAAAGTCCGTGTCAGCTGATGACGGTACTTCAGTAGGGGGGGTTCTTGCTATCGTATCCGATACTGCTATTGAATATCCCAGAGACAACAACGAGGGCGAAGATGGGGATTGCACAAACATGAACTTACGCTGCATTCGTCAGCCCAACATGGTCATGAACCCGAACACCATCTCCGGATCCCACCATAGACGCAACTCGCTGGTGGAACAGAGCATTATTGGTAGGGCCCTTCGATAGCGCCTGAAGGTCTCGGTACTGACCGGCAGCCACCAGTAGCAACAGGCCAATATGACACATCCATCAGTAACCACCACGAGCCCACCATCTCAAACAATCTGGCACGCACTGCAGTGACGGTCCTGGAGAGGGTTTCAACGCAACAGGAATTACCAGCCTTGGCTATCCCCAAAACAGGCCTCAACTATGTACTTAACGATGCGTCCCATGCGTTCTCAAGGGAAGAAGCAGGTTCGCTGCTGGGTCGTTCAGGACCAGTGGTGAATCAAGCCTTCGAATTGCTACGTCCAAAATCACATGCTAACCACGGCATTCATTCGGCCACTTCCGGTGTGACCTACAACGCTTCCCTACGCCAAGGTGCAACTCGAGATAATCGTCCAATGGGAAGTTTTCATCCATCTCGAGCTTCCAGCAGCAAAGCTGAGTGCCCTGAAGGCGTTCTAAGTGCTCAATTGAATCGCAAGAAAAACTCGAAGTTCAACAGGACAAAAACCGGCTGCTTAACCTGCCGGGGGAGAAGGAAAAAGTGTGACGAACGAAAGCCTGTGTGTAAGTAGAATGGGCAAATGAGAAGTTAGCTTCATGTAACTGACGATTACAGGTAATAATTGCCTTCGAATGGGGTTGTCCTGTGGCTATCCTTATCCAAATGGAAAGAATCCAGTTGGATCCTTGTCTCGGGTTGAGACGCTTCCGTATAGACAAGACTATACCGTTCACTGAACCGTGATATCTCTCTCCGCTCTCAAGCCCATGCTCATAACTGGTTCACCACAGGATCGGCCGTTGTTGGTGGATAATAAGGTGAACTGGTTGCAACATGCTGGGCAGAGGTACTATCATAATGCAGGTTATTGGTGGATTTCTCCGCAGATCAGTTATTCCATGCATAATTAAATAGCTCGAGCAATCCTAATTCGTGAACGATGATATTGGTACTGTTAATATTCTATCTCAGTCTTCATTGTTTAGCTGAACGGCCCATTGACCTTCTGCCGCAGCTATTCTACTACCAATAGTCCCCTTCTCAGAATTACTTCCTTCATGTCCAAAAGTAACTGATGTCGTGGAACTCTTCATCTACCCACTTTGACTACATTGCGCGCCGACGATTTCACGGAAATGAATTACGTTGTGGGTCGATATATGAGCACGCGTAATCTGTCTCATCGTATCGCAGAACTTAGGATCACCACAGGCTGTATTCGTTAGTAGCCACTGCAAAAAGGTCTGCGTTCACATACCAATCACGATGCTCTTCCCTGGGGTAGACTGAGACTGTCGTTTGATAGCGGATGATGTCTCCTCCAGGTAAGTCTTTTCCTCGAGTCTGGACCAGCCGGCCCTCGATGGAATGTTGATATCGCGATGGGAATTATAAGCTATCCATACCTGCAAGCGAGACGATTCACTATGGCTCCCGCTTACACGATCGAGCAAGTCCACCGCCGAATCGTATTGATGCTCAGAGTCTAGTCGCCAGTAAAAATCCAGCTTCCGGAGTTTATCGTTGTTTAACATGGCGAGGGATCCAGTACGCTTGCTTCTCGTATCGTTGTGCTTCCTCTCTAGCAGGGACAGTATCAAGGGCAACATGCCAGCAACGCCAATCCCTTGCGCCGTCAGAAGCACAGTTTCATAGCAGCTTAAGTTATGGGTATCCCGGTACGGTCCTCGGATGAATGCCCGTATGGGCTCTCGTCCTGTCCTTTGAGCCTGGAAAGTGAGTTTCTCCGAGTGAAACATCCATTTCGGCAGGAGTAGTCCGAATTCGTTCATTTCAAGCCGACCTCTATCCCACCAGGAGATATACATTGGTTCAGACCTATAACGCTGTCGTAATGGAAGATCTTGAGAATTCAGGAAAATATAGCTGGGTCTGGCCTCTGCTTTTTTTCCTATGGCCACTGTCATGTAAACCATATGCTCTCGCATCTCCACGTTGATGATGGAGGCTGAGCGACGCAATGAGCGTATCTTGATGGCTTGCGACAAGAATAAGGAGAAGCCACAAAGGTAGGATGCGATCCAGGCCGTTGAGGAAAAAGATCTCGAAACCTCCCATGTGTGCCAGAGCATGAATCCCATAGCAGCCACAGCCAGAAACCCATGTAGCTTTTTGAACATATATCGTATACTGGGCCATAACTTCATCCCAGTGACTAAGCTTGCGAAGAAACAAAATACTGCGAGGCTGCCCGATATGATTTGCTCTCTATTTGCCACCGACGCAAATGAAACTCCGTGGAAAATTATCTGTGCGATTGCACTGATTCCTAGCCAAGTATGAATCATGCGAAGAGTGTCAGGAAGTACATAGTGGAATAAGGGAGTACCTGCTCCCAAGAATACCGGGATCAAATGGACCAAGGAAAGCTTGATCGATACAATTGCCCGACTCTCGTCAGTCAATCGGGGTAGGAATAAAGTCAGAATGGCGTTTTCCAGCATCAAGGTGGTAATAGCGAGTACCTCAGCCACAGTAAGAGATATCCATGGCAGTTTCAAGTAGTATCCGTATCTCAACGCCAATGCATAGAAATGCTTGTGGTACTTCGTATAAATAATCAGGGGAACAACTAAAGACACAAAAAAGATGGCATATAGGAGGTACGAATCCATATTGATAGTCCCTTGATGATAAAAAAAATACAATATCCACTATCGCATCCTACGCGGAGCAAAAGCTATATATCAACTACTGGAGTCTCACTTTCCCGTTTTCTGTTTTTATATAGCAGAAACAGAGATGCTTGTCGCGCGCAATACATGTTGTATAATACTAGACAACTACAACACTACTATCATGTTCTCTATGTAGGCAATGATAATTAGAACCTCCCGGCTCACTTCTATCGGCAAGTTCAGCCAAGAGGTACAGCACATTACGGGTACAGGAGAACCAGGCCGAAAGCATCGACTCGCTAAGAATACCAGCCTGATTCCCTGTTTGACATGGAGAGCATCAGAAGACCCACTCTTCCACAAGTACTTAAAGAACCCGCATGTCTCATCAACATTGCCTTGTTCCTGCTGCTACACACTGCAGCACTTACTGGCAATCCCACAGACACAATGCCACAACACTCTGCTCCAGGTGAAGAGACTTTCCCCCTTTGCACCAGCGGGCTTTCTCCCACTGTGTCTTCTTTCGGAGTTCCCCCATGGCATAGAAACAACACCCTGCCACCGTTTCCTCCCCCTTCTCATTCAGTCGAGACTACTCTAGGAGCTGACTCGGAGAAATATCGTGTGGCAGCCGGTTACTGGTTCCAGAAGTACAAGCAGTCGCAGGCTCAGCTATCTGAACTATTAAGGAAGCAAGTCGAAAGCTCCAAAAACATGGTAAGAGTATTAGAAACGTTATATTCAAAGGGTCCAGCTCACATCAATCTAGACTACATATCCACCTAGCCCAAAGAC
The DNA here is from genome assembly GCA_006508115.1 of Apiospora malaysiana. NCBI lineage: Eukaryota > Fungi > Ascomycota > Sordariomycetes > Amphisphaeriales > Apiosporaceae > Apiospora > Apiospora malaysiana. The sequence goes on from QUSE01000009.1 coordinate 25,543, forward strand.
CCCGACATCTATGAACTTCTCCGTAGAGGCATCTAAATAGTCCTTAGGCTTAGTCACTCCGCTTTATTAGCACAATTGTCTCTACCTCGTGCTCCTCCTGCGTCGTTCATGTGATCGTGAAGTGCGTTTTGGGTGCTTCTTCGACCTACTAATGTTAGCAGCAGTCCGGTTTTTTCCCTTGCTATTTCCTTACACGTAGTTCACCATCATCACAATGCTCATAAGGATTAGACCGAACTTTAAAGGGCCTTTCATTTTGAACCCTTTGTTAGTTGTTGTCATTGTATCTTGTTTACCGTAGGTCTAGGTATTTATAATAAATTTGACGCAATATCTCGCGATCTATTTATCAAACACTCGATTTCCCGTTTCCAAATCCCGGATTCACCTATAAGAAAAGCTCTTATAAGTAGCGCCTCCGGTCTCCCTACTACCAGTAGCATCCATAGTAGAGGAGAGCTACTGGCAGAACAGAACTACTAGCAGAATAGAACGGCTGGCAGAACAGAGGGGCTAGCAGAACAGAACTACTAGCAGAACAGAACTGCTAGCAGAAAACAACTACTGGCAGAATAGAACGGCTAGCAGAAAACAACTGCTAGCAGATAAGAACGGCTGGCAGAACAGAGGGGCTAGCAGAACAGAACTACTAGCAGAAAACAACTACTAGCAGAAAACAACTACTAGCAGAAAACAACTGCTAGCAGAACAGAACTGCTAGCAGAACAGAACTACTAGCAGAATAGAACGGCTGGCAGAGGAGAGCTGCTAGCAAGAACGGAAATCAGGAAAGGATGTTGGCAAGAACGCTACTAACAGGAAATGAGAAAGAGCTTAATCGCAGTCATCGATAGGGGTTAGGTACAAATAGGATGTACAAATGGGACTAGCCCGTACCTTCATCAGTGAGCAAACATCCGAAAAATACTCCTTCCCACCCACTTCGTTAGTAATCAATCATGGCGACCGAATAAAGAAGCCACATGATGCAATCTCATGCAATCTGGTTGTCGTGACGCTTAATAACGCCATGTACGCCATGTTTTCCAATCAGGCTCCTGGCACCTAGGTTCGGTTCATTATTTAGATATAGGCCAACGAGGCATTGCCCGAGGTGAAAGTCGCAAAGGGCACAATGAGGTGGGAAAAATCGAAAAAGGCGTTTTCGATCTTTAGTAAGAAAAAGAGCCAACTGTTTATTTCTTCAGGAAAACCCTAAATGCACACAGTACCAGCTTATAGGTATACAAGAAGCTCCCTGGTATTCTCTGCGATAGACTTACAAGTTGAGACTGGTAAAGGTTAAGCACGACATCGTACATGTCCTCCTGCCACATAATTTGGGAGGTCGGTATACGAGGCAAATCGTGAGGCAATTTCGAGCAATCAAACGCAAGGCGCAACTAGCAACGACCACGTCTGATGTTGAGGAAGAATGACAATGCACTACCAGCCCTACCAATTACTGACAGATTCAATTAGATGAACTATCAAAGAAGCAAGCCGAAGGCTCCAGACACTTGGTAAGGGTATTAAAATAGTCCTTAGGCTTAGTCCATCAGCACAATTATCTCTACCTCATGTTTCTCCTGCGTCGTTCATGTGGTTGTGAAGTACGATTCGGGTACTTCTTCGAACTATTTGCATTAGCAGCAATCCAATTTCTTCCGTTGCTGTTTCTTACATATAGTCCATTACCATTACAAAGCTCATAGATTAGACCGAACTTTAGAGAGCCTTTCATTTTTAACCGTTCTTGTTGCTTCGAACGTGTCAACCGTAGATCTGACTATCTGACCATTTATAACAGATGCAATGTCATGGTTCGCGATCTAGCTATCCGTCGTTGGATTTCCCGTTTCCGGATCCCAAATCTGTCCGTAAAAGAAGCTCTCATAAGTAGCGCTTGTCGAGCTACGGATATGTGCGAGTTACTCATGCAAAAATGAACGAGTTTCTGATAGGCATAGGCCAAATCCAGATCGCAAATCTCTCGGTCGATCTATGCCGTGATAAGGACGAAGATGCGATTGACAAACTACAGTCGGTTTTCCAACGCCACTGTGAACCGGAGATAGATATCAACCATATCGACGTCAAGTTGTGGCCGAGTGAGCTAGATGAGGTCCTGGCTTCTTCTGCTATCTCGTTGGAAGACCTAGCACGGACTCGCCCGCCTTTCCGACAGGTCCGATCTTCTCGAAAGATTGAATGCATTCATGGAAGGCAGCGTCTCGAGGCGGCTATAAGAACGTCTGGACCAGAGACTTGGTGGACGGCGAGGTTATATTGTATTCCCGAGGGTACCGATCCCCTTCTCGTTCTCCGGCCGCATGCTGAACGATACCACTTCGAGACATGTCGTCCGGATGGATATATCTATTGGAAGATACGGCAATACCAGATTCAAGGTGATGCAGGATCGGAGAGCGAGTGGACCGGCAGGCTGTCGCTACACAAGCAGAAGGCTTTGAAACGCCTACTAGACATCCCGGAGCTCGTTGTACAACTAGATCATTTGACCACGCGCTTCCCCGGCCTCAGAGGTGGGTTGGAGCTTGGAAACATAGAGAAGCATTTAGCTTCGCGCGGCAGGGAGGCGATGGAAAGGTACCTAAAACGAACCTTCCAAGTTTGGGAGAAGATAACGCTGGAAGAAGAAGACATCGGGTTGGCCACAGATACACAAACAGTCGAAAACGTCCAACTGCTCGCTCCTTCTGCAAGCCGAAAAGACCGGGAACTTATCAGGAAATTAATGCGTTCACGCGTTCTATATCCTCTGATTCATGATACAGACCGTCGTAAGAGGATCGAGTCCGCCATTCTCGAACTTGATGTAATAATTCCTAGCATCAAAACATTTCACGAAAACATGAAATACTTCAGCATTGGCTCAGAAATACTTAAATCAACGATACTAACAAGGCTGAAAAAGGGACAATCGCTTTACGAGGCGATGCGCCAGATCTGGCATCGTCCCAGCAAGTGCCATGTCGAGTACAAGGAGGAAGACTTTCACGAGGTTCCGTTAAATCCAGATTTTAGCTGGTCTTACCAAGAGATCTTTATCTCCGCAATGCGATACTCCCCCTGGCTCTCTGACCATCCGCCTCGCCGGGAGAAAGGAAGCAGTACTAGTCTCGCAGGGTCGAAAGACTACTATCTATTAAAGCTGCTACGAAGATCTCGTATGCTGGGCTTCGCGTCGNNNCTCGTATGCTGGGCTTCGCGTCGAAAAAGATTGATTCTGAGATCTTTAGACTTGTCTCTTTGCAGAGTCAGCCAGAAGACCAAAAGATCGAGAGTTCAGATCAAAATGAGGAACAGATGAGCAGGCGATGTGGCCGCCCCTTCATGGAATCTGCAAAACATATGGTTAACCACTTATTCATTCCGCAGCTCCTAGAGTCCAGCAATACGGACCATCTCACTACTCTTTTCGTGCAGCGAGATATCCTCTGCGCATTTTTGGGCGAACTCCCCAACTGCACCAGTTCAGCTAGGTCACCGACCACAACAGGCTTGACGGTCAGGCGACCGATATCTCGTGCTGGTCAGAATCACCAAGCTATTCGCAGCGGCTGCCACGGTTCAGGGCCACCAATGGAGTCCATTTCTTTTTCAGGGAGCGACGAGCCGATGCCCACTGAAACCGAGGACGCACGTTCATACTTCGGCCCGCAACCAGAGAGGGGGCCAAATGTACAAACAAGAGGCACTATACGCCATGGACCGCATGACTCTGAAAGTGAGGAAGACACGCTTTCATGCTTCAGCCCCCAGCGGATGGAAGGGCCGCTTGTACGAACGAGCAGCCCTAGGTCCTATTTGGGTCCGCTCCTCCAGAGGTGGCCTCTAGGCGATGAGGCGACGTCCAACTCGCAGGTGAATATTGAGGGGAACTCGCTGGTTATGGCCGCTGGAATGTCTGCACAACAAAATCGCAATCAAGACTCGTCGATCAGTGATGCATCTATAAGTCAGGATTCGAGGACTAGTTTCAACACCCATATATCTTCTGCAGCTGTCTCTGTAGTGACGTCGCCGTCGAGACCTTCGCTGGCTTACCTAGATCACATACCCGACTATACGACACGGTCAATCTCTCCGGTAAGCAGAGGGACTCGGAGCACTCGCAGGACGTTCATTGAACCAAGTTACAACAATTAGGGTGGGATTACATTAGATCATATAATATTACAAGTTGTGTACATCTGGTAGTTCAAGCTTGTCCCTCCTTCTCCGACATGATCTTGATTCTCTGTGACCGCCGTGGGTTTTCTGTAGCCGCAGCCTCGTTTCGGCGTTTGGCTCGATGACCTTGAGTGCGGACTTCCTCGTAGTGGCTGTAGGGTGATGGCTCCTTCTTCCAAGGCTCAGAATCATCCTGTTGCGTAGTGGTGTATGCGCTCAGTGCATCCTCGCCATGGCGTGGAGAGAGGGAGAGAAGTCCATTAACAAAAGCCTCGGGGGCGTCAATGGGCTTCCTCTCTTGAATAACTCCGTAACTATCGTCGGAGAGCAGGAGGATAATGCGATAATGCTCCATGGACGAAACGTAGAATTCGACGGGTATTTCTCGGAATGCAGTCTCGGCCCCCATGTACGGGTGCGTAGCGAAGATCATACGCCATCGTGTGTCGTTGATGGGCTCCACGACACCAGTACCGTTCACTGGGGTGCTTCCCGCTAGGTGCCACTGGAACACGTTCCCCTCTATGTCTGTCGATGCCTCGAAAGGACGGAGCGCAGCGTCGGCGCAATGAAGAACAACAGTCATACCATGGACGGGTACGTCTTCATCGCGGATGACCTGGCAGATAATGGACATGATGACAATCTCACTGTGCTCTTGTGCTTGGGTGCGCAGGCGTGTCAACCATTTGATCTTGATCAGGATACTTATAGGTCAAACGTTGAAATGGAGAAGCGCGCGCTTATGTGGTCTCTTAATCTCTAACTATCCATTCGTTACCCCATGCTCACACGGGCGAGTCGTGGTCAAAATTGCTCCTATAATATACACGAATTTGCTCCTCTGATCTAGCCGATATGGCATCTTTATACCGTTCGAATTCACGTATGATTGCGTTTGCGATGTCGCCCACGAGTACATCACGTTTTTCCACGCCGGCTTTGTACTGCCCAGCCTTCTCACTGACATCCTTCCTGGTCTCTGTTTCATCGGCGAGCCGATACTGCAGGGATCTCAGCTGACGAACAAGCTCCTGGTTCCGGAGCCTAAGTTGCTCATTTTCCTCTTCTAGTAAAGAAATGTATGTCTCGGGACTGTAAGTTTTGTCCGAGTCCGTCGCATCGGCTGCTTGCTCAGCTGTCGGCATGCCTGGGGTAGGGGGAAGAGCCTTTTCGTGTCTGGACGTCATGTTGGCAGAATGCTCCACCTCGACGAGCAAAAGACCCCCGTTATATGACCAATCCAAGCGGGTCGCATACCGGGTTCCGTAGGCTAGGATCTCGTTGTCGGAAACCAGGCAACAGGTTCGAAGAACCCCCAAGCGCTATGCACACACCCTGCACAAACCCTGCGGAGTGTAGCTAGCACGGTCTATGTACATGATTGCTGAGGGGGCTGTTTTGTGGCGTCGCCGCGATGAACGATGTAACCCACACCACACCACGTGATGAAAATTTACTGCAAGTCTGCATCGCGCTAGACGAACAATCCACAAGGGATCGATTCAATTGATTGCTATCTTACATGTATGAGGTACGTTAGGGGCCCCAACCCTGCTAACGTGCCTGGTGGGCGCCATCTTTCAGGCGTGAATGGACGTCTACGGAAAAATTCCGTAGATCATTCGCTAGAGCAACTGTCGAGTCCCCGACTCTCACCAGATCCCGCTCGATCCGTTCCAATCTATTGTTCCGAGATAGTTCCTGATCGACACGGTCGAACCGCCGCTCAAGGTGGTTGTTTTTCCCCAGCTCAGCCTCTAGATGCTCGAGTTTCTGCATGATATGTCGGAAGAGGCTAGAGGTGTTAGGTAAAGAAGCATGCTCATCGAAAAAGTAGACTTACATCTTGCAATTGCTGCACTCCAGAGCCGGGGCCACTAGTTCTGACGAAGTGGGACCCGCCAACATCTCCTGCGTATTGAGAACGTCCTCTCCAAATGTCATGTTGTACTCCGTGTCTGAAAACATGATCTGCTCTGTGACTTGGAATTCGATATGGCTGGGGCTTCCAGTGTATTTTCGGGGCTTGTCTTTTGGCGCTTCTTATGGCTCTTCGAAGGTGTATTTTCAGGTTACTGCAAACTAGTTGTGTCGTTCTGGAAATCGACCGCTCGTTTTCCCAAAATAGATTCCAGGATTTGGAGCCACTAGATATATACAGAAAGAAACGCTGGTGTCTGGCTACTGAGGCCTTTCCTTAGACACGCGCGCTTATCATCATGAAGACCTTCTTACCGATTTCCGCCTTGAGCTTCACCAATCTTAGCATGCCAAGGGCATGCTTGGAACAACCGCCTATGCAACTGGTGGCGGGTTCACCGGTGCAGGTCTCGTAGGTATCATGTAGACCGGCATGGTCTAGGGCTAATTAGATCCCAGAATCAACAATGTTCTTGGCAAGCCGTGTGAGGCCAGACTCATCTTTACCGATGACAACTTCCTCCCTGTCGTTTTCTCGTTCGGCCGGCTTCCCTGCATGGGTACACAGGTAGCGATGTTCGACGTGCCTACCGAAGCACCGAACGGGGATGCGTACCTATTTTGGTGACATTTCCAAACCAACACTTTATTGCTATGGTAGCACTAATCGAAATACAGGAAGTGCGCTCGGCAACCCGCTCCCACCTGCACGAAGGCAGTCATCACCAACGGCACCAACAGCCCTGAGTTGATAACCTCTGACCAGGGAGGAAAGATCGGCTGCATCCAAGAGGCGTCATCGCTCCTTACATCGCTAGTCACATCCATCTCCGGGTCCAATACCTTCGTAAATACCGTAGTCTCGACCCACCAATCACTGACGACAACCTTCTTGGACACACAGATCCATGCAACTAACACCCTAGACGCCCACGCCACCTCTTGGAACCAGCCCGGGGCGTCTGTTACAACATTCAGTACCGTGACCACCGAATCATCAAGTCGAGTGCCACCAGCAACAACGACCAAATCCCCCGAGGGTCCGAAAGCCACTTCCGCGGGACCAACGCTCCCGAGCGCTTCAGCGCTTAGTACACTGTACACAACCATCACTGCGGTGCAGACGGTCACTTCTTTGATCACCCAATCATGTACAAACCCAGCCGCCCGGAGGGCATAGCCTAGATATATAGCTTCATGAAATCTTGTAAATTATTCGAACCTGACCTTGACAAGTGCAGACATCATGGAGCCGAACAGTGATGCCGTCCTTTCAATGATGCTCAGTAATGAGATTGAGTTCCACAATACCACCAAGTATCTCTTGAGTCAGTCCAATGTCTGCTGTGCGGCATGGAAGGTGGCTTCTGAGATTACTTCCTCCGATCTCCTTGACACCCAAGTAAGACTAGCAGAATCGGAGGAAAATTTGCGGTTGGCGCAGGCTGAGCTCCAGCAACTCAAGGCCAAGATCGGTCATCTGGTAAGTCAGGCTACGTTACTTTCTGAGAATACGCGGCTCACGCTCCAAGCCGGCTACGAATTCATTCACCACAGTTGCCCGCTCGAACTTAGAGCTACATGAAATGAGAGACGGTCACGGGGATTGTATGGAAGCAGCAGACATGGCTGGATCGAAGTAGGGTAGATTGTTTAGAACCAGGAACAATATACCGTTTTCTAGATTTAGGAATATCTGGTTTCCAGAAACCGCAACTCGGAACGTGATAGCAGGAACTGGTGCCGCACAGAGGCACATACATAGCTCTCTCCAAGGTCTCTGAAAGCGATTAATCAGTGCCTTTCCTTTTGCATACTACACGGTTGCCAAGCAGGCGTCACTGCAGTTGTCAACATCCAACTCAGAGTAAGATGAACCCGAAGACTCAATCGCCTGGTCGAGTTGCTAAGGCGACGACGACGCGCGCGCAAAGAGAACACAAACAGGAGATGGCAAGGCTCCGTAGGCGGCGACTTACAATAATCAGAAAACTGGACGAATTTCATGAACTCTGTGGAGCTGAGATGTACATGGCCATGTATATGAACTCCCGATGGATTGAGTACTCCTCTTCCGCTAATCCAAGCTGGCCACCACAGCGCAGTCAAATTGTAGGCACTCATGATGCAGATGAAGGTGGCACTAGCTAATTGCGCCGGCCGTAGGGCAAGCAGTATCCGACCCCGCTGATTTACAGGCCAGGAAATGTGCCGAACAGAAGTGGGCCACAGCCAACCCCAGATAATTCAGGACGGGTGAATTTAGAAGAGAGCCATACGTAGATTTGAAGATGTAGCATGAACTTATAATCCCACACTATTCCTCTGTCGTCCTTTACCAGTTGCCAACGGTACAGTAATGAAGAATAAGCTGCGCAAAGTCAAGAAACGTTACCTTGATTACGTTACGGTGCTCTTCATGGCAGATTAACTACAGTTTAGTGCCCTGAACGTACTTCGTAGAACCTAACGAGACTTATCGCCAGTCGCGCAGAGATGAACATTGAGTAGGCTTGTTTTACCTCGCAAGCTCTGACACAGGCCAATGCCTGTGTTTCTCTTCTGGCTCTTGGATGGAATATGCCCATCTCTGCCAATTGGGCAGGAAGTAGTTCGTAGGGCGAAGTAACAGCGCGGGCTAGCACCCAAAAAAGCAAAGTCCCTTTTGAACTGCCCAGAAATGGTCAATACGTGCACGAGAACCTCGTTTTTTCCAACGGGCCCTCTAGTCCATCTAGTTCGGCGGCAACCTTATGAAACACCAATACTAAGCTTTGCCTCCGTACTGTCCATATAGCAACATGCACAGCAGGGGACCGAAGAAAATGTGCTTCTTCTCAAAGCGAGCCTAGACCCCGCCGTTCTCGCGTACCTTTCTGGCAGGATGAAGAGGGCTAGAGGCGGGGAGTGCTGAATCCACTCATTGGCACTCACTGTAGACTTGTAACTGCACATTGCTTAGCAGGGTTGCTAATAGCCGTAACCCCTCGCAACGTTCAGTGAACCCACTTTAATTAGGCTGGCACTCAAAATATAAGCACAAGTAGAAGTCAATGCTTAATTATCCACTACGACATCAATTCACGCATCATGGCTGGACAAAGAAATGTAAATGAGCTGGAAGACTTACTGCGAGAGGCCATAAGACGCGCCGAAGAAGCAGAGAGAGAACGACAGGAGGAGCGACAACGCGCCGAAGAAGCAGAGAGAGAACTACAGGAGGAGCGACAACGCGCCAAGAGGGAGCAGCAACGAGCCGATATCTCAGAAGAACAGACACGACGAACAACATTAGACGAATATATCGCCGCTTGCCATACCTCCGTATTCTCCAGATTCGCCATCGAACCAGACCCGAAGCTGACGTCGAGGGGTCCCATAACCAATCCGCGTGATAAGTGGTGCCCGGAAAACCTGAGGCCATGGCCCGACTTCCTCGAGCAGCAAAGAATTGTCTTCGGCACACTCTACGATACCTTCCCTACCGAGAGCCGTTATTTCGAGAACCGGAACTTCCTGGCCGGCCTGGGGAACAGGATTTCGCGGCGGCCGATTGCGGACGAGAAGACCCTCGAATATTTTCTACACAACAGCGTGGAGGATCCGGTCAGGGTCATCCTAGAACAACTGAAGGTGGAAGAGGTCGGCAGCGTCTATCAAATTGGGGATGGCATCATCTTCGAGAACCATCCTCACGCTATAAGTGATATCGCCGAGGAGGTTGTGGCAAGGGAAACTCCAGCATCACCGCCACAGACGCCAAACCACCGACGCGATCTCCACCAGCTACGGCCAGACCAGATCTGTGTTTACCGAGACGACAGCTCCACGTCGGCACTACGTACCATGGTCTATGTTTGCGAGTACAAGCCACCTCACAAGCTGACCGCTCCGCACCTGCGTGTAGGGCTGCGGGCCATGAACATCTACAAGGAAGTGGTAAACCGGAAGTTGATACCGACCTCTGCAGACCCTAACGCGCGCTTTCAGTACCACGCTGAGCGGCTGGTGGCATCGGCCATCACGCAGACATACCACTACATGATGCAAAGTGGCCTTGAGTATGGCCTGCTCACCACGGGCGAGACGATTGTGTTTCTCAAAGTCGATTGGACCGAACCACAAACGCTGTACTATCATCTGGCGGAACCTGGTCCAGAGGTATTGACTCATCCGAACAATGCCAACATCTGCTCGGCTGTTGGCCAATACTTAGCGTTCACATTGATGGCGCTCGGGATGCCTGGGGAACGTCGGCAACACGGGCAGGAGGAGCGCCGGAGAGCGATGAATGGCCTTCAGAAGTGGGCTGAGGATTTCGAAACGACACTACGTTCTGTTCCAGAAAATGAACGATCGGCATCGCCAGAAAATTCGTCTTGCTATGTACCTACAACCTACGAAAAGGTCGATCGCTCACCGCGCCGATCACCGCACCTTCTCCGTCCAAGGAGACGCCGATCCAACGATGCAGTGTATAAGGAACAGTCAAGAAAGGATCCGCCAGGATCATCCGACGATGATGGAGAAGCAGCACTAAAACCACCGGATACTCCCACTCCTGCCGAGAGAAATACTGGAGGGGCTCGGCGCAGCCAGCGTCTGGCGCATCGGCATCGTCCAGGGGAGAGCGACGCGCAGGAGCAGCGATACTGTTCACAAAGATGTCTTTTGGGGCTGGTCCAAGGGCGGTTCCTGGATATGCGTTGCCCGAACGTGACACTTCATCGCAAGGGTGATGGTGGCGACCGTGAGCGTCATCCTGTCGATCATGAAAAGTGGATTTGCCTCCTCCGGGAACAGCTAAAGCAGTCTCTTGACGACGGGATCACGCCTATAGGCGATGGTGGTGCGAGGAGTGTACTTTTTAAGGTGACCCTCCTTGCTTATGGCTACACCTTTGTCAGCAAGGGCACCGTCCAAGCTTTTGTCAAGGACCTCGAGCACGAGGCTACCGTCTATCAGCAGCTCAGGCCGGTCCAAGGTGTATACGTGCCCGTGTTCCTGGGCGCTATTGACCTCCGATCCATGAGCAAGATTTATTATTACGACCATCGAGTCTATGTTGTGCATATGACATTTCTATCTTGGGGTGGGCTTAGTATTTCGCAGGTGGTGAACGACGGGCAGAAATACCTCCACGATGAGGCTCTTCGGGCCCTACAGGCTATACACCATGTGGGGGTGGTTCACCGGGATGTGCGATGGGCGAACATGTTGGTCAATCCCGAGACGAACGGGGTCGTGCTGATTGACTTTGAGCGGGCTTCATTGCTCCAACCGCCTCGACCTCCTCTGGCGCAGTTGGTGCCAAACAAGCGGAAACATGGGCTAGGCAGGACCTGCGGAAAGGCCGCTAAGAAGCCAGAAAGTGGAAGAGATAAGGGTGAAACCTTCGCGGACGACATTTCGAGAATGCGATCTGTATTATTAGAGCGCGACGTGATATAAAACGGGGCATAATCCACCAGCACAAGTATTTTGAGCAGCACATCGGCAAAAAAGAAGAGACTAATTGTATAATCCCTTTCCACTTGCTTGATCTGAGTCTAGGCTCGACTTTACTACGATTGCCGACATCCTCCCTCCATTGGACCACTTCACTCGTCCACCGAGGGAATTTCTTAATAGTCCAATTCGATACATCGCTGTCTCCAATGCTATGCCGGACGGGAGATCTTTCGTGACGCCTAGGAGGACCTGGACTGTCTTCGAAACAAGACTCCCAAGTTTTTGCGATTTCGCACACATCGGAGCCTTTCCAAACGACCAAGGACGGCGTGGAGGCTTTAGCGACACAAGACAGTATCCAAATGTTTCCCTTAATTTGAGGGTCGTGCCAGAACCGACGATCTCGGAGGATGGGCTGTGGTGCCATAATTCTGGTCCGTCGTGGAATAAGTTCCCAGGCCTAAGTATGGCATTGGTGGCAGCCAGCACATCTGCTCCCCCGTGGCTTTGGATGGGCTCAACCACGGGCCAGCTCCGCTCATCTGTGTTCGGTATCGCGAGGTTAACTGCTCAATCGCTTGTACAATTCTGGAGAGATCTCGCTTCGTCTTTTCAATCGTCGCAGTGCGGTAACCTTCACTTTCCCAACGCTCGATATTACCAATCATCTTATCGATTCGACGACGCTTCGTAGCTACTAATGCGCACAATCTACACCCGTCGCATTGGTATTCCGTTACCCAGATAAGCTTCAAGCCACACGTTTCTCCGATGCGGCATTCCTTCGCACATTGTGCAACGAAACGGCCCCATTTCCAGTGGCCACAGGCCCAAAGATTTTGGTGGAAAAAGCACATTAGATCTAAGAAAACGAGGAGTAAGTTGCACTTGGAGTTGTTTGCGATGCAAACTTGCGAGATTGCGCTTTTATTACGCCGAGGTCCGCTGGATCCTGCGAACCAAGCTGTCGGGACCTGCCAAGCCAAGAAGATGTTGTGGACAAAAGAATCAACTAATTCATGGGTCACTACCAGTATAGCTTACAACTCCGTTCGAGGAGCAGCAATTACTAGTAGAACAGAATAACACCTTGAAGCCATTGTTAATAGCCCGAGAGAACCATGGGGCTATTAACGATCACACGGGTTGGGCCAATCCTGGAGAGCATGAGATGGCGGACACTTAAAATTGGGCCACTCCATACACCATACCACGCCGTTGCCTACAGGCAGCGGTCGGCCGCGCAACTACTCAGTACACAATGCGTATGCGACAGAGCTGTTGAGGAAAAATTGAAACGGAAGCGCCAGGACGAGTGTACGGCAAGTTCACAGAGTCGCATGTACCAGTTGACACTGAACCTGTTTCACTACAAGGGCCTGATCAACTCTGCTATTGGTTGTGAGTGAATGGATTTCTCGCCTGAAGCGCCCTGGAACCATAGGGCTGCGGGTGCTTGGGCCAACCGCCCGTGTAGTGCTGGCGCGTAGCGACAAAACCAGCTCGAGTTCATGCGAGATATAACAAACTTTCCCTCGCCATAGCCAGCCGTCAATTCGCCGTGCCTCCACACGAATTCGCCATTACCTTCAGGCTCGCACAAGCGTAGACAAGTTAATACCCCCGAATCACTACCGATTGACGTCGACAGCCACCCTCGAAAGAAGCCGAACACCACCTTGGTTCTGGAACAACAGACATGAGGCGATTAAGTTGGCGAACAAGCTCCTAGCAAAGACACTCCATAAGATCCTGAGGCACCAGCAGACGAGTTAGCAATGGAGGCGCCAACTAATAAAAGTACGAAGCCGGCAGTAAGGGCTAGGCGCTCTGTCCACTTATCTGTTGAGCAGAAGGTATTCTATAATCTTGTCTCGCAACCACCTGAAGACAGTCCATAGTCAAGTAGTACATCATAGCCTGGGGTGAACGAATAAGTAAGTCTTAAGATGAATCGTTCGAATTTGCGAGACTTGTCAATACTGCTCCAGAATCTTGTCATACAGTCCCAATTTTCCAGGATGCTTGTATACCCGCAAAGCATACGCAAGGTTCTGAACTCGTTCAGTGGCCAGCATAGAAGAGAGCCTATCGTCGAGGGATTCGGCAGCCTCGAATTGTTCAACCATGTGCAAATAGTTTCTTCGTTCCTCCCACTTCTGCCTGGTCTCTTCATCGTATGGCTCACCATTCTCATCATAGTTCCAAGGCGCGTCCATTGGGACTGGGATGGTCTCCAGGAACGGTGGAAATTCCATCAGCTCGCATGGTAATGTACATGCTCCTTCCCAATCAATCACAGAAAGAACCTCATATTCTCTGTTGATGACGATATTACTGTGAAAGAAATCTGGGTGCGCAACAGGGAATGGTCCAGAATCGAAAGATGAGAGTTGTTGAGCCATTGCTTCGACGCGTCCTGGGAAAGATTGAATAGAATGAAGTACTTCGTCCACCGGCCCTTTCTCTAATCTTTTCTTGATCTCATCGACCGGCATCGGGAAAACTGCATGCGCCGCCCATGCCCGAAAGAAAGATGTTGCTGTTTCAAAAGGTCCACCGATAACAGGAAAGGGCCCAATGTCAAAACCGCTATCCCTGCTCCAGGTAATTGTCCCGATTTTGGGGAAGCGGATTGAGGCGATTTGCACCTGTAATAACATTAGCTAGGTTATGTCGAGGGCAACGGCTGGAATACATGAACGTGAGCCACCGAGCGAAAAAACATTTCTTGGCGATTAAGTGGAATTCGTCCTTGGTGTAATGAATATCCACCATCGGCATCTGTCGCAACGTTTCCGGGGACATATTCCATGAGTATGAAAGCAGCACCGACAGGATTGTCGTCATCGGCCTCGAAACCAAACACCTCTGGAACTGGAACTTTAGTCCGAAGCTTGATAAGCCTCATGGCACTGACTTCGCTTCGCACTTGGAGGGCAGATTCCACCGTCGACCTTGCTATTTGCATCCTTGCGATCCAAGAAGTTCCATTCTCAAAATGTAGCAACCGAACTAAGTGATGCGCTCCATTCGTTTGCTCCCGAATGAGGCAGCATGGGGTATTGTCGTTGAGTGTTGAGGCATACGAACAAAGCTCGTCCCAATTGATTCTTCTCAAGCAGGCTTGAATTGAATGCCATGAAGAGGAGCCTTCTGGATAGAAGTCGGATCCCTTCCAATTCAATGAGGACAGCATCCTGCCATAATCTCTAATCGCAAAAGATGGAACCTAGAAGCATATTGCGCCTGGCTGAAAGTTACACAGCGAAAGAATATGAATTGCATGTAAGAGACTATTCAATTCTTAGAGCGCAGTCCCATGAGAAGGACTCTAGATTCCATAGCGTTCCGAACTACCCATCAGCCACAAGCTACTAGCCATCTTTCCTGGATTTTCCATCTATTTGGATGAATCGTTCTCTGGACGTACCCAGCCACATTTTTTACACTGCTCACCCCGTTTTATTCCTGTTTGGCCACATCCGAAAGTTGTACAAGTCGCGTATTCGCTCGCTGCCATATTGTGATATACAGAAAACTAGAAAAATAAACACCTTATATTATATGACGTTGGGGCATTATACGTACTTTGAATGGGCTACAATTTTAAATTGTTTTGGAAACTGACGAGATGAATAGAATGAGTTGCTGGTGTGATTTGAAATGACGAATCAATGGCGCTATGGCTAGAGGGTGCTGTGAGATTCGTACGCTATCGCTTCTAGAGATTTTGATATTCAGCGTCGCGATCGCCAGGATGCCTTGGATAGTAACTACATAGTATTCAGGGAAGGCTCAGTCGCCCACCATTATATAATGGGAGGTATGTCAAGCCATAATGAACCCACTAGCTTCAGGGGAGTGGGGTGGACGACCTGAGACTCGCATACACACCATTTTGAGATGAGATTAATGTCAAATGACTCTACATGCCAGATTTGATGGTGGGCAATCAATTTCAACCCCGCTCTGCTAGCGGATCACCTGCAGTCGATCGCCCATAGAAAGGGAGCCAACGGTGCCACGCATCTTCCTTCCTACACTGCAGAACTCACCAGAACCTCCATCGACTAGACATGGACTGACAGAAATTAGTAATGCACAACCGGTAGCATTACAAAACGGCTCACCACATGAGTTGATCATAGATCGGCAATGTGCATACTGAGACATATTCATTCAATGAGCACAGGTCCCTACACCATATTGGGTTGAGCGTACACAGTTGGGGAACCCTGTGATGCAATTCTCAATTGTGAATATTGATGGAAATTCGTCGCTCTTGTATGCTGTCAAAAGGCTATGCACCGCGATTATGGGTTGAACAGTCGCGCGGCAATATGCAAGCGTCATGCCCGTTATCCAACATCCCATAAGCTCATTCGAATGTACATTTGACCTTGTCGGTCAAGTAGATTGTCCAGCAATGAATATTCTCTTCGTCTAGATATTGTTATACATTGATAGAAAATGGGGTTGTGCCCGGATGAGCTGAGTATGTCTTACGGACAGCGTGAAGTTGCCCTTATCCGGTGGCGGGCTTGCCGCATGTTGGGCATTGTAGCTTTTTGAAACCCTTATCCCCGCAAGTTTCGCACATCGATTCGTTCTTAACGGGCTGAATAGTGAAGTAACAAATGTGTCCTTAATTCAAGCGAGACGGACGATGTTGGCGTTATGTTAAGAGAAAAGGATACTGTAGTGGCTTGTCCACAGATAAGTGAAGCTACAAGAGGGATTACTTTATAAGATTGGGCACACTCAGCTCAAGGCGGTATCATTTTGTGCGGCAGTACAGGAGCAGCTGATTGGCAATTATCACGTGCTTATGAGGTAGGATTAGTTCCCATGTTTGTCGGCCCACACCACTAAGTTCCCGTTCCTTTCCCCATCTTTGCAATCGCAAGCATGTCGGCCAGTGTCTATCAGGAGCAAGAATGTACCTGTTTGGCTCGGTTTCGAACGATTGAAGCATTGAATGCTCATCTCGAGGAACATCGTGTTAGTACGCCGAAGTTTCGGTGAACAGATCTGACCTTGAATCAGTCTCGAGAACGCTACCACTCCATCGAGGCCAAGAAATGTCGAGCCCACGAAAAAGCCAGCGACGCTAGCAATGACAGCAATCACAGTATTGCTCAATACGAAGAGAGCGCGCTCACCACATCCCGAACGCGGAATACTCGAAAACCACGCCTTTGTCCTCATCCGGACTGCTATGGTCAACCAGAATTTGGATCAAGATTATCACTTCGCCGCCATTATTTACAACGTATATTCCCATGCTAATTGACTCGGAGTGTTACATTAACTCCGAATGCAGATATTCCTTGTTTTGAGCCTTGTGTGGCTTGCCCCGAGGATTTCAAATTAGCGAGTCAGTTCATACGACATATCGAACAGCGCAACGACGAGCAGCACAATCAATTATGCGAACGAAAAGCTTCATATATAACAGAAACGTGTCAGGACTTGCGCGACGCAGCTGATAAAGAGTTGGAAAATATGGAAAAGGGGATGAAAAGACCAATGGTCGCCTCTGAGACACGGCCAGCTCGGCGAGCCAGGCCGACTCATTTCGGAAGGACTCCTGCGGGCAGTTTGGTGGTCCAAGATGGTACTGCTGCATCCTACCCTTTGGTTGAACTAGCTGACATTGTTCCAAAGAAACTCTCTCTGCAATGGAAGCGCCCTCAACCACGATGTTCAACCCACAATGCTTAAACATTCCGCAGACACCTTATGGCTCTTCTGTGCATGAGATCGAAATAGCTTCTATCCTCAAGACCCTAAACTATCCCCAAGGAGGTGAACCCTTTTATTATCAGGACGGCGTCGACTGAATATCTGTACTACGGGCAGAATCATTGAACACAAAGTTCAGTCTGATATTTTCAGTCTTCTTCTGCATCTCTGCAACCTTTTCCTTTAGCCCTGGTAGGTTTGGTAAGGGCATCGGAGGTAGCTTGAACCTAGCAACCAAATCCTCTGTCATGAATATAACGGTGATTGCGTACCCTTCACAAATCTCGCGACTGAGCCGAGCATCAAGAGCCACCCTATAGGATGTTAGACCACGCAAATGAACTATGAAGTGTTAACGTACGAGCCACCCCTGGGAAAGGACTTAGGGTTCACTTCACAGCCTGCCTCGTGAAGTGCTGATCGTGAGGATTCGCGCGTTAGTCTTGCCCCTTGTTCTGCCGAAAAGACGTGAAGATGAGACTTGGCATAGTAGTCTACATGCGACCCTTTAGATATCAAGTCAACCATCAGGGCGTGTCGACCGGCATCGCGCCCTCCAAGAAAGCTTTCAATATGACCTGGTAATGCTCCATATCTGAGACAGTGTGCAAGCACACAATTTTTATCGCCGAAAAACCATCCCACGATGGATGTGATTCTCTATGATCCAAAAGTTAGAAGCTATCGTGCGAGGTAGATGAGCCTGCTCACCGAATCACCTAAGATGTGTTGCATCAAGAATTCTATGCCCTCCAATGAATAGAAAGGGAACCCTTTCTGTTCAAAATTCCAGACATGCTCTCCAATGTGTGCATCGCTCAAATCAATGAATCCTCGTTCAAGAAGGGAACTTCTTGCGAGCTGGGAGAAACTGCTTGGTTCCATAATATCGATGCGTTTCTTCCACGTCAAAAGTTGTGTTGATGCCATTTGAGGTACTTGATTGCGATACGTAGGGCGCTCAAGAGTTGCAGCCCCGCCTAGGAAACCAGTCTGCCCAAAGTAGTAAGCGGTGAAGTCGGATAACTGCTCACACCTCTGTTCCGTTTTAAACAGTACTCCTAACGTTTTACAGACACGTCAGACGAACTTACCGTGAAAGTCCAACTATTGGCTCATTGAATCCGTGCTTACTGCTAGCAGGTATCCCAAATTCGTGATAGCCCTCCACAACGCTAGCAGGTATCCCGAATCCGTGATAGCCCTCCACAACGCTAGCAGGTATTCCAAATCCGTGATAGCCATTCCAAGGTGCGCTTCGTGGAGTAGTTTCTTTTGAGCAGTGCTTGGCAGCCATAACCGAAGGAAGACATGGCGCATCATGTTGGCACAGCTTGGAGTGAGTACGTGATAACATTGATAGTCATTGACTTCGAGATGCGTATTCGAAACACCATGTAAGGAGATATATGTGCTTGCTCGGATAGAGATTGGTCAGTCATTCGATCTTTGTCCTGACAAAAAGACCTGAATGTGAGTATTGATATACTTGTCAGCATGATGATGTCCTAAGCTTCTCGATATACTAAAGGTGAATCCGGGATACAGGTGCACCCGACTGCATGGAGGCCCATGCCTCCATAGCCTTTATCAGATTGAAGAACTTAATCAGTCCATTTGGATCTACCATAAGCAAAGTTGGAGAAACGTCGTCATGCAAGCCATTTGCAGCTCAGCGAATCTCTTTCCGGGACAGCATGCAGCGGCTCGATCAGCACCCCTGACTATATTAGGTCAATGTGGATGATGTTCCTGTCATTCGGCTTCATGGGCCGTAGGAAGGCCATGAACACCTAATACTGTTATGCAAGCCATTGGGGTTTGCAGCTTGGGGGTCAATCCGTTCGCGGATCGAAGATGAAGACTACATCGTTTTGAGCAAGCTACATAAAGACTCGAGCGGGTATAAATCTCTCCCATTTCTACTCTCGGGAAGTCATAAGCCATATGGTATGTTCACTTTCTCGAGCCTTTACTAAATTTTGTCCAAATCCGCATCGACTCCCAGAAGATCAAGCATCCCCTACCAACACATATCCAGCAAGTGTTACTTACCTCCAGTCATCTGATCAGGCCGTCACTAACCAAGAAGCAAGATAGTCATATTGTTCTTCTACCGATACGTCATTCGCCAAACATCATGCCAGACACAAACGAACACCAGGAGACGGAGAATCAGGAGGCAGAGAGTCAGACGGGAAAGCAAGTGAATGGTGATGAGAAGGCTGAAGAAAGCCAAGACAAGGGTGAAGACCATTTAGTCAACGTAGATGAAGTTATTGATGAAAATTCTGGTCACACAGGGAGCTTGTAGCATCGTTCGGTTAATGGGAAGTCGGCCGTCAGACACCGGATTCTATGATCAAGCAGCTGGTTACATCCAATCAAATGCACAAGGCCGTCTCCATGGGAGCTTCGCGGCAAAACGTTTTTCCATTGCGAACTACAACACCGACAATCGTCATTGCCTCATTCCTGCCTTGCCTTCTGACTTGGTGTTTAAAATCTCTTGGATACCCGTCCATAAAGCCTTCGAAACCTTCCTTTATTCACTCACTCCAAACACAGCTCGGAACTATGTTAGAGCCCATCACTCCATCAGCGGACCTTCTTCAATCTCTCCAAAAGATTGCTTCCTTCAATGTCAGCCCAGACGCGATTGAAAATGTAGAATTCGAGGAATCAAAGAAATATCATTGGAACCAATTGCGCCGAGTGACATGGCCAGCCGAGTATGACGATTATGTCAAGAAGGCCACCGAAAAGGCTATGGATGAAGCAGTAAGGACCTATTCCTCACCTATTTCGACACTGCTGACTTAGAAAGACATCGCAGATCATGAGAATAAGCCCGACGTGCAAGGGTTGGACTTCAAACACATATCTACTAGACAAAGGAGGTTTCATGTCACCAAGCATGCCCGTAGTCATCATACCGCTCATAAAACCCTCAGATGACCCTGCAACGATTAGGTTCAAAGAAGGGACGGGACCTGTGGTTTGGGAAACTAAATTGTATCTAATCCAGAAAGCAGACGCATTCTTGTTACAAAGTGGGAATATTTTCTATATTGCAGGAGCTTGCAAAGAATGAGACTAGACATGGAAGCCCTCACTGTCTTGTGCAAATGCCTTTTCGTGACCAGCGAAGTTGACGAGAGCCTCGTCAATGTTGACTAGCGAGGTCCAGTCAAAATCAGCATAATCTGGCATGAATGACTCGTCGAAGCCGCCATAACACATGCTCGAGGTTGAAGCCGGATTTATCTCACCATCGTGCTCCGCTTGTAACCCTCCCGACTGATGAATATTCCCGGTGCGAGACTCGCCTAAGGCCATATGTCGACTATTCCATCGATTCCCTGACGCCACTCCGTCAACATCAGAACGATAAGCTTCTGGGAGAGACGCGCGGGCTTCTACAGTGGGTGCTTCTCCACTACGAATGGGCCCTATAGTTTCCACTCGATGTGGGAGGATCGGGGGCAAGATGCAGCTGGCGGACACATCGGCTAGTAACGATGCGGAATCAGGTGCTCGCGTCGTTGTACTAGTCGCGTTTCCGTTCCTTTTACGTTTTTTGGAGCTGGAGATTGTGTTCGTGTGTGTATATTCTTGCCTAACGATGAGCCAACGTCTCTCATCACCCTTCCAGGCCAAAGGGGGGGAAACGTTAGGTCTGCTAAGTCGCCCTAGTGGGATCAAGTTAAGTGGCCCAATGCCAGCATTTGGATCACAGCTTGCGAGGCTCGGTAGCCCCAACTCGTCACACAAAGATTTGTAACTAGCAAGGAATGAGATTCTGCATTTTTAGGCAGGGTCGCAACTTACTCTCTTCCCAGAAGGCAGTAGAGGCTCGTGGCGGGATTAAAAAGGTACATGTTCTCTGGGACATGGATATCATCGCTGAGTATGCCCTCGCAAACTTCCTTCGTGATCTCGTGGCCGTCGGCCTTGAAGTGACCAGCTGCGCTCCATCGAAAGTTGACCACTACTTGGATTAGATCGGTATTGGTCTGGAAAAGGCAACTCACCACTATATGCACAGTTCACAAGAAGTCCCCACGGACCAATCCGCTTGGCTACGGCCTCCACCAAGCTGTTGATCCAATAAGCTGACTTCTGCGGGCGGTGTCCGACAGCTGACAGTAGGTTGTCATCCTCGCTTTTTTGTTCGTTGTAGTGCAGGATCCTGAGGCATCGAAGTAGATGTTCCCAAATCCAGTCCTCAATCTTGGCCCAGTTTCGATGCTTGTTCTTCATTTCAGAGATTGCTAGAATTGCATCTTCCACGCTTCTCTCACCCTCTGTCGATCTGCCTGGAATAACCATCTCAGGCCCTGTGTAGTTTTTGCACTGAACAAACTGGGCTCGACCGGTTTTAAACTTCTGGGCTGCAAAGGATGCCGTGCTATCATCCCGGCGGTCGTCCAAGACCCCATCAGGACAGGATTGAGTCTCTGGAGGGTATCTCGCATTGCCCGCGCTCTCCCTTGCTATTGGAGTACTGTCGACGGAACTTTGCTCACTCACTGCCTCTGAATCTGGATTCGTGCACTCGCCGTATTCCGCTGGCAGAGAGGCCTTGCGTTCTTGACATGAAAGGTTTGCCTCCACGGGGCTTTCGCAATCATAGCTGCTGAAGATCTTAGCTCTACTTTCGTTGTAACGTCATACCGACTTACCCTCCATCAAGATATCTGCCAGGCTCACACTGAGCATTGTAGAATCTTCGAATGATATCTGTGGCCTTCGGAGCCTTACTACAGCACGGCTGGCCCCATGACTTGCACAGTTTAACGTCCTCATCTGGTAGCTGTGGTAGCCTGAGAGGGCTGACATGAATCCTCACGGCTACCCAATGATGCCGTGTCGATAGAACAAAATATACAAAGGCCTCCGGCGTCTCGAGCTCGACAGTACGCACCTGTTTGTCGGTGATCAAGATATGTGATGGAGCCATGAAGGGTTTCTTCGTGGAGCAGTCTCTTCTGCTCGCCAGATATCGTGAAGTAGAGAACGGATTGCAAAACGCTGGGGATCAAAATTCCCCGAAATTCACTTTCATACATGATGATTACTCTGGCGGCCCTAATGCAACCCGTGCTGAAAGTCAGTTCCAACCACGCTAATGCAATCGCCCCTAGTTGAATCCAGGTTACTGAGAATGGATATAAGACAGGGGCTGTCCACAGGCCCCTGTCGGCTGATTTCGAAATCGGTTGACAAAGGTCGACTCGATGGCTGCATTAATGTAACTCCCTCTATTGCCAATAAACAAATCGCCGTCCACCCGCCCTGCGTCAAAACCGGGCCCACCCACACCAGGTAGGTCTGGGGTGTGTGGCCCGCAGCTAGACCTGGGAGGGTTAGCAAGTCCCTTGTCACAAGTCAAACTGAAATACAGCTCATGAAGTTCTGCAACTTGATATAAGCTGTGATGTCCTTCTGCGAGACCGCCTTCAGTGGCTGCCTTATCTGCCATGTCACCCTACTCTCCGAGTTTTCCTTGTAAAGTACACTTTCACCACCATGGAAGATCTGCTACGTGGTCCTGGTCCTGCATTCGCCTTTGTCCCTATCATTGGACTGGCGAGCGTCGGATGCCTTGCATGGCTCGCCTACCATCCACCCATCCAGTCGCCCAGATCTCGCTGCGAGCACCGTCTTCTCTTCCTCGTTGCCTGCTTTAGCGTTCTTGTCTTCCTTCTGGTTGGTTGCGTATTCTTTTTACTGGCGCATCAGGGTGACCCAGCATGGAACAGGCGGCTCTGGAAGTGGGATGTCTTAGGCGTTATTCTTATCGATGTAGGTCATACAAGTCACACTTCGAAGCGAGACTAACAATGACAGTCCTTATATGTCATACGGGCCCCCATGGATCGAGCGGTAACAAGGCACATTACCACCACAGCGCGCGCTTCCAGGGTCTTTGACAACCTCTGGTTTGCATCATGCTTCGTTCTTTTCGAATCACTCTTTCTCAGTCTGTCTTTCTCTCGGCAATGGACTCAGCTCGTGGCAGCTGGCTTCTACTGCTTTTGGACAGCCATCTGGTGTTGGGACCTTAAACGAGGAGGAGTTGCCATGGTTCAGCTCGTTGCCACTGTTACGCTTGGATTGGGCTACGACTTTTTGTCCCTTCTTGTGTGTTACTCTACTCCATCCTGAGACGAATCCAGCTCTGATCTCTAAAGTATAGCTCCTAACCCTTTCTTCGTTTTTATTCATCTCGATCGAGCAATGGTGTGCCACTCAACAGCCGACAGCACCGGCACACATCGAAGCCCAGGACACACGAAGCAACAACTGCCAACCTGTCGACCCCTTTGCCATAGCCTATCCCAGCAAATCGATTTGCGTCTGCCTTCTAGGTCCTGGAGCCTGTGGGAAAACAACTCTCCTTGATCACTACTTCCTGCCAGCTGATGGACGTCTGTCCATATGTGAGGCTTCGAGCACAAGTAGATCCCTGCGATGCCCAACCCTCGAGGATACGATATACACTAGGTGCCAAATTGGAGGGAAAGAGGAGCGCATAGAGGTACTCGACACGGGGGATTGGCGTACCTATTCCGAACTCGTGGACCAGTGGATAAGGAAAGCCGATGTTTGCATCATACCTTTTTTCAACCAGGAGTCTTTCAATGCCATCGAAGTTTCGACCATACCGGAAGTATCAAAAGATGCTGTCTTCATACTTTTTGCGTCGCAAAACAGGACAAACAGGAAGGATTGGGGAGAAAAAGAGAAGAAGGCCATCGCGTTTGCAAAGAAACATGGCTGGCTGTACCGATGTGAGGCCCATGGCTCTCCATTTACGCATGCCCTTGAAGCGTTCAATGCCAAATCGGCGAACAAGTATTTTTAACAAAATCTAGGTTCTTTGAGAGATTGGAAGCAAAGTTTTATATAGAGCAATCAGACTTCATGAGACAGCTCTTTGTGTCGTATTTACAGCTCAATACGATTATCTTGTCCTTATTCTTTTTTACTTGCGTGGCGGGGGGCTATTCCTGAATATACTTGGCGACCTTGTCATACCCCATGGCGTTAAGCTCTTTTTTTACATGATCCAGCATCTAACCCCAGACCTGGCCTATCGGCGGGAGACCCGTTCATCAGGCTGCGTGGGAGAAGTGCGATGCTGTTCGTTGCGGACACGGCCTTGTATTCCTAACATGAGCTGCCCATTTACCTCTTTGCAACAGTAGGTGCTCTCGGGTGCTCCGCTCCCCCTCCTTCCATCCTCTTCGTTCTAAGCCCTATAGGCAAGCCCTCAGCTGCGGTCGTGGGTTTGCCTCGCGGTTGCCTACTTAGCAAAGTCGCCCCAGGTGAGGCGAACCACATCGTCCGCAAGAGCCGCATCAAACTCCTTAAAGGCCTTGCTTCTCCCACCATAAGATCATTCCTTCTTTGTTGATCTTCCATGCCAACTCCAGCTAGACACCTCTCTATGACGGTTGTTCAATCCTCCTGCGCGCTTACTTCATGTGATAACGATTGTGCACCATATTGTATGCACAATTGTCTGTCTTTTTCTCCCTTTATTGCTCTTTTTGTCTCCATTATCTATCTATCCACAGCTTATTAAGCGCAATATGTGCGATCACAGCGAGCCTACTTGGCTGGATAATTGGCTCGAGGCTGACTTAGAGGACTCTGACAAACCCCGAGTCGGGAAGCGAAAACCCCCAGATGAACCCCGTACTAGCCTAGATTCTGGTTCAACTCATCAGTCAAGAGTAGTGAGACTTGAGGATGAGAATTTCAAAAGGTCGCAGGCCGCGAATCTCCGAACGCCAAATGATTCGGGGAACGAGCTACAACCTCCGGCCGGGGCGCAGCCTGTGTCCGAGGAAGAGTATCCAATTACTGTTTGGGATGATGATGATGAAAAAAACTACATCAAATATCTTAAGATCCGTCCAATCAACCTCTCTCAGCTGGTGGCCGAGGTGAAAGGGATCTATACTGGCTTGGTCATGATCGAAGCCAAGTGCATCGAAGTGGACAAAGCTCAACAGGACCAGAAAGATGCCAAACTGAACAACGAGCAGTGGCAGGCTCTTATCGCGCTACACCGCACCTTACTTCATGAACACCATGATTTCTTTTTGGCCTCTCAGCACCCGATAGCGAGCTCCTCGTTAAAAAGACTTGGCGCCAAGTGCTATATGCCAGGGAGGATGTGGAAGCACGGGATCCATGCCTTCCTTGAGTTGCTGAGGCATCGCTTGCCTGACTCCCTGGAGCATATGTTGACGTTCATCTACCTCGCATACTCGATGATGGCACTCCTCTATGAGACGGTTCCTGCTTTTGCAGCGACATGGATGGAATGCCTGGGTGACCTGGGTCGGTACAGGATGGCGATCGAAGATGATGATTTACGAGACCGAGAGGTCTGGACTTCTGTGTCAAGACGTTGGTACTCGAAAGCCTCCGATAAAGTTCCAGGAACTGGTCGACTATATCATCACCTCGCCATTCTCGCACGCCCGAACGCGCTCCAACAGATGCTCTACTATTCAAAGGCTCTTTCTACTTCGGACCCCTTTGAACCAGTCTGGGAATCCATCATGACCCTTTTTGATCCGATACTAGTCACTGATAGTCAACGCTCGCGTCTCCTGCCCATTGACTTCGCCTTTATTGAAGCACAGGGTATTCTATTCAGCGGAAAGCGTGCCGACGAATACCAGATTGCAGTGACAAACTTCCTCGACAACCTCGATAGCCATATTAGTGGAACGACTCGAAGATGGATGGAATGCGGGTAGGTGCTTTCACACCTAGAATGCAGTATAATGGCTGACCCTAAACAGTTACCAAATAGCAATTTCCAATTGCTGCGCCTTATTATGTTGGGGCAATGAGAGTAGCTTCATATATCAGACAATTCGGCCCATGAAACCAAACGATAAGGAGACGAAGGAAAATTACGCTACCAGACCGATTCCCGATCCGAACGACCATAAGAATGCGAAGGCGCTAGAGCAAGCACGTATCCTGGCCGAAGGGACATATCACAAGGTTCTTTCTCGATTTGCCGATCCCAATATTTTGCCTTACTTTCATATCATCCTCGTGTTCCATCGCTACCTGATTTCCTACCCCTCGGCTATGAGTCTCCTCGAGGCGACGTTCCCTTGGAAACTGGTCTCAATGCTTCTGAACTCGATCCTCCTTTCGTACCGTGAGTACGACAAGATCCAGAGCGATGAGTTTCCACAGCCAGTCAGGCAGTCGCCACGGCCACTCCCAGAAGACTTCGCCCTCCGGGGTCTACTGTGGGCCGACAAGTACTTCCCGTCGGGTTGGTTCTCCAACGACAACATCGACGACGGTGAAAAGTATTTTGAAGTCGCCTCGATGACGAATGAGAGGAAAGAAAGAATTCTTTGGTTGGGTGTTCTCATTGCGCGACAGAAAAAGTGGCTTCTCTATCACGAAGGGCTCCACCAATTCTCAGTTCCTTCTCGATTTGAACAAGATGTCGATATCAACATGAGCGTTGACCCCAACGTGCCCAACGTTCCAGACCCACCACGAGTTTCTACACCTGCCTTGACTTCTGCTGGCGACGAGGCTATTCGCCAGGTGATTCATGCCGACAAGGATATGCCGGATATCGATGATCTTATCACGCAGCAGCTTAGCAGACAATGATCTGGCCGTAGTGGTGGTCCTCTTCGGTCCCTGTCATACCTTTGTGGCGTTCGTTGCACCGAGTGAGATTACTCTTGAAGGCCCCGACTAGCCCGACCCTTCTTGCCGATTGGCCAGTGGCATGAGGAGTAGCAGCAACCACTTCACTGTGGTCTTAGCTAGTTCAAGTAGAAGCAACTACAATTGAGCTCCTTCTCAGTTCCACACAGTGTCGCCTTGAATCTGACAGGTACCGGATCACACTGTCCCGTGTGGGTCGCACTCACTAGCGCCGATTCTCAACTTCTTTTCCTTGGCGAGCCATTCCCGGGAAGTGCCTTGTCCGGCCACTCCCAGGAGAGCTGGACTTGCTTTCCTTGTCCAGAGACCAGCAAAACGCTCAGATGGCATATTGTATATATAGTGATGCTTGCAGTTCCATCTCGCAGGCCACACAATGCAGCATCTAGTTGCATGAGTCTTCTTTCTCGCGTATCGGCAGCCTGCAATTCCCCTGCCATCATGTGCGACTACACACAGGTAGCCCCGTCCCCAGCCCTGACTTGCAATACGACCTCGAGGTAGGCTGAGACTGATCTTACTCAGGTCGATAAGTCGTGCGGCCAGTTCCGCTTTCGTGTACAGCGATGGTGCTCTCGCTACGAAAGTACACACCGCGTGTGTCCACCCAATATCACCACAGGCGAGTTGAGGTAGGTGGCTGGCATGATGACCGGGGTGGCGCTTCGATACAATGCTGACAGCTCCCGAGGGGTGATGAACTATGCAGTCAGTGAACTGACGCCTGCGGTCGTACCCAGCTAACAGTCCCCAGCCGATTGTCGACCTCACAAGCCCGCTCCATGGGGACACATGATCAGACGAACTGTCTAAGCTGGCCAGTACGTCTAGTACTATTACGCGGATGTCAGGTGGGAGCGGGGAACCAGCACCTATTTGCGTGTCATGATAACGCAATTTGTTTTGCTTTTTGTCACGAAGAATGGGTATAAGAAAGGCGCTGGCCGTGACGGTGCTTGTGTAAAGTAACCATCATAAATGACACTTTCTCATCCTTGCTCCAATATGTATATCGAGGTCCAGCCACCCACTGTGTTGCGAGCTGGGGTGGCCATGAAACAGCAATTGGCTATCAGCGATGCACATTGCGACTTCCTCCACGCCGTGCTCGTGGATCTCAAAGGCAACGTCGTCGTGGGCATAGATAAACCCGTCACATCCCCTAATGCCGGCCGTGCTTCCTTCCTCAACCTCACTATATCTTGTGTTGGACGGTACAAAATTCGCGTCGATGCATACGCAATGGACTATACAAGACCTGAGGGCCCTATCAGCACGCGCAAAGCATCGGTAGTGAGCCGTGTATTCAGAGTTGACAAGCTCCGAGTAGATGGTGGAAACCCCAGTAAGTCACATCATGTACCGGAACTGCATACACTAACTCTTTCAGCTACCAAGAGCACCAAATCTTAGACAGGTCGGGAAAATTGTAACAAGCCGGGATGGTTACATGGCGAGTAAAATGCATGATCAGGGATGGGTGAAAGGGTGCATCGTAGCACAACAACCAACTACTACGGGACGTTCACAGCAAACATAGAAGTTCTTTCGGTCCCTCCAATGATTCCTGGGCGTTGGTGGAACTTCGCCTACTAAAATGTACCATGGGTAGTGACAAACCCCATTATGTCAATCAAATACCTGCATGTACGCGTAGTCCTGGCTTTCAGGAGCTATCGCTAAACATGGGTATGCAGGAACACAGCGTCCGATTGAAATGTGACTATGGCTTGGCTTGGCTCGGTTGCATAGCTGCTTATCCTTGGGGTTCCCTAGCCGAAGTCCATCACGAACACGAAGACCGACAACGTGGTACATATACATACGATCGCTGCCACTTTTGCAGGCAAACCATGTCAACAACTTGCGGAATTGGCGCTGCGTTCAGATGAAGGGTGGTATTCCCTCGCATGGGCCCTCATCTCGCTTCCTCAGATATTGCACCCATCACTATGTGACAACGCTGGCGCAAACACCATGCTTGACTCTGTACTTTGTTTGTTGAATTGCCTCCCTTATTTAATCAGGCAACACAGGTGCACCATATGTCGCTCACCTGCGCACCCTTTTCTTCATCCCGACCACACTTCTTGCCGCTATCTTCGTGCTGCAATGCTTCCTCTTCGTCTGATGAGTTTTCTGCAATTTAACGCACAAGGGGCCGCATAGGAGGTGTTTTCGGGCACAGGAGTTTCCCGCATGTTGACTTATCCCATATGGTTTGAGAACGAGAAATTCTGCGGCGCAAAACATCCAGCAAGGGCGGGCTCTCAGCCCATATATCTAACAAAGGACACCACCAGACATCATAGTGGATGAAGATACAGCATCCTCCACAGCCATGCAGTACCTTGAGAAGGGTAAGTGGGGAAATGACTCTGCTTTAGAAGAAGGGTTTTGCTAACAAGTCCCAGAGAGCTGTGACGACGACGTTGATTTGGTGGCATCAGTGAGCGTTGATGTTCTTTCATCTACTCGCTTTAACAACTATCCTGACCCACCATCGCCTAATGCGGTCCACGAACATCCTTATTTCGTTTACCCGATCTGTTCGACTCCTGCACCGGATTCTGCAACAAACTTCCCTGCGCTTTCTCTCGAAGCCTTACATACGGAAGGCAGTCTACCTGACCCAGCCCAATGCCTACCAAGGGTCGAGAAGGCACAGGATTCCGTGCTCTCGGCTGTTGTGTTTGGGAGGTCAAACCCTCCCCCCATCAGCTGCGAGACTACAATCTCCAATCAGATCAAGGCAGACGAGCAATTTCGTAACGATCCGAAGTTCGGGATTCATCAGAGGTAAGGATTTTTCAGCAACTGAAGTGATTCAAACTGATCATAATATAGCACTGTTTCTGCAATTCTGAAACGTCAACACGAACAAATCACCTACCCCGGGGAGACTGCACCAGTAAGTCGCCCAGACGAAGCGCCACATACAGCACAGTCGGAAGCGAATACGCGGTCATCCTCGACCATCATGTCAAACCCTATCGATAAGATGCTGGTTGTTATTCAAAATAAGATCGGCAGCACTCCAGCGAATGATACGTTACCGAAAGGAAAGAAGCGATGCGAAGTCTGCGGAGGGGCATTTGTAAGGTTTGCGGCCCACTTGCGTACCCACTCCGGTGACAAGCCTTTTGTACGTCTTTCCTTCTCAGCTGTTTCATCTACCATTCCATAGCTTATAGAAGACCAGGGCTGCCGACACCCCGATTGTGGCAAGTTTTTCACCTATCAAAGAACCCGGAAGGTAAGTGGCCCGCAAGCTCTTCGTGTTCATGGCTAAAGTAGCCTATAGGCTCATGAACAGTGGCACACTGGTATGAAACCATACAACTGTGTGGTATGCTGTAAGAGTTTTGCCCGAAGGGGAAATCTCCGAGCACACATGAAGCGACACAATTCAACCAACCCGCTCTACGACTGCTTCTTCTGCAAGAAGGAATTCACTCTACGTGGAAATCTCAAAGTATCCCCCACCTTCCTCCATTTAATATTGTTCAGATACAAAGGGTGATTGATATACTAACATCTTATGATCCACGGCAGGCACATCTGCGCAATTTTCACGATGAGGCTATTAAAGGGTTGACCGAGAAGTTCGCCTCTCAAGACATCGAAGAACTATCCAACGAAGAACAAGCGCTCTTCTACAAGCTCGCCGACGTTTTCAAGCATCTCAACAAGGGCATTATGGGCCGGGGAAAAGGCCATCAGGCCGTGGCGGTCATACCGAACCACCCGGCCACAGCCAACAGGGCTACATCAGACTGAGCTCCATCCTGAGTCATAAGGCGGCATGTCTTAGGAGACTGGACTGCTTATCTCATCTTCTACCGTGTTTTTCTTTCTTTTACTTGTACTCTATCTTTAGCCTGATTCATGTGCGTATTTGTTGAGTCCTCGGAGACGTCGGGGATACGTGGGGTTTGGTGGATTCCAGATGCTCGCTTCTCGCGCCACTCCATAATCTATAATACGGTTTCCATACGGGCCTCATACAGCTTCGCTGCACTTTTCCTGTCTGTGCATGCACATGCAAGCAACTGTGTGTGTAGTAGCATTCTGTCTTAGTTAAAGCCATGCATGTGCACCTAGACGTATAGGCGTGCACTCAGGCAGCCTGCTGGCGCCATCGCAGCAAACAATCGGAAGCAAACATGGCTTTGCCCAACCGAACTGGATCATGGCGCATGGAGGCTGCATACGACTACGTTGTACGGGGCCAGCTGTGGTTTCCGCTAAGCGAGTAGGACCGATCAACAAGGATGTGATTGGTAACGTCGAAACCCGGATTGCGATCCCGAGCTGCTCAAATAGGGGCCGCCCCTCGCATTCCCAGCATTGGTGCTCCAGCTAACTTTCAGATCGCCCCACACTTCCGATGTCTGGAGATAGCCTTATCCCCGAAAGCCAAAGCGGCTGCGAGCCGCACATCCACGATGAGGTTTTTGGCTCTCGTTTCATCATGCCCTACTATGACCACTGTTATGAACCCGGGTTTGGAGGGTTTGGTATACTAACAGTAAGCCCTGAACTTCGCTTGTGATTCCATGTCCTGACATCAGTCTGACAGCCTGACCAATTTGCCAATGTCAGTCAAGTGGTAGTCGCACAGCAGTCTGCCAGCGACTACGGCTACCCGGGAAACCAGGGCTTCGTCTGGGACTGTGCCGCCCAGTCCAGCCAGTATGGCCCGCTGGCACAACCGCTTGCCCACCTCCAAACAGGAGGTTATCCGGAAAACCTGACTACTGCCCATGATGGCCTGCCGCCAGAGATCATGACTGGTTCGGACACCTCACCTGGCCATGTCAGTGTTTCGGTCGAGAGGAATCAGAGAGAAAGGGCTCGCCTCGCCGCCGCAAAGTGCCGCCAAAAAGCCAAGGGGGAAAGAGAGAGTTTGGTAGCCAGAGGGGCTGAACTGCGCAGTGAAAACGAGAGATTGGAGGCTATCAAAATAGGCTTAGTGACGGAGAAGCAATCATTGATAGAGGAAGTATTCAGGCACTATCAATGCGATGACGACAATATCCAGAGGTTCATTCAATCGAAAGCGAGCGAAGTTGCTGGTCTGCGGTAGAGGCGGATACTGATTGTCGGAATAGCCAGACTCATTTGGATGTTATGTAACGTAGGCAGACAGACCTCCTCTCGGTACATCAACCCTGTAGTGGCTATCGCGAACCCACGGCTCATTTGCGGTGCACCATGAGGAATCACAGGCCTGGAGACGTGCTGCATGTATTTAATGCTACTGTACCGCCCGTTTCGTCTCGCTCATTTCCACCATCTTGCATCAGCGCCAGCTGCAGAGTCCACTGTCTACCAATGTCAATATGAGCTCCAATACCCCAAAACCAGTATTCGATCAAGCTGCATGGGATGACAACCCCGCGGCGTATCAGGAGCAATTGTTGAAAGATGGATCGTTCATAAGTGTTTGTGGGCAAGTTGTGGCCAAAGAGCTTTTGGAGCACGTCCTTCCCCATGGCAACGAGAAAAAGCCTACTTCCACCTATGTTTCTATACCAAAGGATAGCGCGGATGCAGTCTGTAGGTGTATTGATCATCGCAGTCAAGCCCACTCGCTAATGTACAAAGGTTCATATCTCAGCAAAAAAGATGCGACGCTACTGAAGACACACGAGGAAGGAAATTGTTACAACGTGTATTTTCCGGAAGATAGTCCATTCGCGCAAGGATTAGCTCTTTCGTTTGGGCCGAAGAGGGTGCATTGATTGAAATAGAAGGAATGGACTGCTTGCATTTGGTTCGAGTCCGTGTTCGAGATCTGGATGGCACACCACGTATTCACGTAGTCGTTGTTCTTGGTGTAAGCAGCGCGGCAAAATATAGCGAGAAATTGAATGTGCCTAATGATCGTCAGACGCTACGCATGGTTTGGAGGGTGGAGATTCGATGCTGCATTCTGACAGGGGTTTGGTGTGGAGGATCGACGGAGAGATCGGCAAGATAAAGTGACCGGACTAAGCTAACCTAGACCCAGCGGGTCGCGTCGCGGTCCTCGCGTGTCAGAACCCGGTTGCGGGGTACTCGGCAGGTACGCAACAAAGGGAGAACTACCACCAGGGCAGGGTACTACCTCACCACGGCCCAGCACCCAGGCATCGCCTTGACTTGTGTTCGTGTCCCGACACATGATGTACTGGACCGTGCGAGGTCAGCTGGAGCCACACATCTATTCCGGGCTGGAACGCTTTAGGCTGGTGCGTCACTGCGGTGCGCGCTTGTACCATCATGGCGCACCTTTGCGACGCTGACGGACGCCATGGCATTGGAGCAGGCTGCATGGGCAGTCCTGGATGATGGTAGGCGACTGGCGGTACTGCCATACTTCGGGCCGGAACGAGTGCCTCGCTGGCCCTCATGCATCCACCCATCATATTGGCGGCTTCCTGCGTTTGTTCTCGGAATGCTACATTTCTATCGAGGAAATCACCCCCACGACACGAGGATGTTAGTCTATGAGAGTGGTACCAGCACATGCGTGGTCATCATAGTACACCCGGAGTTTTGCGTTTGTCCGCCATAACCAGGTACTTCTACGTACAAGAGGATGCAGCTATCAACGGGAGCAGAAGTGGCAGGGCCAAGTGATCAAAGGCCCTCGGCAACTCCCTCGTCTATATGAGTCGGACTTCCTGTCACCCAGCTCTGGTCCGCCTCAGCGTAGCATATCGTGCCTACCGCTGCCTTGCCACAAACAGCCACCGTCTTCCTGCTTATACTCCATCTGATTCGCCCTTTCATCCCGTGGCCTCCTTCCACCGTACCATCACTTATCGTGTCACTGCACGCTGAATACCCGTATGGATGCCAACGCGCGGAGGCAGACTGGACCGCCCGTCAATGCCCCTTCTCAAAACCCGGTTCCAGATCCCAATGCGCAACGCAGGTCGTATGGTACTGGCGCCAGCAGATATTGGCCTGTACCAATGGACACGTTCGTACCAACGGGTCGAGGTATGGTAGGGGTGGCTGCCTACCGTGGTAACTACCCGCAGGCGACTGCTGCCTTCTCACTCGCGATACCACGCAGCACAATGTCGTACCAGTCCGAGTACGAGCAGGTGACACCACAAGCACACAATTTTCGCACTCGCTATCCCTCTCCGATGTACAACGTTCCGCAAATGCGCATGCAGCACGCCGTTCACAATGTGAGTCAGCAACCGCTGCCACGGCCATATGCGGCTCCACGAACAATGCCGGCCGACGTGGCCGCCTCTTATCTCCTGAGCGAACCAGCCAACACAGGTACGGCACATGTCCTCCCGGCTCAAGCTGTTTCATCAGGCGCCTCGAAAGTCGATCCACCAGGCCCGGCAGATGGCGGCGCAGCACTTGATGGCGAACGTAGCGCTGCATCAACGAGCAAAATGACACAGGCAAGTGAGGCGCCGAAGGAGCAGGAACATTCAGTCTCTACGGAATTGGTCGAGGCATATGAGCAGTATCAGGAAAGCATCAAAGCGATTTTCACTGACATCATTAATGGCGTCCTGGTTTCGGCTAGCGAATCGCTATTGGCTGTTTCCGACTGGTTGCTCTCGAAAGTCAAGGAATTGGGTATGTATGAGGGATGTCTCCATGCTAGCGGCACTCCTGCTGATAATAGACTCTCCAGGTCTGACTACTGATAATCCACAACTACACCGTGACCGCATGATGCTTTGGCAGGATTTCAACCATGCATGGCTAGCTTTACTGCAGAAGCAAAAAGATATGGCTGGCTCAGGGATCGAACTACAGAGGGGGCAGACACTCATGAGCAAAGAGACTCTCGAGAAAATGGGCAATGAGATTGTACGGCTTTGTGACGGAATCAAAGAACACGCACTTGTTGACTACGAGTATGGTGTGTGGGAAGAATGCATTATTGACAGTATGTTATCTATGCAGATGGAGCTCACCCCACGACTTGTGAGTCTTGGCTGATTTGGAAATAGTTCTTACGGAATGTCTCGACTTGTACGAGAATACGGACGGGTCCGAGACACATCCCTCGCGAACCCTTCCGCCTCGAGGTAGCATCGTTCTGCGTAGTGGCTCCGAGTGGCATGCTTACCCCTGAATCTGATGGATGATTACGACACGGAGACTTGAGCAAAGAGTGAATGCCATTATCATCTGACTTGGAAGACTCCTATAGCCCGGCCTAGGCCATCTATGCGAGGTGTCGGATACACTTGGAGAAGGAAGTGATACACATCAAGACTCAGATGCAAGATGTGCCGCGGCAATGTAAATACCAATAGCATCCTCGCAGCAGAAACACGTCCCGCGGTTGTTCATGCACTAGCTATCTAGTCGCTTTTTCACTTTCCATGAGAACCACTATTGGTTACCTTTCTCGATGCAGTGCTGCCGTCGATATCATGATATGATAGAGGCTTCGTATGTTGTCAACCCCTCACGGTAACGCACATCGCCGAGTTGGCGTGGCAGGTTTTTTGGACGCCAACAGGCCTTGTCCCTGCAATAAGACGTGAAATATCTCCGTGGTGCGTGTGCTGCATGTGGCAGAAGCTTTGGGGATATCGATGAACGATCGTCCGTTGAGTATTCTATGGGGGATTTGGGTGTTGTTGGGGAAGCTACCGTCTTATGCAAAAGTCTCAATATATAGATAGAAACGAATTCATCTGCTGGTTGATCTTTTTTGAATTCAGAAATCACAAGTTCGTTGGACAAGACGTTGACACTTCGGCCATAGAAAACATGGCACTGCCACCTTACTTATATTGGCCCCTGGCCATCTCCGGGTGGCTCTCTGTCCTGGCCGTGGTTACCGTGACCTGGCCGTACCTCCTGGGCGTCAGGCTTCTCACCAATGGATGGCCCCTGACGGCTGAGAAGGCGCTGGCTGCCTTTTTCTTCTTCCGTTATTGGCGGCTTTTGGTGCACTGCTGGTCCTACTGCTACCTGTACAAGCCCTCCCCGATCCCGGCAACGCCCACCTACACGGCGGCTAAGCACGTCACCGTGATTGTGTCCACCGTCGACCCTGGCGAGCCCACGTTCCGCCGCTGCCTGGACTCTATCTGTGCTAACCTGCCGTCCCGAATTCTCGTCGTCACCGTGGGCACCGCGCTGCAACAGACCGCCGAGGAAGCGCTGGCCTCTATCCGCCGCGCCCATCCTTCCGTTGACGTCGAGGTGCATCATACCAGGGCAGCCAACAAGCGGTTACAGATCGACTCCGTCGTCGACAGCGTGTGCACGCCCATCACGTTCCTGGTCGACAGCACGGCGATTCTGCCCCTATCGGGCCACTTCTTCCGCTGGGGCCTGGCCCCCTTCGAAGACCCAGACGTGGCGCTCGTTGGCACACGCAAGCGCGTCGAGCGCACCTCCCAGCCAACCTGGTGGGCGCAGTGCTGGAACTTTCTAGGCGCCATCTATCTGGAACGGCACAATCTCGAGATCGCGGCTGCCAACGCTCTCGACGGCGGCGTGTTCATCATCAGCGGCCGCACCTGCGGCGTCCGCACCGCCGTCCTACAAAATCAAGACTTCCGCCGCGGATACGGTAACGAGTATATCCGATTCCCCTTCGGCTTGTTTCCCGCGATTGGCCCTATCGTCACGGACGACGACAATTACATACATCGCTTTTGCGTCGAAAAGGGTTACGGCGTCAAATTCCAGTCCGATGTGGGAACGGAGACCGTTTCTGCTTCATCGTCGGCGTCCGACTGCATCGTCGGCATCGCTAAGCTCGGCGAGTATCCCCGCTTCCTGCAACAATGCATACGATGGGCGCGCACAAGTTTCCGCTCCAACCCACGCTCGCTGTTAAGTGCACGCGCATGGTGGCGACACCCGTGGAGTATGTACGGAGTGCAGCTGGCGACCATTACCAACTTCGCGGTGCTTTGCGACGGTCTGCAGATCTACCTCTATCTGCAAACGGCATGGTGGGCAGACCGGCAGGGGCAGTGGGGGCTGGTCTGTCTGGTAATCTGGATCCTGCTCACCAAGCTGATCAAGCTGATCCCCTGGCTCTGGCGCTGTCCGGCCGACATCGTCTTCCTCCCGGCCTACCTCGTCTTCGCATATTACCATTCGTGGATCAAGCTGCACGCCTTGCTCACATTTTGGAACCTGGAGTGGGCGGGGAGGGACCTTGAGAAGATCAACGAAATGGCTTTTAAGTGAACATGGTTCTTGAATTGCGCTTGTAAAGGGATCTCTTCTGTGCCCCGTGTTCCCTTCGTCTAAGTATGTGGAGGATGGGGTCTCTATGCCGTTGCTACATGAAATGGCGCATCTTGAGGATCACATCTAAGTAAAGGAGCCCAGATGGGCAAAGGCGCGCCAACACCTGCATCGCTTATCGGTTTTTCTTGTCCGCCCCTATTGAACAAGGAAATATTAGATTTGAATATCGGAAGCTATTTGCGTAGTCTGCAGTGCGGCGTAGTCACACTAAGGAGCAGGAAAAATGTCTCGGGATCGTCATGTATTAGCTAGTTACCTCTTCATTTTCTCATGATAGGCCTGTATGAATTACACGCAGTCACCCAAAATGGTACCAACCATCACCGAGGGGAAAGGTATTGGATAAGATTTGTGCAATCCAGGAAGAACAATTATCAATGCAAGATCTTCTCAAGTCTTGAGCACTCGACACTCAAATCCAGGTCGTAACGTGGAAAGTCCTTAAGACTGCAAGGGTAAATTCTCCGTAGAAGCAACCGGTTGCGAACTGCTATTGATTGCATGCTTAGTTTTCTGGTCACTTCACGAGCTATCCTCATCTTAACAGGTGCCCAATGATGGAGGAGGAAGAAGCCATTTCGCACTCGTCCCGTGGAATCTCCTGCTATTGACAACCTTCTGGTGGCCCCTTTGTCTCCAATCGAAAAGCAAAGCTTGATGACTTTCTCATGACATACCTACTTATAGCCATCCTTCTTCCAGAGATCCCAGTCACTCCTTCACTACTCTTTCTTCATACATTCTCAATTTTTTTGTCTCCATCATAATCAGCCAAAATCATGAGTGACAACTTCAAGAACCAAACTGGGGACGACTTCACCGCCGAGATGCGGGACCAACAAGCACGGGGGAAGGACCCCTACGATGGCCCAGAAGAACATGAAGGACCCAGCAGCGAATCATTCGCATCTGAAGAACAACGTCGTTATGCCGCTCTAATGTTGAGTAGTCCAGAGAGTCTCATGAACGAAGCACAACGCACCGGTGATGTGAGTCGAGCAGTCATCATTCTGCACGCTGGACAGCAACTAACGCAAAAGGAAACTTGGCATACAGAGTGTACCAGGTGTACGCTGGAAATATCAGCAAACCCTATCCGGCATTCCGCAGGACTCTGGACAATCCACTTCCGCGAACTCGCCGAAGAAGTCCAAACGCGGACACAAGAACCACTAGCCATTCGCCCAAGGTCTGAACGATTCTCCCCTAAAATATCCGCACCGGGCACACAGAGTGGTTTGGTACTGTGGTATGATTGTGTCTTCCTGTGATTCAAATTGCGGCGGTTAGAGATGCGCGGTTGGTTGATGGGAAGCATAGTGGGTGGGCGGTAGAGATGCTTATAACAGTCTGACATAGATTTCAGTACGGAATGGCACTCTGCAACGTTAAATAGAAGCCTCCTTTGCCAACGTATGTCATACTGGCCTAGTCCTCCGGGCACTGCCACTAACGCTCCCGTTCCGCAATCGACTAGACCGACTAGCCAGACTAGCCGACCTAATACGCCGAGGATTACCTGTCACATCGTCAGCCTTGTGTCGCGTCGGGTTTGGCGTTGGGTTTTCAGTGTCAGGCCCTGATGCCACTCAAGAACTGGATGGTTTTCCGGGAAGAGGGCGCCGGTGCGGAGACAGGCGCAGGTGCAGACGATGCATCCCAGTTGTGTTGCGTCTCGGCCATCTAAAAGAACCTGGCCAGCAGCTCATAGCTAAGGCGGGATTTTTTCGGGCTGGGGTTCATGGCGGGGAAGAGCGAAGGGGGATGCGGTCGCCATAGACGGCCTGGCCTTGCCTCCGGAGCTTTCACGAAGGCAGTGGTCTATCGTCGCCAGTGTAATCGTCGTTGGCTGTATCGTCGTCGTTCTGCAAGGTCCAGAGTGCGATCGACGCGGGGTGGGTGGGCTTCTTTTTTCGTAGTCGAGATCTCGTCCGGCAGCTCCCTGAAATATTGGAGCGTCTTCCACAGTAAGCTCTTCTCAGTGTAGCTGTATCCGATTTCGTAGACTCACTCGTTGACTTCGTCTGCTTATTCCTCTTTTTTTTGCACTTCAAAGTGGCTACCAGGGATGATATTATCCACTCAAGGCTGCCATAGTGCATCCTCGCCCGCGTTGCAACGGAGCGAATCATGTATGGCGCGCCCCAACAGCGCTTGGAACACGTCATGGACGAATGTGGATGCCATCAATACCAGAACGAGTCAGCCCATAACCGTATTCTAGTTCTCCAGCTCTTGTAAGCATCCAGGCAGGCCGGGAATCCGCAGAAGCTATGCCATATCGCCTCAAAGGCTTGTTCAGTTGCCTCCTTTTGATATGTTCCTCTTGGTCGGATTGGGCATGGCAACGTGGGAACCGATGGAGGTATCAATGTCGGATCGGATTGCTGGGGCGAAGGCTATATCGAGGGCAGTGACGCCTGCTCGTCTTGTTTTTGGGCGTTGCGTCGCGGACGACCTTGATCTTCATTGCTGCTGAGGCTCGATGTTGGCGTAGAACGCTTTGAGGCGCCGCAGATACGCCGAGGGGTCGCTCGATCCTGAGTCGTTGAGAATCTACGGGGCGTGATCGTAGATTATATCCTGTTTTTGGTGTTGCGGTCGCCTTAAGGCGGCTGTTCCTGGTTTCTCGATTGGTAGACGGACGGGGGGTTGTAGTACGTTTGCTGACTCTATTGCTTGATTGTTGGGGTTTCAAAGACCGAGTTGGGCATTTTGGCCCTGGAACGATATCGCTTCGGGGGATGGTGCCTTCCGTCACGATATATTTTGGCAAAGGTGAGTCGCATGTCCGATCCTTGTCAACGCCGACCTCCATTCCGTTGAAGCAGGACGCGGTCGAGGGTATCGAGGCGATGTCTTTGACCTCTTGTTCCCTTTCGGTATTCCATCTGCGCGCGTGACCGAGATTATGCCGCTTGCTTTCGCCGACATC
Source organism: Apiospora malaysiana (assembly GCA_006508115.1). NCBI lineage: Eukaryota > Fungi > Ascomycota > Sordariomycetes > Amphisphaeriales > Apiosporaceae > Apiospora > Apiospora malaysiana. Next base: position 65,783 of record QUSE01000009.1, read on the forward strand.
GCCGTCCTTGTTGGGGAGGTTGTCGCGTTCTTGAGGTGTGTCCGCTGCCGTTCTTCTTGAGCCACTCTCCGCATCAATTCGCTTGGATACGTCGGCATCAACCAAACGCTTCTCGTGTTCCGGAAGAAATGTGTAACGGAAGGCAAGGAAGGCATCAAGTGCTTCTGTTCGAGACAGCTGCGTGAATTTTGTCCAACGGTGGCATGAGTCGAGGATGTTCTCCTTCATCCCAAATAGGTAACGCGACTTCTTCCCAAGCCACGAGCATTTCCTGCAACCGTAGCTGTCTGCGTCGTTCAAGGGCTTGGAATAAATTGTCTTTCGTGGTGTGCGTGTGCGTGTGCGCGAGGTCGGAGAGATCAGCATGAAAGGCATGTGCATTTTGAACCAGGTCCAGATGCCATCCCTCTGCCATCCAAGAACTGAACCACTTTCCAGCAACAAAGCGCAGGCGCAGATCATGCATCCTGGTTATATTGTTGCGCCTCGGCAATCTAAACGAACCTGGCCAGCCGCTCATAGCCGAGACCGGGCTTGGGTGGGGGTCCACAGGTGGGGTTTCCCGTGCTCCATATACTGCTCCCAGGCTGTCAAGCTGCAACTTCCCGCAGTTCATCTTGCAGGCAACCCATTAGCCACATTCCCCCTGCTATGTCTTGTGGAGAACAACGACTAGGAACACTCGAAGAACGTCCGGCAACCCGCCTTTAACCGTTCACCAGCCGACAGATCATGGAGAAGACTATATCGCCCAAAGCGAGGTTGTTCAAGAATGTGACAGCCGGACTCTGCCGGTTCGTGTCAACATCCAGAGAATCAGCGAAGCCACATGCACCGACAGCCGCAGGGTCTGGCAGCTCCTCAACATCCCCCCAACTTCCGCTGTCCTCATGCACGCCTCGCTCAGCTGCGGCAAAGTTTTTGCAACACGGGCGACCCGACGGCGACGAGGCACGTTTCTCCGTACCGTTTGGGACCAAAATTGCGAGATGTGAGGTAAGCCTTCTCGCTGGATTGGGAAACGACCAGCTGCTACTATTGCTAAGACTAGGCGCACGACGACGAACTGTAGGGGATACTGGGCTACACCTTCAAGTATAAACCTCTCCTTGCTGAGGCTTTGACCCCGCATGGCGGTGAGGCCTACTTTCTCAGCAGCGGGCACCGGTGCGTGACGCACGCGAGCAGCCGCCTCGCAATTTACGGCGACGCCCTCATGCGGGCCTACATGGCGCGGCAGTGGCTGCGGTGCCCGCTAGCACAGGCGATGGACTCAAACAGCAGCTGGGACCTAACGAATAAATATTACCTCTGCAACCGCTCTCTTGCATCTGCGGCCCAAACGCTCAAGCTTTCCGAGTGCATGCACGCGAAGCCGCAGACCCAGGGACTGCCGGGGGGCTGGGCGCAAGCGCAGACCATCGAGGCCCTCGCGGCGGCGGCGTATCTGGACGGCGGCGACCGTGCGCTTGTCCAGGTGATGAAACTCTTAGGGTACGATAGGGTGATCCATGGGAGCGACTCGGCACTCAAGTCATTGGAGAGACCGCAGAGAAAGAGAGAAGCAAACAATTCATAGAACAAGGTCGGCCAGGCGATTCGAGAGGATCATGTCGTGCAGGGCCAACCCGAGATGAGGAGCTGCTAATGAGATGGCCTAAACCCGCGGTTTAAACATGGCTTGGATACCTAAGTTACTTCTACGAAACTATGTAAAGGTAGTTGATAAAGAAGAGTATGTTGCGATATCCTATACCTGGGAGCCTTTTAAGAAAATCCCAAACCTGGACCAGGTCGAGTCCTTAAGTCTTCATTGGTTCGGAGCTACGTTTTTGAACGCATTCTCAGTTACACGCGCTACGATCCTCCAGCTCCAGTGGATCTACAGGCACTGCATCCGTCAAGACACGTGGGGCAGGGCCGCTTGCCCCCGCCACACCCGCTGCACTTAGGGACCTGATTCTTCCCAGGTTTTGGATCTCGTCCACCAGCTCCGGACGTCCCTTGCGAAATGGATTCGAGCTGCACCTCTTATGAACTACTACAATTAGGGAGGTATGGCATCATTCGATTATTTCGTTGATTATTCTACGGCAAGCCCTTAATTGCAATCCGATTGATCTGATATGCGACCCGCGAACGAAGACAGCAAGACATTGCCCTTACGTCTGCATAGCCTCGACGCTACTAACGGCCGAGCTTGATGCGTACGCCGCCTGGACTCCAAGCAGATCGACATGCCGCAGCGTCCACGAATTGGTCGATGTTACACTGGGAACCAAGTTAAACAACTACCATGATTGCCTGCATGGATTGAATAATCATATTAGGCGAAGGCAGTATTCCTTGCTAGCTTGGATTCATGCCGATACACATTTCAAGACTGATCTGCTGAGCGCGTTCCAGCAAAGTGGAGGACAGCCTTTGAAGCTATTCGTTGACTGATCCTATATACACGTTAGGCGACCGAAACAAAGTGGAAATCGAAGTCTCGTACCCCGAGTTATGCCCTGGTGGTAGCACTAATCAATAATAATTGCCTGGATCAGGTTCTCCCCAAGCTGAGCCAGTCTCCTGTATCCTTCTACGCCGTTCTAAATTTGGGGCGTATTGAAGGCAGAGCCTCCACTAGATGTCGCATGTTATTGAAGTTATAGATCAGGGCAGTCGGAAGAGCCACAGGGACATGAGCTATTCCATCCAAGGTCAGATTCGGCGCGAGACAGACCTTCCGAACACTGCGAAGGTGGAGCATGCTGCTTCTCAGCTGGTAAACTGGGCCAAAGGACGGTGCTAGTCGGCTGCTCTGTATAGGAGGGTTCTTCAGTCACGGAGCCCATAAACTGCTGCTCGAGCGGTATCCCCGGTGCCCACTGTACGTCAACTGAAACCTTTGACTTAACAGCCAATTCAAGTCTGCTCATCTGATGAGTGAACTGTTCGTTCTCATGCTTGAGCTGCTCGTTCTCATGCTTGAGCTGTTCGTTCTCATGCTTGAGCTGTTCGTTTTCGCCTTGAAGCTCTTGTATCTGCGCCTGCCCATTCTTGTTTTCGTAAATGCAAGGGCCTCGACCTTTGCATGGTTCACACTCTGGCCGGCCACCATCACACTGAAAACCAGGTTACTACAACTGACAATGTGCAGAAGAGGGCTACATACCTTCGTCTTCTTTGTGCGACAGTTATTGCAGGCAAGTTTGGTGAGCTTCCTCTTCGATTTCTGTATATCCTGCACATCTACCGCAATGTCGCCTTCGGGTTTAGGCTCGATATGTCTCCAAGCTGCTGGCATCCTGGTTAACAAGCTCAACTTAGCATGCGCAGGCTGGCGTCTTAAGTACTAGACCACCGGACTGTAAAGGGCCATATGGGCTGGCCGAGAGGGCAATAGGTAGTAATGAACAAAAACAGCTAATGAGAACGACACATTCATTCATCCGAATCCAAATGTAGTATCCTGAGTAGCATTGATTGAAGCAACGCATAGTTACAATTACCCCTCTCTGCCACTGGATGAGCGGTTGACTGAAGCACACAGTGATAGAAGCTTGTCGCCACGGTCCTGGTCCAGGCTATGCTTGCAGGAGGTGTACTGTGTTACTCACCGAGTCGCATTTCCTTCAGACTACTTCGGACAGCCGTGAGTAGCCTCGGGAACTGCTGCTCCTATTGGCAACGAAGTTGAGGTCGTACAATGAGCCGAGTAATTTGGACATGCCATTGGCTTGGTGGGTGAAGTTACCTGATACAAAGTGGCCCATGACACAACTTAAACATGCAAGTTAGCACCATACTGATAAGAGGATGAATATAAAAGCAAGTAGTATTGGTAACACATGGAAAAGTCAGCGGCCGCCTTCGACGAGGCGCAAGCCATTCTAGACAACCCGAGCTGACCGCTTGATATCTCAAGAGGCCATAATCAGAAACGGTCTCAAGTTAGCAAGCTGAACAGCAGCTCGATGAGACGTGACTTTTCCTTCAGAGCCGCAATTGGAATAGCCAATGAACATGTATTGTATTTGTGGGTTTAGAATAATACTTATTTGAATTGGCTTGCGAGGTGTGAATCTATTTTTGTTCTGGCAGTTTTAGCAGACTTTTAAAGACCCACAGATTTAGAACGAACGCGCCGCACATATATACACTACTCACACAGGGCCCACAGCATCACAGTTGTGCGATGTTGCAGCGTATAAAGGCATGCCCTTTCTACTTCGAGAGGCTGCATGAGGATAGGTGGGTTCTTAGATAAGTATTTACACCGAAAATGTTCTTTGAAGCACATCCTCATCGATTTCTAGAGAAACTATTCTCACTTAGGGCCGCAAAAATCACTACCGACAGGATCGACAGGATCGCCAGGACCGTACCACAGCCTCCGCTTCCATACCCCGCTTTACGGGACGACTTACTAAAGAGCTTGCACCTCACGAAATTTCCTAGCTGCAACAGCAACGGTGGCGTAGCAATCATCTACCTATCGCGTTGCCAACACGACAAGTCGGAGGGCTTCTTACACAGCAAGTTGTGATTACTGCGTGGCGCTGCAACACGCCTGTTCGTCTTTCCTAGCATGAAATCTGTCGTCATTTGGCCGCTCCGACTAACGTAAATGCTCAGGGTAGTGTACTCAGATAACCTTTGAATTGTGCTTCTGTGTCCGGGGCGTGCGCTCAATCGACACATTTATTAATCTCTAAATGGGGCAATGCCGAGTTTGGACAGTAGCCCAAGTCCATGACATAATGACTATGTAGCCGGCGTCTTCCTTTCTGACACCGCCGATGCGCCTACCAGAACCGGTTTGGTTGAAGACACGGGTTCTAAAGAGCGCTGGCACCAACAGCCATGGTGTTTTGCTCGTGTGCTGTTGGGGTACGAGGGCACTGAGGGTGGGGTAGGCCCGAGGCTTCGAGCACGGGACTTAGGGATTTGCTACCAACGAGGCCAAGGAGCGGCGCGCCCTCGTTGATTGTACGAACCAAAGATTTCAGGTCTTCACCTTCGCGGACACGCCGTACCATATCATTGATACTTGTCATATCCCCTGTTTGCATGTGTCGGAACAATGTCTCGTACTTCTGGTTCTCGGATTCTAAGATTTGGAGCCGGTCTTTTTGTGCTTGCAATCGCGTTTTGCCTGCATCTCCAGAAAACACACATGTTCTCCCAGATTTGGCGCATGCCGAGCATGTGGGCCGTTCTGCCATACACTGCGTGTTCTTGTAGTCAGCAAACCTGCCGGGTAATATCAACATCCGCTGGGGTCGCACCTTTATCTTTTTCTTTCGACATGCAGTGCAGGCCTCGACAACAGCCTTATGTCTCTTGCGAGGAAGGGCAGGCAGTGGGACTTCGTTGGCAGTCGTCTCGGGCTGTCGTGGAGCGAGCTGCCGAAGAGGGTAAGAAGGGGCATGCAAACCCATAGAGTTAATCCCCGACCCCTGATAACGCTACCAAACAATTAACTAGACATTCCCAGGAAGTGGATCAACGCTAACTGACAAAGTTGATTTCCGAAGGGTCAAATCATGAAGAATGGACGTAGCCTGTCTGGATTGCTTGACCTTCTTGTGACAGTAAACGCGACCTCGCCCGTAAAGAGAATATGTTTCGTTTGAACCAATTTCTACGACGGGAACACGGAAAATATAATGCGTTGGTAGGAAAGAAAAGAAGAGCGGAAATGCTCTTGGCATGACGAGTAAGATGGAATGAAGGGGAAACCTTACTCAACGTCATTATTATGCAGCACTGCACCAAGTCGGACCTCGATCGACTCGTCTCAACATGAACTGGCGAGAGCATACCGAGCGAATGGGCAAGTTAAAGATGAACTTCTGTAACAAGTTTTTTGGGACAATGAAGATATAAATAAATAAGGGCAGAGTTTAGCTACCTTATTTCAAGCATCAAAAACTTGGGCGACACGTCTTTCGCTTTCTTAAACTGCCTCTGCATCGCGCTCGGCGTTTATGAATTGTGTGTGTACACAGCTCAGTGCCACGTATTGGTTGCTGAGGCTTGAACCAGCCGTTCTTTACACTACGTCCTGTAGGCACATCCACAAGTACCCCATATTTGCTCTAAGTACCTTTCAGCGCCAAAGTACGACTGGGCCAGTTTTAAGAAGAGACCTTGCCCTGAAAAAGAGAAACCATGGCGATGAAGAATACCACGTCGTCCGCTTACGCAAAGCAGGCGTTAGTGGCGTGGCGGAGGTGTTCCAGGCTCTGGTGTCTACCCATCCCAAGCAAGTCGTCGTCGTCAAGGCCTTGAAAGCGCATCCTAATCCCGTCATGCGAGCCAAACTCTGGAATCGAGAGTTTTCCATGCATCGCAACTTGAGATCCGTAAGTATGCTGGGGCTTCTTCACCGCACTTCGTCTGACATGGGAAAAGGGGTTTATCATACGTTTGCTCGGCGGAGATGCTCGGCTCAACTCCCTTGTTCTCGAATACTATGACGCTCTTGATCTTGGGAGAAGGAGTAGGTGGCGCAACGCGAGCGGGTTCTTCTCCGGAAACGATACAGACGCCCACCGAGTTCTCTGCGACATGTCAGGGGCTTTAGATTACCTAGAGCAAAGGGGCGTGGGCCACAACGACCTCAAGCCTTTCAACATCTTGTATGGCGAGGAAGGGGCAAAACTGATTGACTTTGGACATGCTACCTTTGGGCCGCAGAGAATCGACGGGGGGACACCATGGTATGTTGGCCCAGAATATATCTTCCTACAAAAACGCACAGCGTCAGATGATGTATGGGCGCTGGGAATCGTGATGTTATACCTCTTGAGGTTGATACCTCTTCCTGATCTGGGACAAGTCCCCGGCTGGCAAATCAACGACGTGAGAGGGCCACAAAGCAGAGCCGGGAAGAGCATGAGAACGTGGCTGGTGACGATCGAGCATGTCAAAGAACGGCTTACGAGAGAAGTGCCGCTCCATTCTGTTGTGCAAAAGATGTTGGTGGCTTCATCAGGGAATCGTATTACAGCGCGCGAGCTCGTTGCTTCGGTAAGCAGTCTGCCCCTACGGTGACTATTGGCCGTGCTAGTTTAGTTTGAATACACTCGAACTTGAAATCGCGTAGTTAATGAACATTGATTTTGAGTTCCAGCAGTAGCGTTGTTTTCCACAATGTGGGACAAGTCCACCATCACATGCTAATTGTAATATGCCAAAACCCACTTCGCCCACTGAGGCACGTTGGGGCGCGTGTCGTTGTAGCGATTTAAGAGCCGACAGCCTCGTTGGCTCTGCTGGATCTGTGCTCGGTCACTGTCATTCATCGATTTTCGCCAGCGTGGCTGCGGGCCCTCCAAGCGCATGTGGCACTTCCGGTTCATAGCCAAGCATCGACTCGCTGTCGCGATAGACCATCTCTTGGCCAGACGCGTTCGAACCGTGGGGAGTTGTTCAGGGAGATTGTCGGTCTGAAGACGGGCGAAGCGCTTGTCTTCGCCCCGAGCGCAGCAATGGGTATCGGCAGCAAAGGTGACGGTTGTGAGCAGGGTTCGACACTGGGTCGGGCGTGTCACGGGGAGGAGTAGGGCGAGGCTGTCGGAGGACGGAGGAAAGAGTGTGGCTGCTTAGCCTTCGCAAAATCTACTCCGTAATTAGCAAGTCTATTAGGGCAAGATGGCGCGATAGGGCTGAAGCTGCCATCGGATGATGGGAAAGGTTGCGACAAGTGGTCAGGTGCAGGTCTGCTGCTGAATCTGCCATCAGGCTGTCTGTCTGACAATTCAACATTCAGGGACTCAACAATTGGAAATTACGAGATTACCGATCCATTGTCCTCCACCGCTCCACTGCGGCGACTGATTAGCGTGAACATCCCTCGCTCCACAACACTACGCTTTCCAGCGCAAGATGCGGCAACTGTTTTCACGACGTAAAGGTGACAAAGGTGGGGCCCCAGATGGCCCACCGGACCCTCGGTCGCGAGCGCATGTGCTAGTTCAAGAAGCTCCACGCCCACACCCAGCAGAGCGTTCCCATCTGGCATCGAGCTACTGCACTGCCCGTTGGATTGTGCCGTTGAGTACGAAGCCCTTCCATTCCCGCAGGCAGTGGACTAACAGCAATTCATCCCAGTGTTGTCTTCGTCCATGGCCTGACGGGCGACCGCGAGAAGACGTGGACTCCTGCTTAGTAGACAGTTTCTTTTATCCATATATAGCAATAGGGAGCAGCTCGATTTTGTCTCTTCTATTTCTTCTATTAACTAGCACGTAATGGCTTCCTGACTGTTTAATTCCTTTTAGTTATAGCCTCTGTTGCTCTGTGGTGCGACAGTTACATTCATAATTATACATTTCAAGCTTAGTCTCCATCTACACGCTTCAATCCACTGCGGACGTAGGCAATTGTGTTCAGGATTAGGGGGCTGAATTGCGGTGTTGCAAGATTTAGGTGTGAACGGCCCATCAGCAATATCATCTCGCATTGCGTCTCAATGAACATTGATCTCGCTGAAGTACAAGGCTTGTCAGAGTCGAAAAGCATGAGGCTAAGGCCGCCCGACTATACAGGCAATTGGCAGTGAAGATGGGTTTAGATTTCGCGTAGATTTCGCCGTAAATGAATGCGGTCGTGTTCGCGTGAAGATGAGCCAACGTTATAGTACAGAATATGTAAATTTACAGCGCCCCTGGAACCCTCTTTTCTTAAGATAGTAGAAGAATTATGACCTTAGCGCTCTCAAGGCATACAGTGAAGCTAAGACAGGGCGAAATGAAAGATGCAGACACGCCCTGATGAGTAACCAAGAACGACGTTCGTGCCTCCTTCTACCGCGACCACGGCAGAGCAGCTCGGTCGGTACTCCCCGGGTAGCCAGAGGACCGGCCGAGATTGCTTTACAACCCAGACACCGTCGGGACTTAGCCCGTAGTCTTTCAGCTGTGCGGGCCGCGTGATGTGCGCATCCGGATGGGATGGCAGAGGTTCGTCCACGCGAATGTCGCCGGCGTCGGTGTGAACATGCGTACCGGTGGGATCGAATGAGACAGATGATGTCCTGCCGACCTTGTACGTACCTAAGCACGCGCCCGTCGCCGCGTCCCAGACCTTGACAGTCTTATCGTGAGACGCCGACACGACGCGCTGCCCGTCCGGCGAGAAGGCCGCCGAGT
>QUSE01000022.1:0-60557 GCA_006508115.1 Apiospora malaysiana
GACTAATGGGTAAGTCATAAATTTTTGGTATTTACTATTGAGTGTTCGAGTCACTCCAACATAAATTTTAAGTGATCATATGTATAGTTATTTTCCTATCCCCCCCCTTCTATTTTTTTTTTGATGCCGGACCCCCCCCCGGATATCCGGGATATCCGGAATCACTTCCCTCTTCCCCTAATATCACGGATATCACTTAGTGATAAAGTGATAAAAGGGATCCGGGAATAGATAAAGTGATAAAGTGATAAAGGTAAGAGACAAGACAAAATAGATTAGTATTCTAAAAAATTAAAAATAAATTAGTATTATAAAAAATTAAAAATAAAAATATAGGCTTAATACCTGCGATGCTAGGTTTAAACTTAGCTATCTGCTTGAAAGACTTACAATATACACATAAAACCCTAAAAATTCTTCCTATTACATACTATAATGGTAATACAAAGGAATTAGTTTTTAACCTTATATAGTATAGTATTTTAAATCCAACATCTCCTTGTTTATTACTTTCCTCCTTTATTTTTTGAATCTTTTTTATTATATTACAAATTTTAATTGTGTTAATGTTAAAAAGATTCAAAAAATAAACAGGATACGCAGCGTAGTCTCTGTGCCGAGGCCGAGGGGCGATAAATAAACTATATATAATATTGGCTAAGGTTATTAATTTAAATGATTATTTAATCTATATTAATTAAATATATACGTATTGGTGGATATAGTTCAATCGGTAGAGCGACTGTATGTGGCACAGTAAGTTCCCCGTTCAAGTCGGGGTATCCTCCCATTAAATTAGTATATAAATTAAATTATAAAGCTTGAGTAGTTTAAAGGTAAAACCTTATTTTCATACAGTAAAGATGGAAGTTCAATTCTCCCCTCAAGCTAACTATATATTTTTAGTCTTCTTTACCACTCTTCCCTGTGTACCCCCTTTTATCACTACTAGTTGTTAGATATCAGGGGGTACATGGGGATCCGTAAGCAAGATAAATATATATTTATACACATCTATTATAAATATATATTTCTTATTCTATTCCTTGTTCCCTATTACCCCCCCCCGATATCATTACTAACTGTTAGATAAAGGGTACACAGGGATCCGGGATATGATACCACTGGTCTTATTCCCCTTTATCGCTCTTCCCCTCATATCGCGTAGTGTTACGAGGGAATCCGTGGTATAAAAGAAATAGATAGCGTTATAAAGAGGCACCCGATCCCTCTCTTATGTCTCTTCGATATCCGAGGGAAGAAAGGGTTATAAATAACCTTTTTAACAGAAATAAGTTAAGTCTAAATAGTATTAGTATATTAGTCTTAGGGTCCCCATTATTTTATAAATATTTTTGGTCCCTTTATTCCTTTATCCCTTTATTACTTTATCACTTCCCCTTATATCACTAGTGATATAAGGGGAAGTGATATCAGTGATAAAGTGGTATCCATAATATCCGTGATATCCCAGATATCTGGGATATCTGGTGAAGATATTGTAACTTAATTGAAAAAAAAATTAAATTAAAAGGTATAAGTTCTTTGGTCCCAAAAGCAAAAACCTTATATAAATGTAATAAAATAAACCTAATGTATCATTGAAAGTACATAATACATGCATACATGTACATTTAAATCAGTGATAGTTTAATAGGCTAAAACCTTAATATCATGTATTATTTAAGATGAGAATTCGATTTTCTCTCCTGGTTTAATAAAAGGTTCTTAATTGTCTTTACAAGACAAGCCTCAGATCCCTCTTAGCCCTCTAATATCGAAGAGATATCAGGGGTACACGGGGGGCCCGGGGCTAAGAAGCTTTATTTTTATTCAAATTATATAATGATAACTTTATCTATATTATGTTTATTATTTTCTAATGCTGTCACATTAAGACGAGATATGTCCATTCTATTTAATAGAATAGCTATTATAGCTATTTCTTATTGTTTTTTACAAGATTTAGTAAGTTTATCTTTAGTAAACAAAGGAATAGGTTTACATGGGGGTTTACTTCATATTAGTAATATTACACAAATATTTCATATGTTTGTTTTTTTAATTAGTATGTTAATTTTACAATTAACAAGTTTTTTTCCAAGAAAAGTTTGAGTTAAAGAACATTCATCTTTAAAACATATTTTAATGAATAATTTTGTATACTATAGAACGAAAATTATAAATAAAATGGGAGACCATTTAAAAATAATAGAATACCCTGGGCTACAACACGATAATTTGTTAAGGGGAAAATTGCCAAACTCCGGGGACATCCTAAAGCTTTTGATACCAAATCTGGTTGAATTTTTCCAAGGTGGGTGTACTAATTATTCACGTATGGTAACAAGTCAAAAGATGGCGCTTCACTTCTACTGATTAAAGTGGACTAAAAGTGATATGAGGGTATTGGACTCTTATGCCGTCGAGCTACAAGCTCGAAAAATGGACAATCGCGGATCTAAATTAAACAATTTAATGTTTATAAAAGAGCAACGAGTAGACGGTAATTACATTAACCTATATATTAGGGATTCAATGTTAAGGTGTACTCTAAAAAGGTTCGAAAGAATTTCTTACTCCAGTTTCCGTTTAAATCAAATTCTAAATAAACAACTACATTCAACAACTGTGCGTAACACGGATTCTAAAAATCTGCTTGAACCTAAATCTTATGAAAAAAACACTAATGTTTTTAGTTTAAATCCTTGATTTATAACAGGATTTACAGATGGTGATGGTTCATTTAGTGTTTCTATTGCTAAAAAAAAGTCAGGTATAGGTTGAAAAATACAACCTATATTTACTATAGGATTAGATCCCAAAGATTTAGATTTATTGGTCCAAATTAAAGCTTACTTTAAAGTTGGTAAGATCTATACTAGTGCAAGAGGTATAGTTTACTATACTGTGGGTTCTACAAAAGATATAATAAAATATATCTTACCTCATTTTGACAAATACAATTTAGCGACTCTCAAATTAAAAGATTATTTAGTATTCAAGAATATTGTTCTTCTTATGGAAAAAGGGGAACATAAATCTTTATCTGGTTTATTTAAAATTTTTTCACTTAGAGCTATTCTAAATAAAGGGTTACCTAGCTATATAAAGGCTGAATATCCTAATATTACCCCTGCTGTTGAACCTGAGTTTAAGTTATCCAATTACTTAAATTCACATTGATTATCAGGATTTATAACTGCAGAGGGGTCTTTCTTTATTTCTGTCTATTCTAACGATAAAAGAAAAGCAGGGTATGCTGTAAGTCTTGTATTTAGTTTAAGTCAAGATCTTAGAGATTTAGGGTTACTAAATAGACTCGTTAATTACTTAGGGTGTGGTATAGTACGAGAACATCCTAATCGTAATACAGCTGAATTAATTATAACTAAGAACGAAGATATTAATTTAAAACTAATTAAATTTTTAACAAAATTTCCCCTTTCAGGTGTAAAATTATTAGATTTTGAGAGATTTAAACAAGTATCTTTTTTAATCGAAAATAAAATGCACTTAACTCAAGATGGAATTGAGTTAATAAAAACGATTAAAGAGGAGATGTATACAAGGTAGTAGAATTATGTAAAATCCTTGGGGTCGTATAGGTTTTTACGTTATAGCTTGCTAAGTAGTAGTAAATATGTAGCTAAATTAGTAGCTTTAAATTTTCTCTCAGTTTATTTAGAATTTGCCAGGATCTGGTTACCGATGTTAATTTTATTATTTGTAGTAAGTGGAGCCATTTTTTTAATGTCAACTAACGACTTAGTTTCTATATTTTTATCAATAGAATTACAAAGTTATGGTTTATATTTATTAAGTACTATCTATAGAAACTCAGAATTAGCTACTACAGGTGGTTTAATTTATTTCTTATTAGGAGGTTTAAGTTCTTGTTTTATTTTATTAGGTACAAGTTTATTATATGCAAATTCTGGTACAACAAACATGGACGGTTTATACGTAATTACTAGTATAAGTGATAGTATAGGAGGTACTTCTTCTTGATATCAACCTTATTATATAAATTTTTCTTTACTAATTTTTAGTATAGGATTTTTATTTAAAGTAAGTGCTGCACCATTTCATTTTTGATCTCCTGAAAGAGGACCTGGGAAATCCTCTATTGTTGGGAGTATACTATCAAATTCCGGAAACACCCTAGAACTTCAAGTACCAAGCTATATTCGAAAGGATATATGTGGATGAACTAATTACTCATGTATGGTAACAAGCTTGAAGGCTTCTGAAAAGAACGTGGGCAATCGCGGACCTAAATCAGCAATATTTAATAATACTGCTGTAAAAGAGCAACGAGTAAATGGTAGTAGGTATGGTATTAATTTATCATATTTAAGATGTATTCTAACGGGTTTTGAAAAAAACTATCTAGTTAAAAACCCTTCTTATCAAATTATTCCCAGACGATTTTATTCTATTCAATCCGACTTAAACAATGATATTAATAAACTACCTCAGTTGAATGAACCTTGGTTTATATCAGGGTTTACAGACGCAGAGGGATGTTTTCTTGTTTTAGTACGTAAAACCCCTAAAAATAAATTAGGTTGACAATTAGAAGCTAATTTTTCTATTAATCTTCATGTTAGAGACATAGAACTATTAAAACTTATTCAAGCTTACTTTGGAGAAGTAGGTAGAATAGGTAAAGAAAGAAATAATTGTCGTGATTTTACAATAGGATCTTTAGATCAAATTATTACAAAAGTAATACCTCATTTTGATAAATATCCCTTAAAAACAAATAAATATGCTGATTATTTACTATTTAAACAAGTAGTTATGATGATGCAAAACGGGGAACATTTAACAATTGAAGGGTTACAAAAAATAATTAATATTAGAGCTTCTATTAATAGAGGATTAACTCCTTTACTTAAAGAAGCCTTTCCTAATAGTGTAGCTGTATTAAGACCGCCATTACCTATATGTAAAACTAAATTACATCCTCAATGAGTAGTTGGTTTTACTTCTGGTGATGGTTGTTTCAAAGTTAGCATAAGGGAATCTAAATTATATAAAGCAGGTGGTCGTGTAATATTACTTTTTATAGTAACTCAACACATTAGAGACGAATTATTATTAAAAAGCTTAGTAGATTTTTTTGGGTGCGGTCAAACTTTTAATTATAAAGATTATATAGAGTTTAGATGTCAATCCTTCAAAAATAATTATCAGATTATTTTACCTTTTTTCTATAAATATTCTATTCTTGGGGTTAAATCACAAGATTTTGAAGATTGAGCTAGAGTAGCGGAAATGATTAAAACAAATCTTCATTTAACTAAGGAAGGTTTGGAAAAAATTCGTGAAATAAAGTTAGGAATGAATAAAGGTAGATATTTACCCATTAAGCCTGCAAAATAATTAATACCTGACTAAATTACTTAGATAATATTTTGCCTGATATCCCTTACATCCTTTAGGATAAAGGGCTAAAGGCACTAAAATAGTTTAAATTTGCTCTTTTCTTTAATTTGTACGATAAATTTGACAACCGTGGACGTTTACGATGCTATACCAACAATTGTTACAACATTTGTAGCTATTATAGCTAAAATATCTATATTTATACTATTATTAGAAATAGTGTATTTTACAAGTAATTATTTTTCAGAAACAAGTTCATCTCTTAACTGAACATTTGGTTTATTAATGAGTTCTTTCCTTTCTTTAATAATAGGAACAGTGGTAGGTCTAACACAATTTAGAATTAAAAGATTATTTGCTTATAGTACAATAAGCCACGTAGGTTTTATATTATTAGCTTTAAGTATAACTTCTATAGAATCTATTCAAGCATTTATATTTTATTTAATGCAATACTCTATAAGTAATCTAAATGTATTTATTATATTAGTTACTATGGGATTCTCTTTCTATTTTTATGTTACGGAAAATAAAGAACATAAAGAACTTTTAGATAAAAATAATTCTCCTATTCAATTAATAAGTCAACTAAGAGGATATTTTTATATTAACCCTTTTTTAGCTTTAAGTTTTGCGATTACAATATTTTCATTTGTAGGAGTACCACCTCTTGTGGGATTCTTTGCTAAACAGATGGTATTAAGTGCTGCTTTAGACAGCGGTTATGTTTTCTTATCTTTAGTTGCTATATTAACTAGTGTAATAGGTGGAGTATATTACCTTAACGTTGTAAAAGAAATTTTCTTTTATAAACCTGAATATAAACTAAATTCTATATTAAAAGATCGTAAATTAATAAGTTATATTTATAACAGAGATAATCTTTTAGTAAGAAATTTAGAATTCAAATATAATAATATTATGATGACTAGTCCTATTTCTATTACAATATCTAGTATTACATTATTAATTTTATTATTTATATTTATGAATAAAGAATGATTAAGTATGGGTACCATATTGGTACAAATATTATTTAATAATTAAATGAGTAGTATGACTTTTTTCTTTTTATTTGTATCTATATTAGCCTTAGTGTTTTTATTAGTAAATTTAATTTTAGCCCCGCACAATCCTTATCAAGAAAAATATAGTATTTTTGAATGTGGTTTTCATAGTTTTTTAGGGCAAAATAGAACACAGTTTGGTGTAAAATTCTTTATTTTTGCATTAGTTTATTTGTTATTAGATTTAGAAATTCTTTTAACTTTCCCTTTTGCACTAAGTGCATATGTGAATAATATTTATGGATTAATAGTAGCATTATTATTTATAGGTATTATTACTATAGGATTTGTATTCGAATTAGGTAAAAGTGCGTTAAAAATTGATAGTAGACAAGTGATAACTTTATTAAACGTAAAATCATCTAATGTTACAGAACTTATAAGTAAAACATCTTAAAAATAGGTGTTTATTGCCTTGATGTCCCTCATATTCCATATCCCCTAGTTCCCCGATATCACGTAGTGATATCGGGGAAGAGGGATGTGATATCTGGGCAATAAATTATTGGCTTTATACGATGAATAATATCTATTTATTAATCGTTGTATTATTTATAGATATTATTACTATAGGATTTGTAAAAACAGGCTTAGTTATAGAATAGGTAAAATAAAAACCTATCTAAAGTTAAATTATGTTACAGAACTTATAAGTAAAACAATTTAAAATTTTTAATATTTGTTTATTGCCCAGATCTCTCGAGAGATCTGGGCACTAAGATATATATTTAAATTCCTTATTGGTTTAACTATTTTCTTCTTCCCTTATAACACTCTTGCCTTGATATCACGTAGTGATAGAGGAGGGGTCACTTATAATAGGATAGTTAAAATTTAGATCTTATTATTAAGTTATTCATATAGCTTAACTATTCTCTTATATAACTTAGTTATAGAGGAGATATTAAATATCAAATTCAAGGTTTTTAACCTAAATTTACTTTATGTCGTGCCTTTATCTATTCCCTCTTCCCCTTTATTATGTAGTGATATCAAGGGAAGAAGGGTGTGATATCTGATATCACAGATATCAGGTATAGATAAAGTGATAAAGAGATATCTGGGCAACAAAATAAGTAAATGTTCTAGTGATAGTTATATATTAAAATAAAGTGATATATTTTTACATAAAAAAAAAATGATACAAGCAGCAAGAATTATAGGTACAGGTTTAGCAACAACAGGTTTAATCGGAGCTGGAGTAGGTATAGGTGTAGTGTTTGGTGCATTAATTTTAGGTGTAGCCAGAAATCCTTCTTTAAGAGGTCAACTATTTTCTTATGCTATTTTAGGTTTTGCTTTTTCTGAGGCAACTGGGTTATTTGCATTAATGATGGCTTTTTTGCTACTTTATGTTGCATAATAGGAGTGTTTTACTTCCCCTTAAGCAACTGCAATTACTTTTTTATCCTTATTAATTTATGCATAGGTATACTTTTAGGTTTATATTATACACTAAATATAAAATCTGTATATTTTGGCGTATTCAAATCTATTAGACTTGGGTTTTTGGGATGAGCTTTAAGTAGTCCACCTAAACCTCACGCCTTTGTAAGTCTTCCATTACAAAGTTCATTATTAAACATGAACGGTTATTTTAAATATTTAAAACAATTTATTTATAAATTGTGAATTAATTTTTTAAAATATTTGTTTATAATTTTACCTTTTATTATATTGTTTAAATCTATGTATCATTGTTGATTATATGATGTTTGAACTTTCTCTTTTTTTACTCAGCAGCTGGTAAGTAACTTTCCTTTTATAGGAAAATTCTTAATGGATTCTCTTTGAGGGGATCAACATCTATTAACTTTAGATGACCTAGAAAACCATAAATACATAATAGAAACTATATTTATAGGTGGTCTAGGGGGTTGTTTAGGGAGAAGTTTAGTTGAAATATTTTCTACGGATTTGTTTAAACAACCAGCAGGTATAGGTAACCACCCATTCCCTGTATACCCCGGAGAGGTAAGAGGGGATCTGGTAAAAATTAAAGGAAGTAATATTTTAAAAGCAGATAATATTAAAGGTTTGGAATGACATAAAGCTTCTGATTTTCACCCAATTTCAGGGTCTCCTGAAGTGTCTGTAGCTGAAATGAATGCGGAAACTTTAAGAAGAATAATTCAATCTGCACGAGATGCCACTTACATATATAATATAGATTGCCAAGAAAAGTTAGATAAAATGAAAGCATGAAATAGTACACCAATAGGTTTGATTACACCAGATATTTATCGTGCTTTTGGGAGTATTCTTAAAGTTGGGTCACAATTAACTACAAGAGGTCTTCAATCAAGAATGATTTGAATGGGTAATATGGATAGAGCGATGAACTTCTTGAGTGAGGTTGATTCAAAAGAAATTCAAAAAATACATAATCTTCTTTTAGACAATATAAATAAATATAATTCTAAATTAGATGAGTTAAATGATAAGTTAGCTGAAAAAGGAGATGTATTAGTTTTTTTTAATGAACTTTTTGAACAAACTAATGCTTTTCGTAATAAAAATACTTCTATTGTGAATAAAGCAGAAAAAATATTCCAATCAAGCTTTAATACAAGTATTTATTCTAAATCACCTATCTTCAAGGAATTGATCAATAAGGATTATATTGAAGGTAAACAAAAATTCAATAAAGAAGAACAATATTTAAAAACTAAAGTATCTGAAGTATTGAAGGAGGCAAAAAAAAATAAAAAATCCTAGTATATAAGTAGCTAAAACTAAGTGTTTATATAATATATTATAAGTATACTTATAATATAATAATTTGAATTATTTAATTGTAAACTATTATATATTTAAACCTAAATAAGTAAAATACATATATATTTTTGCCCTTTATCCCCTCTTAAGCCTGATCTCATTACATTTTCCCTTTGCTTTGGCGCAGCCAAAGCAAAGGGGGGGGGGGGGGGGGGTGGGGATTTAAGGACACGAAATAGTTATTTTTAATATTTAGATCCTCGTATAAGAATATTAAATATAATCATATTAAATTGCCTTTGGTGTCTCTTTTTACCACGAAGTGGTAAAAAGGGAACAAGAGAATGGCGGAGAAGATATTTTAGTCTTTCTGATACCAGTGTAGATAAAAATAATAAAGCCGTAAAAAAAAAAAATAAGGAAGCAGATATAAAATAATTTTAGCTTAAAAACTAAAATTGTATTATATTTTGCCTTTACCACGCCGAAGGCGTGGTAAAGGCACACACACATTAATCTTTAACTCTATAATAAATTAATTATGAAATAAATTATTTTATTGTCTATTCCCCTATTACCCCCTTATCTATTAGAGATAAGAAGGGTACACGGGGAAATAGGGCACGAAAAAGAATAGTTTTATAGAGATATTATAAAAAAAAATAAATTATGTTATTTATTCAAAATATTTTGAATCTAAATTTTGATGTACCTACTCCTTGAGGTATATATTTCCAAGATAGTGCTACTCCTCAGATGGAAGGATTAGTAGAATTACATGATAATATTATGTACTACCTTGTGATAATATTATTCGCAGTATCATGAGTATTATTATCAATTATCAGAAATTACGTTGAAACTAAATCACCTATATCTCATAAATACTTAAATCACGGTACACTGATAGAATTAATATGAACTATTACTCCTGCAGTAATATTAATATTAATTGCATTCCCTTCATTTAAATTATTATACTTAATGGATGAAGTAAACGATTCTTCAATGTCTGTTTTAGCAGAAGGTCACCAATGATATTGAAGCTACCAATACCCAGATTTCTTAAATTCAGATGAAGAGTTTATAGAATTTGATTCATACTTAGTGCCAGAATCTGATTTAGAAGATGGAGCTTTAAGAATGTTAGAAGTTGATAATAGAGTTATCCTTCCTGAATTAACACACGTTAGATTCATCATTACTGCTGGTGATGTTATACATTCTTTTTCTGTTAATGCTTTAGGTATAAAATGTGATGCATAAAAAAATAATGGATGTAGGCTATTCGTTATGTGTGCTAAAGAGCTAAACTCCGGGGAAGCCCTAAAGCTTTAGTAACCAAAGATAAAAAGGAAACTTTTTAACCGGCCTGATTAATGACTCAGGGTAAGGTAATATCACTAAAGATGATGGTAACTGAAATGGGCGATCGCGGATCTAAATCAGTAATATATTTCTTTTTATCCCAGATCCCCAAAAGGGGAAGAGGTTATGTAGCACGGGATAGAATTAGGTTATTATTGTAAAAGAGCAACGAGTAGACAGTTCTTCAATCAAGTTTATATATGTTACGAGCGGAGCGTCGATGACTATTTTTTTGATTGTAAGGTGTACTCTAGTCGCCGGGAAATCCGGTTCTAGGATCAAATAAAACGAGATAGTATTTACTATTCTGAATATAACCCTAGATTAAAGTTTCTACAACGGCCTGACCTTTTTACTAGGTTTAAGTTGTTATGCGGTTTATTTTATAATTCTAGCCTTCTTTTCCTTTTAATTTTATTAAGGGATAAAGGGAAAAGGCTATGAAAAGTTTATGGATTAATGCTGAGATTTATTCCAGGTAAAATAAAATCTAATACCGTAAAATTAGAATTTACAAATAGAGCTAGTTTAATTGGCTTTAATAAGCGTCCTAATGTTAATTTATTCAATAATAAATGATCATGTACGGATAAATTTAAATTCTTATATAGATTTGAATCTGGATTAACACTATCTGGTTCCCCGAAGGGGAAAGAGAAGGACTATCGTCCTAATACTATAGCTTTAGAACATATTAATAGCGGTAATCCTATAACAAGTGAAGTTATTAATAGTGTGTTGCTTAATCAAAATGTTTCTATAACTCAGAAAGATTTAGACGATCTTTTATCTCTTCCTAAAGTTAATTTTGATTTACCTATTACAGATCAAACATATCCTGCTTTAGTAGGATTAATAGGAAAACCGGGTTCTAGGCGTAGTAAAGCAGGAGTATATATTTTTTCTCACAAGTATTCTGATAAAAAATATGTAGGATCAAGCAATGATTTAGCAAGAAGATTTAAACAATATCATCCCCTCTTCCCCTTTTTGGGGATCTGGGGAAAGGAAAAGAATACTTTATTTTCTAACAAAGATACAGGTATTTTGTTACCTATGATAGAAAAAGAAGGTTTAAAGGCGTTTACTCTAGAGGTTGCCGTTATACCTTCTGCTTTTTCTAAATATTCTCATTGTTTTTTAGAACAGTATTTTTTATTAGATAAGAGATTTAATCTTAATACTCATAAGATAGTGAATTTCAGAGTTAATCAAGGGTTTAAAATATATTTATACGATAAGGACTGTAAAACTTTATATTATTCTAGTATCTCATTAAATGCTTTTTGTGCTGATTTAGGTATACATCATACTTCTTATAAAAAACATGTAAACAAAAATGAACTTTTTTTAGATCATTTTATTATCTCTAATAACCTTATTTCAGAAGCAGTACCTACAGATTTAACAGAATTACAGGTTCGTGCGCTTATTGATAAACAAAGAATAAATAGTTTAGGTAAATTGCACAAATCTTCTGGTAGCTCAGTAGAGGTTTTTGATACAGATACAAATACTACTATATTATTTGATTCAGTAGCAAAAGCAGCATCTAAATTCGGTATTAGTAGATCATCTGTAAGAAATTACATATCTAATGGAAAGCCATACAAACATCGTTATATGTTTAAGTTTGTTTCTCTTTAACCGTCCCCCGGATATCACTAGTGATAGAGGGGATGAAGATGGTTAAATAAAATTATAAAAAGCCGGTATTTTTTTTAGGTCGAAGTTGTAGCACGACCCTGGTAGATTAAACCAAGTATCTGTTTTTGTAAATAGAGAAGGGGTATTTTATGGACAATGTTCTGAAATATGTGGTATTTTACACAGTTCAATGCCAATTGTAATTGAATCAGTAAGTTTAGAAAAATTCTTAACATGATTAGAAGAACAATAGAAATAATCTAAATTTAATCTATCTATATAATAATATATATTTTAGTATATAGGTATTATATATAGTTATATATACATACATATATATAAAGTGTGTTAGTTTAATGGTAGAACCAAGTATTACGGCTACTTTGATATAAGTTCGAGTCTTATATACACTTGAGGATAGATTGCTTTACTCCAGTTTATTTTCAGCCTTTCCACTGAACTTTGAGATCATTTTGTGATAAAGGATCAGTGATAAAAGGGATGAAAAGATTAGGGATACGAGATAAAGAGGAATAAAATGTTGGCTTTCCTATTCCATTATCCCTTAGGGATAATGGGATGTGATATCACTACCATCCCCTCCTATTCCCGGAGGGAAAATGGG
This sequence comes from Apiospora malaysiana, assembly GCA_006508115.1. NCBI lineage: Eukaryota > Fungi > Ascomycota > Sordariomycetes > Amphisphaeriales > Apiosporaceae > Apiospora > Apiospora malaysiana. The sequence continues at coordinate 12,820 of QUSE01000022.1, forward strand.
AATAGATAAAGGGGGACAGGAGGCATCATAATAAATATTACCTTAAAATTTTTATTCTAAAATCTACTCGTTAACGAGTATCTTGTACGGGTATTTTAGTTAAGTAATCCTTCCTTTATTAGGGAGCCCCCCCCCCCTTCCCCTATTACCCTCTTTTATCACTACTAACTGTTAGATAAAGGGGTACACGGGGATGGGAGAGAAGCCTGTTCAAGTAACCTTGAATAGTTAAAGCCGTAGGAATGTAAGATGTTCGTCTAAAGGTAAGGCCTTAGTATATTAGATTTATTATTAAGATATAGGTTCGAATCTTATACATCATTATTTGTTATAATTAATAACAGATATTTTTACAATAATTTAATTTTTGAACAAATATATAATGAATATTACTTTGATACTTTTTTTAATAGGAATCTTAGGATTCGTGTTAAATAGAAAAAATATTATATTAATGCTTATTTCTATAGAAATAATGCTATTAGCTATAACATTTTTAATATTGGTAAGTTCACTTAACATTGACGATATAATAGGACAAACTTATGCTATTTATATAATAGCAGTGGCAGGTGCAGAATCTGCTATAGGTTTGGGTATTCTAGTTGCTTTCTATAGATTAAGAGGAAGTATAGCGATAGAATATAAATAATGTATTTAAGTATAATAATTTTACCTTTATTAGGATCTATAGTTGCTGGCTTTTTTGGTAGAAAAGTTGGAGTTAGCGGTGCACAGTTTATTACATGTTTTAGTGTAATTACAACTACAATATTAGCAATCATAGCTTTTTTTGAAGTAGGTTTTAATAATATACCAGTTTCAATTGAATTATTTAGATGAATAGATAGTGAATGATTTAACATTGTATGAGGTTTTGAATTCGATAGTTTAACAGTAAGTATGTTAATACCTGTTTTAATCATTAGTTCTTTAGTTCATATTTACTCTATAAGTTACATGAGTAATGATCCTCACATACAAAGATTCTTTAGTTATTTAAGCTTATTCACATTTATGATGATTATATTAGTTACAGCTAATAATTACCTATTAATGTTTGTAGGTTGAGAAGGTGTAGGAGTTTGTTCTTATTTATTAGTAAGTTTCTGATTTACTAGAATAGCAGCAAATCAAAGTTCTATATCTGCATTTTTAACTAATAGAGTGGGTGATTGTTTTTTAACTGTAGGAATGTTTGCTATTTTATGATCTCTAGGTAATTTAGATTACGCCACAGTATTTTCATTAGCTCCTTACATAAATGAAAATGTAGTTACTATTATAGGAATATGTTTATTAATAGGGGCTATGGCTAAAAGTTCTCAAGTGGGACTTCACGTTTGATTACCTATGGCCATGGAGGGTCCTACTCCAGTTTCTGCTTTAATACACGCAGCTACTATGGTTACTGCAGGTGTATACCTATTAATTCGTTCATCTCCTTTAATAGAATATAGTTCTACTATATTATTAATATGTTTATGATTAGGTGCAATTACTACTGTATTTAGTTCTCTTATAGGATTATTCCAACAAGATATAAAAAAAGTTATAGCTTATTCTACAATGAGTCAATTGGGGATGATGGTTATAGCAATTGGTTTATCTTCATATAATTTAGCATTATTTCATTTAGTAAATCATGCATTTTATAAAGGATTATTGTTCTTAGGAGCAGGAGCGGTTATTCACGCAGTAGCTGATAATCAAGATTTTAGAAAATATGGGGGATTAATATCATTCTTACCTTTAACATATTCTGTTATATTAATAGCTAGTCTTAGTTTAGTTGCTTTCCCTTTCATGACTGGATTCTATAGTAAAGATTTTATATTAGAATCTGCTTACGGTCAATTCCATTTTAGTAGTATAGCTGTGTATGTTATAGCCGTAATAGGTGCAATATTTACTACTTTATATTCAGTGAAAGTTTTATACTTAACTTTCTTAACTAATCCTAATGGATCTATGACATATTATAAACATGCTCATGAAGGTGATATTTTTTTAAGTTTACCTTTAGTTATATTAGCCATTTTTTCTATATTCTTTGGTTACTTAACTAAAGATATATTTATAGGTTTAGGGTCAAGTTTCTTTATAGATAATAGTATATTTATACACCCTGTTCATGAAATAATGATTGATACTGAATTTGCAGTACCTGTTTTATTCAAATTATTACCTTTAGTTTGTACTATTTCATTCAGTGTATTAGCTATTATCCTGTCAGAATTTTTACCTGAATCTTTAATAAGCTTTAAATTCTCTAAATTAGGTTATAATATTTTTGGTTTCTTTAATCAAAGATTTTTAGTAGAAATGTTCTATAATAAATATATTACTAATTTAGTTTTAGATTTAGGAGGACAAACTACTAAAGTATTAGATAAAGGAAGTATAGAATTATTAGGACCATTTGGTCTTGAGGTTGGGTTAATAAAACTAAGTAAAAGTATAGGATCTTTAAGTACAGGTGTAGTTACAAGTTATGCATTATATATATTAGTTGGATTAATTGGATACTTATCTATTGTTTATTTATTTAATTTTTTAAGTTTCGATATTTTATTTTTAGTGGTATTAGCCTTATCTAGTCTATTTATTAATAAATTTAAAACTAAAACTTTAAGCGTTTAAACCAATATATATTGCCTTTATTTTAATTCAAATTATTATATTAATGTGATAATTAAAAAATATGTTAGTTTAATTGGAAAAACCTGGTAGTTAAACTATCAAGACGCTAAGTTCAAATCTTACACGTATTACTCTTTTTAGTCCCCTCTCTTATCTCTGATATCACTGATAACATTAGTGATAAAGTGATAAAGAGATATCCTTTTCCCCTTGTACCCCCCCCGATATCACTACTAACTGTAAGATGTCAGGGGGGTAAGTGGGGGATAGGGAAGTCATGGAGCCTATAATAGGTATCCTGCCATATCGTATCGTATCATATACCTGAATATTTTCTTTTTTTTTTTTTTTAATGCCAAAGGCAAAAAAAAATTAATTACATTATTTTTATGTGAATTAAACCTTTTTTTTTCATTTTTATACCCGATTTATTTTAATTTCGCGTGTCCGGATATCTCTGATATCGCTGACATCCCTTTATCTATTCCCTTATCCCGAATAAAATATATAAAGGGATAAAGAGCTATGATTTTATAATTTAGTACTATAAACCCTTTATCACACCGCACTTAGTTTTATTAGAGCCAGACGACTTAGGATTGTTATATTAAACATTTAATTATTTAAATTTAACGGAATTTAATTACACCTCATTTGGTCCCCTCCTATTCCCGGAGGGAAAATGGAATAAAGTTGAATTCTATATAGCTTATAGCGATATATTACCGCTCTTAATAGGTAATAGCCTTATAGTATTTCCGGTCTCCTTATATAATTATAAGATAAAAGGGTTATATTTGTTAATATATGTTACATTAAATACTAGTTAATTTACGTTTTATTGCCTGATATCACTTATCTCGTTTTCCTTAATCATTGCGTAATACCAAGGTAAAAAGAGGTAATCCACGTTATCCACGGGTCCCCCCGTAGGGGAATTAAAGGCACTTAAATTAAGAGATAGGGATATTAGAAAAAATAGTGTATATAATACATAATAGAGTATAATAAATTAGTACCTTTATCCTTATCTTCCCCTCTTATTTCAAGAGGGGAAGATAAGGACTTCATATATTTTGAAGGGTGTAGATTTGTAGGGATAATTAGCTCTAATTTTTAAACATTGTTAATATAAATAGAAAAAAAAATGAGAATATTAAAAAGTCATCCTTTATTAAAATTAGTGAATTCATATCTTATTGATGCATCAGAGCCTAGTAATATTAGCTATTTATGAAATTTTGGGTCTTTATTAGCTTTATGTTTAATTATACAAATTATAACAGGTGTTACATTAGCTATGCACTATAGTCCTAATGTATTAGAAGCATTTAATTCTATAGAACATATATATTCATAATGTGTTCTTTAAATCGAGCTATATGCTGGAAACTCCTAAACTTTTAAGTACTTTTAAAGTATTTAAAACTTTAAAAGTAATAACCTTAAAAATATTACAATGGACAATCAGCAGGAAACCAAAATAATATTTATTATGAGTAGGATCCTCAGAGACTACACGCTCGACATTTTTAATCAAAATCGCACCGATTAAAAGATAATGATATAGTCCTGTCTTGATTGAAAGATCAGGAGTTAAAGATTTATTATCTATACCTTTTAATAGGTATAATTTTAAACTCGTTTATTGTTGTATCGGGTTATAAAAATAAAATGGGATTTAATCTAATTAAACCTCTTTCTTTTTTTTCTACGGCTCTGCTGTCCAGTATGTCCTTAGATGGACGAAAGATTAAAGGAACCCTAGAGAATAATCTAGAGTCTAGAGTTGAAAATCGTTTTAAATTAGAAGATGTAAATCCGGATTTTTTATATTGATTTTCAGGATTTACTGATGCAGAAGGAAATTTTTTAATAATTTTAGATCGAAATTATGTAAAATTTAGATTTAAAATATCATTACATATAGATGACGTTGAAGTACTTAACACTATTAAATCTAATTTAGGTATAGGTAATATTGTTGTAGAAAATAGTAGAAATAGTTGTTCATTCGTTATAGAAAGATATGCAGATATCAAAGATGTAATATGTGTTATTTTTAAGAATTTTCCTTTGCATACTAGTAAAAAATTAGATTTTGAAGATTTTTATCAAGCTGTTCTTATAAAAGATAAAAAAAATCTATCTGATGCAGAATTAGATAGAATATTATCTCTTAAAAACGGTATGAACTCTAAAAGAGAAAAATTTACATATTTTTCTACAGAATCTCAAATTATAATAAACCCTAATTGATTCATAGGTTTTTTAGAAGGTGAAGGGACTTTTGGTATTAAAACTGGGTCTGCTTTGTATCTACAAGTAGCACAGAAAAATACAAGCCCCGAAAGCCTAAGTGCTATTAAAACCTTTTTAATCCAATTACCAAATAACGCTTTACAAAATAGTAAAATCTTACCTCTTAATGTAATAAGTACAATTAATTTAAAAACAAATGTAGTATCTTTAGTTGTTACTAGTGTAGACGCTCTTTATTACTATGTCTTACCTTTTTTAGATTCTTCTAAGATGTACACTCGTAAAGCTATAGATTTTAAATTATGAAGAATAGCCTTATTATTAAAAATATATGGTTATTACTTTTTACCTGAGGGTAAGAAAATATTCCTAGATATTTCAGATATTTTAAATAAAAGATATAGTACAGGATCTATTCAAAATATAGATGAAATTGTTGCAGATATATTCGATAGATCTAAGACGATATTCGCAAAGGACTCTCCCTTTGATGTTGAAGCTAATATCTCTCATATAGCTAATGTACGGAAATGAAGTATAAGGGATAGATCTGAAAATCCCAAGATTGTATACATTTATGCAAATGATGATATGATTAAGGGTTCTCCTTTCCCATCTTTCAGTTCTGCACATAAAGCATTGGGTCTGAAATCTAGTAGTAATACATGTAATCGTTATATAGATACAGGTAGATTATATAAAAATAAATATATATTTACATCTAAACCTATAGATAGAACGTCTAAGGATTAGATTATAGTAGATAATAAATCAAATTGATTATGAGAGATGTTAATAATGGATGATTAATTCGTTACTTACATGCTAATACAGCTTCAGCTTTCTTCTTTTTAGTCGTCTTAAACGTAGATTTCGTCTACTTTTCTTTGTGAAATCCTTTCTTTACTTTAAACAAATCTTGTACTAAAAACCCTGCAGCATTAAATAGTTGTATAGCTCTGCTACCTTTATATACAACTCGTAAACATAGCAGAGCACTACCATTTATATTACGTATACACAGTAGAGGTATGAAATCTTTATCCCCACTCACTGCAAGCGCAAGTAAAACAGCCCAGATTCCTAATCCTCAAAGCTTAGACTCCCTTTCGAATAAAGAGTTTGACGAGTGATTCAGAGGTTTTGTTGATGCGGAGGGTTGTTTTTCTATACAAACCCTTGATAACCGTTTCAAACTAATTTTCACTCTTTGTCTCCACATTGACGAAACACCTTTGATTAAATATATTGCACAAAGATTAAGTATAGGTAATATCTCTTTAAGAGATAGCTCTGTAAATTACACTGTTTCAAGTAAAGATGCCTTACTCGTAATTTTTGGTATATTGGACAAAACACCTCTTAATACCAGCAAAAACTTGAACTACATAATGTTTAAACAAGCCTATGATCTTTATTTTTATCGTGAATCTACTAATATCACCCCGGAACTTTGTAAATAAATTATCGCTCTTAAAGAAAAAATAAATAAAAATAGAGTGGAATTTAAACAACCGATAGACCACGTGATTTGCATAACTCCTTACTGACTGCTAGGTTTTGTAGAAGGTGAGGGTTATTTTTCCACGAATAAAACAGATTACAGCTTAAGATTTGGTATTGGGCAAACTTCACAGGAAATAGGTGTACTAGAAGCTATACAGAAATTTTTCTTAGCCCTACCTGCTAAACATTATGTTGAAAGAAAAAGTACTAACCTGGTGAGTCTAGCTATACGTAATCAAGCTAAAGGTAAGGATCATAAAGCTATGGCCCAGTTAATTGTAAGTCAGAGATATTTTATTATTAACGTTATTATACCTTTTTTTGACAGTTTAACCTGACTAAGTAAAAAAGTTAAGGATTATATTGACTGAAAATTAATTTTAGATCTTATAAACCAAGGTTGACATTTTACGGAGGAGGGTAAAAAGGTAATATGTTTAATTACCCAGGGAATGAATAAATATAGATTATCTACTAGCATTACCCCCGTGAAGGATGCTTCACAGGTAGATGTGAAAGAAAGAGCCTTAAAACTTTTATCTTCCCCTTCAAATTATGAAGTACAAGCGGATGGAAAAATAAAAATAAAATCCCTAGGTACTTACCTTAAAGGTAGAGGTAACGTTGGTGTTAATGTCTTAGATGTCAAAGGTGAAATAGTGTTTAAGTTTAATTCTATAAAAGATTGTGCTTTGTTTTTCAATGTTCACACTAGAACTATAAATAGAAGATTAGAAAACGGTTCTCTTGTTGAGTACAATAACCAAAATTTAGTATTCCAGCGTGAGATGCGCTTGCCTTAATGCCGCGTGACAAGTACACAGTAATACAAGTAAAGAAAGTAAATCTAATAAAAAGGGCCGAAAATTCCATTACCCTTGAACGGAGCAATTAACCATCATCACTTAGGATGTTTGGACGTTTGTGCAGGATAGTTGTCAATCAACTATCTGAGTTTGCTCCCTACTGCACTGTGGGTGATGGACTAATAAGTAAGAGAATTGAGAATTCTCTTAGGGCTACACTGTAGAAGTGAACCTTCTGCTATAAACCATCAAATTGCGGGAACACCCTAAAGCAATCTTAACCAAGCAAACATGGTAACATAGTTTGTGGCACAGGTAATGACTCGTGGTATGGTAAAATCAAGATTGATATACGAAAGTATAATGGGTAATCCGCAGCCAAGTGCCATAAAAATGAGAGCGTACCTTTTGCATAATGGGTCAGTTAAGATTAGATTCATTACAAGTTAGGTAAAGTTCTTTATAATGGTATGCAGTTCATCGACTAAATGTTGGTTGGCGCAAGCTTAAGATATAGTCAAGCCCTACTCGAAAGAGTACAGGATAATAAATAGTTCAGCATATGAGCCAATAAATAGGACAAGTCTCCTGGCTATCTGTTTATACTTTTATTGTCTTTAAATGGGTGGTAATCAGCATAAATGCATAATCAAATTACTACTTAGGGAGAAATACCCTAACTCAGCCTATATTGTGGTATTTACACTACAAATGGCAAAAGGGTAGATTTGTTACTTACACATAGGAAGAGGTATGTATTACGGATCTTACAGATCTCCAAGAACATTAGTATGAGCTTTAGGTACAGTTATACTTATACTTATGATGGCTACAGCTTTCCTGGGTTACGTTTTACCATATGGTCAAATGTCTTTATGAGGTGCAACAGTTATTACTAACCTTATAAGTGCTATACCATGAATTGGACAAGATATTGTTGAGTTCATTTGAGGAGGTTTCAGTGTTAATAACGCAACTTTAAATAGATTCTTTGCATTACACTTTGTATTACCTTTTGTATTAGCTGCATTAGCTTTAATGCACTTAATAGCATTACACGATGCTGCAGGATCAAGTAACCCATTAGGTGTTTCAGGTAATTACGATAGATTACCTTTTGCTCCTTACTTTTTATTTAAAGATTTAATAACTATATTTATGTTTATCTTTGTATTAAGTTTATTTGTATTCTTTATGCCTAATGTATTAGGTGATAGTGAAAACTATATAATGGCAAATCCTATGCAAACTCCTCCAGCTATTGTACCAGAGTGATATCTTTTACCCTTCTACGCTATTTTAAGATCTATACCTAACAAATTATTAGGGGTTATAGCAATGTTTAGTGCTATATTAATTATTATGTTATTACCTTTAACAGATTTAGGGAGATCAAAAGGTTTACAATTTAGACCGTTAAGTAAAATAGCTTTCTTTGTATTTGTGGCTAATTTCTTAGTGTTAATGCAAATAGGAGCTAAACACGTTGAAACACCATTTATAGAATTTGGACAAATTAGTACAGCATTATATTTTGGACACTTTGCATTTATAGTTCCTGCTATAAGTTTAATAGAAAATACTTTAATCGATTTATCTTCACCAAGTAAATAATTTTTTTTTAACTTTTAACCTTTCTTACCCCCTCTAGGGTACAATAGTAAAATAAAAGTTTTTTATTGCCCTTTATTCCTAATAATATTCAGGCACGAGAAGTTATATTTTACAAGTTATTTTCTGTACTACTGTTTTATTTGTATTGTAAAATTATTTTTACAATACCTCCCTTTACCACAACTAATTGTTAGGTATCGGGGGGTAAGAGGGGAAGAGAGAGATTAATTGCTTGTATTTTCCTTAAATCCTAATTTTATTATAAATTTTATAATAAAAAAGATTATGATGTAGATGGTCTACACTTTGATTGCAGATCTTAAGTTTGAGGTTCGATTCCTCCATAATCTTTTTAATATTTATATAATTATCTAGCTTCTTTTTAATAATATTCTAAGTAATTTTAGTGATATTACTTAAATAAATTATAAATATATATATTATAATTTATTGAGTATTTAATTATACACATGTATATATAAAGAATGTTTATGTTTGTGTATGTCATTCAGGATCAGGAAGATAGGCACATGCAAAATCATATAACTTTAAGATCATCTATAAGTATGTGATATGAAAGATGATTCTTATCAACAAATGCTAAAGATATAGGAACATTATATTTAATGTTTGCGCTATTTTCAGGGTTATTAGGTACAGCATTTTCTGTACTTATTAGAATGGAATTAAGTGGTCCAGGTGTTCAATATATTGCAGATAATCAATTATATAATAGTATCATTACAGCTCATGCTATATTAATGATATTCTTTATGGTTATGCCAGCTTTAATTGGTGGATTTGGTAATTTCTTATTGCCATTATTAGTAGGAGGGCCAGATATGGCATTTCCTAGATTAAATAACATAAGTTTCTGATTACTAATACCTAGTTTACTATTATTAGTATTCTCTGCTGTAATAGAAGGTGGAGTAGGTACAGGTTGAACTATTTACCCTCCATTATCAGGAATACAAAGTCATAGTGGACCTAGTGTAGATTTAGCCATATTTGCTTTACATTTGTCAGGGGTTAGTAGTTTATTAGGGGCTATTAATTTCATAACTACTATAGTTAATATGAGAACTCCTGGTATAAGATTACACAAATTAGCTTTATTTGGATGAGCTGTAGTTATTACAGCAGTGTTATTATTATTATCTTTACCTGTGCTAGCCGGAGGTATAACAATGGTATTAACAGATAGAAATTTTAATACATCATTCTTTGAAACAGCTGGTGGAGGTGATCCTATTTTATTCCAACATTTATTCTGATTCTTCGGTCACCCAGAGGTTTATATATTAATTGTACCTGCCTTTGGTATAATTAGTACAACTATTTCTGCTAACTCTAATAAATCTATATTTGGTTACATAGGAATGGTTTACGCTATGATGTCTATTGGAATATTAGGGTTTATAGTTTGAAGTTGTGTTATGGCTTCACCTTATAGTGATATAAGGATATTAATTAATTTCGCTGTATGCTGGAACAGTTTAGTGCTAATTAACACCTTGAATGGTAAAAGTTTAATTAGCTATACTCAATCAGCAGACAATGTGTCACTGAATTCTTTAAAAGATAGCAAACATAGCGTCTCAGAGACTATACGCGAAACATCTTTTAGCTTTTCCGCTTTCCGTACTTATTATAATACATTATTTAAAAATAGTGATCATTTATCTGATGACTGATTAACTTGATTTATTGGTTTTGCAGAAGGTGATGGAGCTATTCAAACATATGCAGAAGGTAAAAGAACACGTTTTGTTCTTACTCAAAAAGAAAGTGCTATACTTTATGATATACAACATAAGTTAAAGATTGGTGTGGTTAGACATTTTCCTCAAGGTAAAAGTGGAAAAAACAACGATTTTTATAGATTAATGATAGATGATCCTTCACATATTTTACTTTTAGCTTATTTATTTAATGGTAATTTAGCTATGGATAACAGAATTAAACAATTATCTTTATGAATTAATTCTTTAAATGATCGTTTTGGCCCTAATACTATAAAGTTCAACAGTAATCCTGTTTCGATTACATTAAAGGATGGCTGATTATCTGGGTTTACAGATGCGGAAGGATGTTTTAATGTGTCTATTATAGCTAATTCTAGATATACTTTAGGTCATGTTGTTCGAATGCGTTTTATGTTGGATCAAAAAGATAGTATTATACTAAATAAAATATGTGAATTATTTGGATTTGGTAGAGTAACCTTAAGATCAGGAACTGAAGATATTTATCGTTATACAGCCACAGGATTTAAAACATTGCAGAATGTAATATCATATTTTGAATTATTTCCGTTATACACTAAAAAAAGTAGTTCATTAAAAAAATGATTAGCTGTACACACCCAAGTATCGAATAAATTACATTTAACTGAAGAAGGATTAACACAAGTGAGACTTCTGCAAAAACAAATAAATTTAAATAATAGTACAACAAATAAGACAGGGGCGAAATAAAGATGAAGATATAGTCCGATACTCCTTGTGAAAGGAGCATACAATAAGTATTATACAACTTGTATGGATAAATAGTAAATATTTATTAACACTTATGCATCACATGTATACAGTTGGTCTAGATGTTGATACAAGAGCTTACTTTACAGCAGCTACATTAATAATTGCTGTTCCTACAGGAATTAAAATATTCTCTTGATTAGCTACTTGTTACGGAGGATCTATAAAATTAACACCTTCAATGTTATTTGCATTAGGTTTTGTATTTATGTTTACAATTGGGGGATTAAGTGGTGTAGTTTTAGCTAACGCATCTTTAGATATAGCCTTCCACGATACTTACTACGTAGTTGCTCATTTCCACTATGTTTTAAGTATGGGTGCTGTATTTGCTATGTTCTCAGCCTGATATTTCTGAGTTCCTAAAATATTAGGTTTAAATTACAACATGTTATTATCTAAAGTTCAATTCTGACTTTTATTTATAGGGGTTAGACAAACGGGAAGATTTTTTAAAAAGATAAGTAGATTGTACAGTTCTAAAGGTGGTAATTCACCTTTAAACTTTGAAGAAGAGTTTATTCTTTTTTTTGAGAATGTTCAAGAAAGTAAAAAAGATATATACAAAGAGTTAAGAAAAAAAGCAGGTATATATGTTTTTATTAATAATGAAACAAATCAATTATATGTAGGTAGCAGTATAAATTTAACTAAAAGAATGGTAAGTTATTATCATTATTACAATTCTGATAAACCATCTCAATTCGTTATTATTAGAGCAATGAAAAAATATGGATTGGATAAATTTTCTTTAGGTATTAAAGAATTTTGTGATAATGATCCTAAGATATGTTTAGATTTAGAACAAAAATGGATAGATTACTATAAACCTCAATATAATGTTTTAATTACTGCAGGTAATTCAGCAGGTTATAAACATAGTATTGAAACCATTAATAAATTAAAAGATATTTTAAAGAAAGAAAATCATCCTAAATTCGGTAGTACTACATCTGTTGAAACAGAACAGGCTATTAGTGAGGGAATAAAACTATTTTATTCAAATAATAGTCATCCTAGTAAAGGATTAAAAGGTAATCTATCTCCTCAATATGGTATTGGAGGTAAATTCGTCTTTTGTTATAATAAAACAGATAAAGAATTAATTTTTCCATCTATAAATGCTGCTAAACAACATTTTAATGTTCGATGAACTTACATAAAAAATAACCTTGATACAAAAGAATGAGTAATTCTTCACGGTGAAGAATGAATGTTGCAATCTACACCAAAAATCTAAATAAAAAGAGTATGATTAGCCCCTCCCAATCCTTCTATATGCTGGAAACTCTTATAAAGCTTAAGTACTTGGGTTACGCCTAAGTAAAAATCTTAAGTGTATCTGGATAACCAGCAGGAAACCAAAATAACCATCCTTCCCCTCATATCACTGATATCACCGATATCTAACAATTAGTAGTGATAAAGGGGGATCCGTTATGAGTAGGATCCTCAGAGACTACACGAAGGAGATTCTTTAGGATATTTATATTCAAGAATCAAGATATAGTCCACACACGTAATCTTACATTCTTCCCTCAACATTTCTTAGGTTTACAAGGTATGCCTAGAAGAATTAGCGACTACCCTGACGCTTTTGCAGGTTGAAATTTAATTAGTAGTTTTGGATCTATTGTATCTGTAGTGGCTGCTTGATTATTCTTATACATAGTTTACGCTCAATTAGTAGAAGGAAAATCTGCAAGTAGATTCCCATGAATGATACCTCAATTCTACACAGATACTTTACAAGCTTTATTAAATAGAAGTTACCCTAGTTTAGAATGAGCTTTAAGTAGCCCACCTAAACCTCACGCCTTTGTAAGTCTTCCATTACAAAGTAAAATTTTGCCAGTAAAATAGCAAAAAAACTGTTAATGGCATTAACAATATCTTTAGGCTTATATTTTTTTAAAGATATTTTAAGTGGTGTCTTTAATAGTTTGAATGTTTGACATATAGCTTTTATTACAACTGTTTCCGTTTTTTTCAAAGAATTTGTATACTTTTTGTTTGAATACTTTGAAGATTTAAAACTAAAAAATATTAATTCATCCGCGCCCGAAGGGGAAAGAGGTATCAAATCTGATTTACCTTCTATTCTAACTAAAGATAAAGAACCTTTAAGTTCAAATGATAAATCTATACTAGATGATCCAGCTAATTATGTTTATGATTCAGATTCTGCTACTTCACAAGATTCTGATCTTCAAGAAGCGCTAGCAAAATCTAAAAAAATTTCTCCAGGAGAAACTTCTAAAACAGTAGCTGAATCATCTAAAACTGAAGGAGAATCTTCTAAAACAGTAGCTGAATCATCTAAAACTGGGGCTGAATTTCCAAGAGATTTTTCCCCCGTACGTGGTGAATATATTCCTTCTTTAGTAGTAGAAGTAGATACTTTTAAAGAAGATATGGACAAAAATGAAGATGTGGCTGAAATAAAGGCTATAAAACTTCAATTAGAAGAAGGGGTACAAAAATATGAAAAAGATGGTCTTCCAGAAGATATAAAAGAAAAACGTATAGCTTCAATTAATGAAAAAATACGTAGCTGTGATAATAGATTAAATGAATTAACAAACGAACCTGTTGAAAATGAAGGTAAAGGTAAAGGTAAAGCTAAACGTAGTTAGCTTAATTTGTTGCCTGGCCTTTTTTTTTTGTGCCCACACCATTTTCCCTCCGGGAATAGGAGGGAATAAAAAAAAAATAAACGATAAAGGCGAAACAGTAGTTTATATTTAATTTATTTTTATTATTTTTTAATTTAATAAATTTTCTATTAGTATTTATTCATCCTTCCCCCCCCCTGATCTCACGAATATTATGGAGAGGGATATAAAAGGGGCTTTACGGATATTGATTGAATATATTCTTATTCAATCAAAAAAAAAAATAATCTTTGTATTATGACACTTGATATAAATAATATAAATATAAAATATTTATAATTCTCATTAGCTCAAAGGTAGAGCTGGATACTTCTAATATCCCTATTTTAGTTCGAGTCTAAAATGAGAATATCTGACCTTAATCTAAAGTCGAGAATTCCTTATCCCACTATCTCTTCGAGATAAGGGATACCTCCCCCCCGGAACAAGGGTTTATGTATTTTTGTTTTATAACAAATAAATATATTTTAAAGTTCTAATTTGTCTTTTAAACTCCTTTTCTGATACCCCTCTTCCCTTAATATCACAGATATTACTACTAACTGTTAGATAAAGTGATAAAGGGGATCCGGAATAAAGAGATAAGAGAGATAACCTTATTAGTATATATTTATTTTTCATTTATATTTATTATTTCACACGATTAGGGATAATAAATAAATAAATTTAATTTTTTTTTTACAATGTTATATATACCAACTGTTATATCGATAGTCGAAGTTCTTTTAGTTATTGTTCCTGCCTTACTTAGTGTAGCTTATGTTACTGTAGCTGAAAGAAAAACCATGGCAAGTATGCAAAGAAGATTAGGTCCTAATGCAGTAGGATACTACGGATTATTACAAGCTTTTGCTGATGCTTTAAAATTATTATTAAAAGAATATGTAGCACCTACACAAGCTAACATCGTTTTATTTTTTTTAGGCCCTGTTATTACATTAGTTTTTGCATTACTAGGTTATGGTGTTATACCTTAAGTTCATAGGGTAATATAGTCAAACTCCGGGAAACTCCTAAAGCTTATAATACTAAGCCATAGCCGAAAGGCTATGAGTGGCTGAATTAATTACTCAGGTATAGTAACAAGTTATAAGATAATCCAGAGTTAAGCTTTGGGCTATGGACAATCGCGGATCTAAGTCAGCAATATAAAAGCATAAGCTTTTTATTGCTGTAAAAGAGCAACGAGCAGACGGCTATAGATATTTATAATATTATTGTAAATATTTAAGGTGTGCTCTAATTAACTTAGAAATAAGTTATCGTAAATTGTGTGTTAAAAACAATTATGATTCACCATTAACTGGAGAGGTTGATACAAACCTTAATTCTTCAAGAGTTAATTCTCGTCGTAATTATTCAACATTTAAGAATAAAATCGATAATAACGAGGTTAAAACTCAAATAAATCCTTGATTTATCACAGGATTTACCGATGCTGAAGGTAGTTTTATGTGTAATATGACAAGAAAACCTAAGTATAAAGCAGGTTGAGAAATTCAACCTGTTTTCCAAATTAAACTTCATGTTAAAGATTCTTCGGTTATACTAGGTATTCAACAAAGTTTAGGTAATATTGGAATTGTAGATATTAGCCAATCTACTTGTAATTTTAGAGTCAGAAAATTGCAAGAGATAATACAACTAATCGAATTTTTTGATAAGTATCCTTTAATTAGTAGAAAAAAAGGAGATTATTTATTATTAAAAAAAATTGTATCTATTATCCAATTAAAAGAACACTTAACTACTGAAGGTTTTCAAAAAATTGTTAACATAAAAGCAACTTTAAATTTCGGTTTATCAAAAGAATTACAATTAATGTTTCCTGAAACTATTCCTGTTGCTCGCCCTTTAAGAGAACCATGCGTAATTCCAGATACACAGTGAATATCTGGATTTACAGCAGGTGAGGGGAATTTTTCCGTCTCTTTAGATAAGGGTGTATTTAAGTCTCTTTTATTTAAAATTACTCAACATGAAAAAGACGAGGTATTATTAATAGCAATTAAAGATTATTTAAATTGTGGAAATTGTTATTTAAGAAAAATAGAAAACACGGTAGATTTTAAAGTTACCAAATTTTCTGACATTACTGAAATTATAATACCTTTTTTCAATAATAATCCGATATTAGGTGTAAAATCTTTAGATTTTAAAGATTGATGTTTAGTTTCGGATATAGTAAAAAAAAAAGAACATAAATTAGATGAAAATGTTTTAAGAATAAAAGAAATTCAAAAGCATATGAATAGGGGAAGAAAAATTTAATTAGTGCATTTTGCAATATGTATGGACCTGGTTTAGCAATTAGTGATTTTAATTTAGGTATATTATATCTATTAGCAGTTTCTTCTTTAGCTACCTATGGTATATTATTAGCAGGTTGAAGTGCTAATAGTAAATATGCTTTCTTAGGTTCTTTAAGAAGTACAGCTCAGTTAATTAGTTATGAATTAATTTTAAGTTCTGCTATTTTACTTGTTATTATGTTAACAGGTAGTTTTAATTTAACTGTTAATGTAGAATCACAAAGAGCAGTTTGATTTATATTTCCCTTATTACCTATATTTTTAATATTCTTTATAGGATCTGTAGCAGAAACTAATAGAGCTCCTTTTGATTTAGCAGAGGCTGAATCCGAATTAGTTAGTGGATTTATGACAGAACACGCTGCAGTTGTATTCGTATTCTTTTTCTTAGCTGAATACGGTAGTATAGTGTTAATGTGTATATTAACAAGTATATTATTTTTAGGTGGTTATTTAATATTAGATTTTGTTTATTTATTGAGTTATTTAGACTTTTTAGTGTGACAATTATTTGTTATAGATTGAATTTTAGTTTTAGATTACTTTGTTCAAGGTATAATGAATACTCCTGCCTTAGAAGGATTTTTATATGGTTTAAGTTTAGGGGTAAAAAGTTCTATAATGATTTTTACTTTTATTTGAGTTAGAGCATCTTTCCCGAGAATACGTTTTGATCAATTAATGTCTTTCTGTTGAACTGTATTATTACCAGTAGTGTTTGCATTTATTGTACTAGTTCCTTGTATTTTATATAGTTTTGATATATTCCCTATTAATATAAGCTTATTCTAAATACCAAAATATCTCGCTAGGTTTAGATATTTATGTATTATTAATTTTCTTATTTTGTTTCCCTTCAGCCTAGTTTATTCCCCTTTACCTTACATATTTTCTGGTCCCTTATATCTCATTATGAGATAATAGATAAGTGGAGAAAATATGAGGTAATAAAGGGAATCAGGGGGAGGGGAAAGTGAGAGAATCTATTCATGTAATTGTTTACTTATGATGTAATTTTAGTTTAATTATATGGGAAGTTTTTATTTTTTTTTTAGATAATAAATGTTATTATCTTCTTTGTTATTAATTCCTATATTAGGAATATTTTTAATATCTAGTGATATCTCTTACGATAATACGGAAAATGCGCCTTCAAAAATTAAATCTTATAAAATAACCGCTTTCGTAACATCTCTTGTTAATTTAGCAATATCTTTAATTATATTTATATTATTTGATTTTAGTTCTAATCAATTTCAATTTGTACAAGAACATTATGATATAAATTTATTTGATATATACTTAGGAGTAGATGGGATTTCTATATATTTTGTATTATTAACTACTATAATAATGCCTATAGCTATATTATCTAATTGAAACTCAATAACAGAAAATATTAGATCTTATTTAATAATAATGTTATTATTAGAAACATTACTAATAGCTGTGTTTTTAGTGTTAGATATTTTATTATTCTATGTTTTTTTTGAAAGTATATTACCTCCTTTATTTATATTAATAGGTTTATTTGGATCTAGTAATAAAGTAAGAGCTAGTTTTTATCTTTTCTTATATACATTTTTCCGAAAGTGTAAAAGAGCCAAATTCCGGGCAAGCCTTAAAGCTTTAGTAACCAAGTACATAAAGGAAACTTTTTATATGGCCTGATTAATGACTCAGGGTATGGTAATATCACTAAAGATGAAGAACAATTTGTTCATGAAATGGGTAATCGCGGATCTAAATCATTCTTTGTTTAAAGTCAAGTGTATACAGACTATAAATTTAAAGGGTGTAAAAGAGCAACGAGTAGATGGTTCTTCGAAATCTAGAATTTTAGATTTCGTAAGGTGTACTCTAGTCGCAGGACAACCTGTTTTTGAGCGAAAAATTCATTCCCGTTATAATAATATTATTGCAAATAGTAACTTTAAAAGATCATTGCACACAACCTACATAAACAAGTTGGAAGCTAAAACTAATTTAGATCCCTGATTTATCACAGGGTTAGTTGATGCAGAAGGATCTTTTATGTTAGGTTTTTTTAAAAGTGATACGTATAGAATGGGATATCAAATCCAAGCCATTTTTAAAATGGCTTTACATAGTAAAGATTTAGATTTACTATCTCAAGTTCAAAAATTCTTTGGGTTAGGTAAAATCACCAAACACGGAGAAACTTCTTCACAATATACAGTTAAATCTTTAAAAGATTTAGAAATAATCATTGCTCATTTTGATAATTATCCATTATTAGGTCAAAAATGAGCAGATTATACTCTTTTTAAAAGTGCTGTTCAATTAATTAAGGATAAAGAACATTTAAATAAACCAGGGTTTAATAAATTACTTTGTATTAGAGATTCTATGAATTTAGGTTTATCAGAAGAATTGAGATTCAATTTCCCTGAGATCAAGCCTGTACCTAGGCCATTAATACCTAAAATTAATAATATAAATCCTAATTGAATCGCAGGTTTAACTAGTGGTGACGGATGTTTTCATATTTCTATACGTAACTCTCCTACAACTAAATGGGGTAAATCTGTAGTGTTAAAATTTCATATTGTTCAACATAGCAAAGATATTGAACTAATGGAAATGTTAATACCCACTCTTGGATGTGGTAGAATTGAATTAAGGTTAAACCAATCCGCTGTATATTTTGTTGTAACAAACTTTAAAGATGTTTTTGAAAAAATTATACCACTATTTAATAAATATCAAATTAAAGGTGTTAAAGCTTTAGACTTTGCAGAATTTAAAAAAGTCTCGGATTTAATGCACAATAAAGAACATTTAACAGAACAAGGTTTGTCTAAAATACAATCTATCAAGTTAAATATGAATTCATTCAGAAAAAATTAATATTATTATAATTGCTGGTTAGCCAGTATGAATTGAAGTAACTCAAAATTAAAGAAAACGCAGTTATGCGAACGTATTCGGATCTTTATTTCTATTGTTATCTATTTTAACAATATCTTCTATAATGGGTACTACTGATTTTGATGCTTTATTTAAAACTAATTTTGATTACACTACACAAGTATTTTTATTTATCGGAATTTTCATAGCATTTGCTGTTAAAACTCCTACTATATTTTTAAACAATTGATTATTAAAGGCTCACGTTGAATCACCTTTAGGGGGAAGTATAGTATTAGCTGGTATTGTTTTAAAATTAAGTTTATATGGTATATTTAGAATAATCTTACCTATATTACCTAAAGCTTCTTTAGATTATACATTTATTGTTTTTGTTATAGGTGTAATTACAATTATATACGCTAGTTTTAGTACATTAAGAACTACAGACATTAAAGAATTAATAGCTTATAGTTCTGTATCTCACGCAGCTGTATACTTAATAGGAGTATTTAGTAATACAATCCAAGGTATAGAAGGAGGTATAATATTAGGTTTAGCACACGGATTTGTTTCTAGTGGTTTATTTATATGTGCAGGAGGTATATTATACGATAGATCCGGTACTAGATTAATACACTATTACAAAGGTGTAACTCAAATGATGCCTTTATTCTCTTTATTATTCTTTATTCTTTGTTTAGGTAATTGTGGAGCTCCTTTAACATTAAATTTTGTAGGAGAATTTATGTCTCTTTATGGAGTGTTTGAAAGATTACCTTTATTAGGAGTATTTGCTAGTTCTTCTATAGTATTTTCTGCTGCCTATACTATATATATGTTTAATAGAATATCTTTCGGAGGATCTTTCACTAAATTCTTTGATGAAAATATAAGTGACGTAACTAAAAGAGAATTCTTTTTATTATTTGTATTAGTTGCCTTTACAGTAATATTAGGAATATATCCATCTATAATATTAGACGGATTACATTACTCAGCTTCAAATTTAATCTATAGACTTGTATAATAATCAATATAATTAACGGCTGATATAAATCGTAGATTTATAAAGCTGCCCAGCACACCCTCCTTTCCCCTCCCCGGATATCATTTTATCACTTCTTTATTCCCTGGATATCGCGGATATCACTTAGTGATATCCGGGAATAGGAATAAGGGGATATAAAAATTTAATACTTAAATTTTTATTTCGTTTCGTTTTGTAATAGACGTAAATGTTTATGTGGACGTTCGTTCTATTTTTATTAGTTTCTAATTCCTCCTATTCCTGTATGGAAAATGGATAATTGAAAAAAAAAGATCTTTTTTTTTTTAAGTCTTTAGGACTTAAACTTTATATCCTTCCCTTTTTCCCCACCTATCTCTAAGAGATAGGTGGGGAGAGGAGGCACCACAAAGAAGGCCGATAATTAAGTTTTTATATTTATAGTCTACGTTTTGGTCCCCTTTACTACCTCCTTTCCCCTTTATCACCGCGTGATATCATAGAATGGAAGGTAAGCGTGATATTAGGGGAAGTAATATAACATTAATAAAAAAAATCATATTAAAATAATGCCTCAATTAACTCCTTTTTATTTTGTAAATGAAGTAACTTTTGCTTTTGCTATAATTTTAATAACAATATACATGTTATCTAAATACATATTACCTAGATTCGTTCGTTTATTTTTAGCACGTACTTTTATTTCTAAACTTTTTAACTAAATAATCCTTTATCCCCCCCCCCTCCCTTATATTACAGATATCGCTTTTTTATTTTTTTTTTTAGTACAGTAGGTATCATAAAGGGATAAAAGAAGGAAAAAAAGTAAATAAATAAAAATACTGATGTTTGTCAAGATATATTTTTCAATATAAAAATCTTTTACTATTGAATACAATTATAATAATTTAAAATGGAAAAATTTAATTTAAGTAGAGAAATAATTAGTCCTTTAAGTCAGTTTGAAATTAGAGATTTATTAAGTTTAGACGCACCTATATTAGGGAACTTACATATCTCTATAACTAACATAGGATTATACTTAATGTTAGGAGGTTTATTTATATTAGCTCTTAATCTTTTAAGTACAAATTACAACAGATTAGTAGGAAATAACTGATCTATTAGCCAAGAATCTTTATACGCAACTATACATAGCATAGTAACAAATCAAATAAACCCTAAAAACGGGCAAATGTACTTCCCATTTATATACGCTTTATTTATATTTATTTTAATAAATAATTTAATCGGAATGGTTCCTTATAGTTTTGCTTCAACAAGCCATTTTGTATTAACTTTCTCTTTAAGTTTTACTATAGTTTTAGGTGCAACAATATTAGGATTCCAAAAACATGGTTTAGTATTCTTTTCTCTTTTAGTGCCTGCAGGTTGTCCTTTAGCTTTATTACCTTTACTGGTATTAATAGAATTTATTTCTTACTTAGCTAGAAATATTTCTTTAGGGTTAAGATTAGCAGCTAACATATTATCAGGTCACATGTTATTAAACATTTTAGCAGGTTTCACATATAATATAATGACAAGTGGTATAATATTCTTCTTTTTAGGATTAGTACCTTTATCTTTCATTATAGCTTTCTCAGGTTTAGAATTAGGAATTGCTTTTATACAAGCTCAAGTTTTTGTAGTATTAAGTAGTGGTTATATTAAAGACGGTTTAGATTTACATTAAGTAAAGTAAATTAACTAATCACAAACTAGCCGGAAGAGGCTAGTTCCTCTCCTTTATCTATTCATCACTACGTGATCTTAGAGATACCGGCAAGCCCCCTTATCCCTCATACCCTGTAAGGGTAAAGGGATATCAGGGGACTAGGTCTACATTTTTATTATCTTTAATTAACTTACAATTTGGTTGCCCTTTATAACTTGAAGTTATTAGAGGACAAGTGTAATTGTGTTAAAGTAAAATATAGTAAAAATGAAAGTCGAGTAATCATAATTTTAATTATGTTTATTAAAGGTTATGATGTAGTTGGTCTACATTTGTATATGATTCCCCGTCTTATTAATAAATAAGGTGAAGAATTATGGGGTTCGATTCCTCCATAATCTTATATCACTTATCTAGCCTCTTACCTCTGATATCACTTTATCATTACCCGAATCCCCTTTTATCACTTTATCGCTAAGTGATATCCGGGATATCCGGGGAAGAGGGAAGTGATAAAGGGCACACAATAAAGATTTGAAAAGTATAAAAAAAAAGAATAAGGGACCGGGATCAAAGTATAAGTTTAGATATCTTTTGTAATACTCGAGTTTATTTGTCCTCCTCCTTTATTACACTACCTTTCCCCCCCCCCTTCTCCCCCCACCAAAGGGGTCCGGGATATCCGGTAATGAGATAAAGGATAAATAAGGTCAAATTTACATTACTGTAATTCTATTATATAGGTTAGAATAAAGCTTAAGTAAAAAAAAAAATAAGTTTCTTTACTTGGCCCCTACAGTCTCTTGGAGGTGAGGGGTCCTGAGCTAGTAAAAAAAACTAGTTACCTTATATCCGTAGGGAATATAAGGGCAACTGGTCCCGTAAAGGTCCTGGTCCCCGACGGGAACCAGTGCCCGGGCACTGGTCACCCCTAGCTATATTTTGGAGATAAAAATAAACTAAATTCTTTTAAAGAATTTAAGGAAAGTTATAGTAAACAATATGTGTGTATATATAATTACTTCAAGTAAAAGGTTTAGGTTTTAAATAGAAAATAGAATAAATTAATTAAATGGTAATTTTATCCTTTAATATATAATTTAAAAGCGAGCATTGCAAAGCCTACATAAAACTATAATTTAGAGAGATATATTTAGCAAGAAATAGCTTGATTTTATCCCAAAAAAAAAATTTTTTTTTCTTATTTTTTTTTCTTGGTCGAGACTTAGAGTCTAGTATAAAGATAAAGAGAACCAAAAATTTATAGTGATGGATGTAACCATCTACACTATAAATGTGTGCATATATATATGGGTGAGTTTGGTGATGGCTCTGATTGAACGCTGTCGAAATGCTTGACACATGCTAATCGAACGTTTAGTTTAATAAGGCGTAAGCTTCTATTTTATTAAAAGTGGTGTACAGGTGAGTATAGACCCCGAGCCGGCCTTAAAGAGGGGGAAAAATCCCCCATAACAAAAAAAAAGGGTAACTATGCCGCTTTAAGAGGACATAGGGTGGTCGCCGAGATAGGTTGTTGTTAAGGTTACTGCTTAACAAGCCTAAATTCTCGTAGTCGAAGCTGAAAAGTTGATCGACCACATTGGGGACGAAAAAATCCCAAGGCAAGCGAGTACAGCAGTGAGGGATCTTGGTCAATGGCCAAACGGCTGAACTGGCAACTTCGGAGAACGGAGAAGATTTACTGATATAAAAGTATGTTCTTACTCTAAATCGGTTTGTCGAATAAAGTTCTAACTGCATATTGATTATGACGATATGCATATTTATGCCTTGACTAATTACGTGCCAGCAGTCGCGGTAATACGTAAGAGGCTAGTGTTATTCATCTTAAATAGGTTTAAAGGGTACGTAGACGGTAGTAAATGTCCTAACAGGATACATCTCTACTAGAGTTTTATGTGAGGAGAGTCGTACTTATGGTGTAGAGATGAAATTTGTTGATACCATAGGGACTGGTAAAGGCGAAGGCAACCTCTTATGTAAAAACTGACGTTCAGGGACGAAGGCACAGAGAACGAACAGGATTAGGTACCCCAGTAGTCTTTGCAGAGAATGATGAATGCCATAAATTAGGTAATATTACTTGGTTTATAAATGAAAGTGTAAGCATTTCACCTCAAGAGTAGTGTGGCAACGCAGGAACTGAAATCACTAGACCGTTTCTGACCCCAGCAGTGAAGTATGTTATTTAATTCGGTGATCCACGAAAAACCTTACCACAATTTGAATGTTATTAAAGTTAGTCGTTTAAGCTTCTAATTTTAATAATACAAGTGTTGCACGGCTGTTTTCAGTTAATGTTATGAAACTGCGGTTCCGACCGTGTAATTAACGAATACCCCGGCTTTATTTACAATAAATTAATAGAGCACTTTCTGCCCCTCTACAATGGTAAGAACAAAAGGGAATAAGACAAGTCATCATGGCCTGAATATTGTGGGCTATAGACGTGCCACATATTCCTACACAAAGAGAAGCAAAAATGCGAGTTTAAGCTAATCTCAAAAAATAGGATAGAATTCGGAAATGGATTGCAGTCTGAAATTCGGCTGCATGAATAAGAAATTGCTAGTAATCGTGAATCACCATGTCACGGTGAATATAACTTCGGATTGGTACTAACCACTCGTCGCATGCTGAAAGGAGTTAGCGCAATAAGTTTGCTCTCTTATTATAATTAAGTAAACGATATGGTTTAGATGTTATAGTAGGATTCTTCGTATGCGCGATTCTGATTAGTGTTAAGTCGAAATACGGTTCGTGTAGTGGAAGTTGCACGGGAATCATAAAATTCAACAAAAATTTAAAAGCCTTGTGCAAAGGTGCTTATGCATATAGAATTCTATAGGTATCTGGTTCAAGTCCAGAACAGGTTTATGACAAATTTTTATACAATCATTAAAGGCGAATTTGGCACTTTTTGGTCCCTTCCTATTCCCGGAGGGAAAATGGAAAGAAAAAGATATAATTCTTGAAAGAGAAAATTATTATTTCGATGTACTAAAACCTACTTATAATATTTGTCTTGTAGCAGGCTCTAGTTTAGGTCGTGTAACTAAGGACTCTACCCGTTTTAAACATAAATATGCATGATTGGTTAGATTATATAAAGAAAATTCTAATTCTTCCGCTAATCAAATAGTTTTCAGTGAGTTTGTTTTAAACTGATTAGAAAAAAAAGTAAAAAAAAATTAGAATTAACCACAAATAAACTTCAACGTATGTTTGATAATATTACTGAAAATAGAACTCCATTCGTTAGATCACATACTACCCGTATGAAAATGAGCTCATTTTCTCCTACTGCTGTTACTATATTAGTGACAGATTTAAATAATGGAGTTATAACTTCTTACCCTTCAGCCAGAAATGCGGCTTTAGCGTTAAATTGTAGTAATTCCACTATTATGAATAAATTAAAAGGAAAAACCGTAAAAATTTAAATGGTAGATTTTTAATAAATGGTAAGTAATATCTCTGTAGTGGAAGTTGCACGGGAATCATAAAATTCAACAAAAATTTAAAAGGAAAGTTCCTTTATTGGTAAGAAGGGCTGAGCTGTAAACTCAGTAGCTATAGGCTTTTAAGAGTTCGAATCTCTTGTTTCCTAAACTTTACATGATCTAATTTTTATAATTTATTGCAGGTATCCTTAATATCACCTACCTTTATGGGCTAATAGGCTAAAGCACTTTGGCCCTCCCTTTTTACTACGCTTCCTCCCATATCCCATCGCCGCTTGCTTTGCAAGCGGCGATGGGATATGAGGGATACAGGGGATAAGTGAGATAAGGAATATAAAAGAGTGAATCGTGCCCTTATATCCTTAGGTATAAGGGGCAATAAATTATAAGTCTCTATAGCTCAATGGTAGAGCTTGATACTGTTAATATCATGATAGATGTTCGATTCATCTTAGGGGCTAATGGTTATTTTTTTTTTTTGTATTTATATTAAGTACAATATAAATATTAATATAGGTTAAAAATAAATACAGGTTGTTGCGTATGATTGGGCGGAGCCCAATACCCCCCCCCCCCGATATCCCTCATACCCGGATATCGCTAGCGGTAAAAAGATAAATAAATAAAGGGAAGGATTAAATGCTATATTGTTTATAATTTAGCCTCCCTTGATATCACTGATATTACGTAGTGATAAAAAAGATAAATAGGTTAAATACGAGTCTTTTGTCTTGTGTATTATCTTTAGATAAAGCTAAAGTAGTATACTCCTAATATTAATGACCCCTATTACTATTTGATCTCACTACAATATAAGGGGGGGGGAGAAGGATGTGGTGGCTGAGAATTGGGCAGAGCCCAATTCTCAAAGTAAAAAAAAAAAATAAAGTGTAACTTGGGAAGAAATAGTTTTTTTTTATTCTGCCTCAAATAATTTATATTGTCTCTGGCACGAGGAGGGATATTAGCATAATGGTAATGCATATGACTTTTAATCATCATTATATAAGTTCAAATCTTGTATATCCTATATAAACGAGCGGCCATAGGTTAATGGTAGACTTATCGACTTCCAATCGAAAGGTGTCGATTCGAATTCGACTGGCCGTAACAGTATTATTTTTTTATTTAATATAAAGTTCTTTTATTTTATTCTGGTGCTTTTATTGGTATCCTAATCTCATCATCCCTGATATCACGTAGTGATAAAGAGGGGACTCGAGGGGAAGGGATACCCAGGAAAGGATAAGGCAAGAAGAAAAGGATTATAATTTAATAACTAATTTTTTTTGCCTTATCTCCTCTTATTTATGATATTACGGATATCACTAGTGATAAAGAGATAAAGAGATATCCTTTCCCCCCCTTGTACCCCTTTATCTAATAGTTAGTAGTGATATCAGGGGGTAAACGGGGAAGAGGAAAGGACACGAAAAACAAGTTTACCCAAACTAGTGCCTTATCTCGAAGAGATAAGGAGACTGGTACCGATAGCCCGGATATCACTAGTGGTATCCTGGCTATGGGGGATAAAGGGAACTAGTAACTTAATTGGTAAAGGGCTTCTCTGTCACAGAAGTAGATATCGGTTCGAATCCGTTCTAGTTCGAAAATATATTTTGCCTCCGGCACCATATGAATTTTATTAAGGAAAGGTTTCCATAGGTAAGGTAAGGTATTTGCTAAATATTGTGTATAATTACACCTGGGTGTTCGAATCACCTCTTTTCCGTAACTTAAATATACTTTTCCTACTTACCTTGGATTATGCATTATACCCAGGGTTATGCACTATATCCAAGATATAGTCTTCATATCCTACATATTTTACTAAATAAAGGGATAAAGGGCTCGAAAAGTGAGGAATAAAGAGTATAGTTTAATGGTAAAATAGGGAGCTTCAACCTCCAAATTCTCAGTTCAAGTCTGAGTACTCTTGTAATATTATTTCTAAAATAAAACGGATTAGGGCCGGGTTGGTAAGGCGTCTCATTTGGGTTGAGAAGTAGTTATGTTCGAATCATAATAATCCGAAATAGTAAATTTTTATTATTTTTTACTACTCCTTCTAACCCGGAGGATACGCTACCTTGTTTCTTATCCCTTTACCCCCCATACCTCGGATATCACTGGTGATAAAGGGATATGAGGGTTATCGAAAAAAAAACTAATGCATTATCTGATATCAAGTGTGCAAAAGGCTTAAAATCTTTTTTTTTTTATTTACAAAATGGTCCGTTTATCATATATTTCCCTCACTTTTATCATGTAGTGTTAAAAGGGGAATAAAGGCAGTAAATAAGCCCTTGGCCTTAATCGTAACAGAAGGGCTAAATTAATTTAAGAGAATTGATCGAGTGGTTTAAGATGGTAAGCTTGAGTCTTATTTGGTCAGAAATGATCACATCCGTTCGAATCGGATATTCTCTGTATTCTATTTATATAATATCTATATCTTATTTAATTATAAAATAATGTTTTTTGTGTATCTACGGTTTAATTAGAATTAAACTAATATTATTTAGTTTTTTAGGTTGCTTATTCCCTGACGCCGTGTAGTGATAAAGGGAAAGTAAGACTGCCTATAGAGAAATATATGCTTTTTTAAGAGTATAGAACTTCTTTTGCCTTAATACCTTTCATATCCTTAATACCACTGGTGGTAAAGATATAAAGGGATAAGGGCACGAAAAGAATGGTAAAATAGGGAGCTTCAACCTCCAAATTCTCAGTTCAAGTCTGAGTAAATTAGTTTAATTTCCTTTACGAAGGTGAATTTTTTAATATTTATCCAAAATGAATAATTTATTTCTTATATATGAGACTTATACAAACGGTTATAGAACAGATATTTTAGATATCATTTCTCTTTTTGCAATTTTATGTGGAATATTAGTTATTATTAGTAAAAATCCTATAGTATCAGTTTTATTCTTAATAGGTTTATTTGCAAGTATATCTTGTTATTTAATAATGTTAGGTTTAAGCTTTATAGGTTTATCTTATTTAATAGTATATATAGGGGCGGTTTCTATATTATTTTTATTTATTTTAATGTTAATTAATATTAGAATAAGTGAGTTACAAAGTAATACTAGTAATAGTATACCTTTAGCTATTGCTATAGCAATAGCTTTTAATTACCCTTTATTCCAACTATTACCTTATAATATTGCTATGTTAAATAACTATTATAACTTAAATAATATTTTATACAATATTTCAACTCCAGCTTTAAATCAAGATAACCAAGCTTACTTAAATACTTATAATAATGACATATTTTTTGTAACTAGTCAAATGTGAGATGGTAATTTAATAGAGAATAGTCATATAACTAGTATAGGTAATGTGATGTACACAAACTATAATATGTGACTTATTATAGCTAGTTTTATATTATTATTAGCAATGGTAGGTGCTATAGTAATAACAATAAAACAAAAAAATTAAGGTTTACCTTATTACCCTCCCCCATATTTTTAACCATCTAACGGTCTATTTTTGCCCTGTGCGCACCTTAATAGCTATACAACTCAAGGTGCGCACAGGGCAGCTTTATAAATCTTCGGTTTATGTCCGCCGTATATAAATAAAAATAAGGGGGGATACCAAAGAAATTAGCTCAATGGTAGAGCAACCGTTTTACACACGGAAGGTTGGGTGTTCGAATCACCTATTTCTTAAAAGAAGGCACTAGTTCCTTATTTCGAATAGATTCTGAGGCTGGTTCCCTTTATCCCTACAGGGATAAAGGGAACCAGCGGAGCTGGCCTTCGGCCGGCTGCGCCAGCCATCAGGCTAGTTAAAAAAAAAAAATAAAACTTATTTATTTTTTTTTAACAAGTTTTTTGCCTTTGGCACTGAAAACTCGCGGAGCTAGCGGGGACTTGTCCGCGCCTCTACCTATTCCCTCTTCCCCCTTTATCACTAGCGATAAAGGGATTAAAGAGAAGAGGTGCCAACTTTAAAAAAATATTATTACAATTATATATTTAGGTATGTTTTTAATTTATTAAGATATAGATAGGCAATGACTCAAATAGTTAGAAGTAATTTTCAAAATCATCCTTTTCATTTAGTATCACCTTCACCTTGACCATTTTACACTAGTATAAGTTTATTTAGCTTAGCTGCAAGTGGAGCATTATCTATGCATAGTTTTAGTAATGCATACAATGTGTTTTTTCTAGCCTTATTAATGGTAGTATCTTCAATGTCTTTCTGATTCAGAGATATTATTTCTGAGGGTAAAATCAAAAATATAGAATTATTGAATTTTTTTCACAATGCGTACTTAAAAATAGCTAAAGTTGTTTCTATAGAAGATGTCCAGGAAGCTTTAAAAAAATACAACTGTTCTCTTTTATTAAATAAGAATGAGGCATATAAAAATAAAAACAACTTAGGTTATTATTTGGCTGGTCTTTTAGAGGGAGATGGTAGTATATCTATACCTGCTTTAGGTAACACTACTTTAAACAGAATTCTTAACCCTAGAATAGTTTTTACTACTCATGTTGACAATTTAGGTATGTATGCTTATATTCAATCAGAATTAGGTAATATAGGACGTTTTCAAGTTACAGGTAATATACTTCGTTATATTATTGGAGATAAAGACGGAATTCTTATTTTTATCGATTTAATACACGGTAAACTTCGTACACCTAAAAATAAAAGATTTAATGCTTTAATTCAAAATTTTAATTTAAAGTATTCTTTAAACATATCTGAAAGCAAATTAGATTTATCATCTTTTGGAGATAATAGTTGATTAGCTGGTTTTAGTGAAGCAGATGGGCATTTTGGTATTAAATACTTAGATAGTAAACCTAATTCTGATAATATGAAAAGATCACGTAGTGAAAATATAAGTTTAAAATTTAGATTGGATCAACGTGCCTACGATAAACCAACATCTTTTTCTATGTTACCTTTTATGGAAAAACTTGGGTCTTTTCTAAATTGTAATGTAAAAATGTATAATAGTAATAAAACATATACAGAAACTTTATCTTTATCAGTTTCATCTATAGATAATCTAAAATTTCTTGTTGAGTATTTTGAAACACATCCTTTGATAGGGGAGAAATACGATAAATATTCTAAATGAAGACTAATTTATTATATGATAATATCTAAAGAACATTTAACAAATGAAGGCAGATTAAAAATAAAATCTTTAATAGGTAAGTCTTAATTAGACACGTAAAAAAAAATTAAATTCTATTCTATATAAAGTGCTCTCGTAAAAATTAACTATATGCTGGAAACTCCTAAAGCCTTAAGTACTTAAATATCTTTATTTAAGTGAGAATCTTAATGGATGAAACAATGGACAATCAGCAGGAAACCAAAGGACTTATAATTATCCTTGTAGGATCCTCAGAGACTATTCGTTAAAAACCTATGCGTTATATATTTAAACCCATAAGTTAAGATATAGTCCAGTTAATACAGAAATGTATTATTAATAGACTTTTTTAGGTAATCATACATTAGCAGTACAAAAAGGATTAAATTTAGGTGTTATTTTATTTATAGTAAGTGAAGCCTTATTCTTCTTGGCTATATTCTGAGCATTCTTTCATAGTGCCTTAACTCCTACTGTAGAATTAGGAGCTCAATGACCTCCTCTAGGGATAGAACCTGTTAATCCTTTCGAACTTCCTTTATTAAATACAGTTTTATTATTATCAAGTGGGGCTACAATTACTTATGCTCACCATTCTTTAATTCAAGGTAAAAGAAGTGGTGCTTTATATGGTTCTATAGCTACAGTTTTACTAGCTGTAATTTTCACAGGCTTAAAGATTATTACTATACTTTTTTTTTATGTTGGCTTTACAAAGCAAGCCTTAAATAATAATTACAAATCGAGCACAAAGTTAGCTGAATGTACCTATTCAGGGTACTATTCTAATTTAAAAGGAGCTTTTCATACTACGAAGTGTGCGTTTAGCACCAAAAGATTTTACACCAATATAGCAGATGTAAAAGAACCGAATCTTGATATTTCCCCATACTGGGTTACGGGATTTACAGATGCAGAAGGTACATTTTCTCTTAAAGTTTCTAAAAGTAGTGGAACTCGTTCCGGTTGAAATGTAACACCTGAATTTCAAATTACATTACATAGCAGAGATTTACTTTTACTAAGAAAAATACATTCCTTTTTTGGTGTAGGTAGAGTTAATGAACGTGGAGATAGAAATGAGGCATATTATAGCGTTCAATCTGCACGTGCTATAGCTAATGTAATTATACCTCATTTTGATAAATATCCTTTAATAACTCAAAAAAAAGCTGATTATCTTTTGTTTAAACAAGCTATAGACTTACTATTAAATAGCCAAGCACGTCATAGTATTGAAGGGATGGAGAAGATTATAAGCCTTAAGGGATCCATGAATCGAGGATTATCTCCTACATTAAAAATTAACTTTCCAACCGTCGTACCTTTATTTCGTCCAGAAGTAAGTGGTTTAAGTATCCAGAATCCTAATTGATTAGCGGGTTTTGTAGATGGAGAGGGTTCTTTTTATGTTAAATCACTTAAGAATAATAAATATTCAAAAGGCTTTAGTGTTAACCTAATTTTCTCTATAGCTCAGCATGTAAGGGATGAGGGTTTATTAACTACATTTATAGATTACCTAGGATGCGGTAGAATAGAAAAGGCTTCAACCAGATCAGGTGAAGTAAATTTTGTTGTAAGTAAATTTAGTGATATTAAGGAAAAGATAATTCCTTTTTTTCAAACTTATCCTTTACAAGGGATAAAATGTATGGATAACTTAGATTTTGTTAAGGTAGCTAATATAATAGAAGCTAAAGGCCATTTAACTCTTGAAGGTATTAGTAAAATAAATTCTTTAAAATCCGGTATGAATAGCTGAAGAGTAATTAATTATGAAAAGGCGCAATAAGCCAGCCTGCAAAAAAAAGTATATAAGGAAGGCCTCTACCTATAATTATATTTATATTAAATTTAGAAAATTTCTATAAACATATTTAGGTTTATAAACAAAGTCAATTGCATAAAAACCTTGTAACTCTTGCACTTTTAAATTTAAGTGTAAATTAATCTAATTCAAGATGATATGCAGCCAATCCTTATTAAATATAACAGATTATATATAATAGGAAGGTTCAACGACTAAGGAATAGAATAATCTAATTTACTATAGAAATAAAATATATAGTACTTTTTTTTTTCTATCCTTCAAAAACTTTGGTGTATAGATAATATATTATTATACATATTACATAGTCTGAACAATAGTGTAAATTATTGAAGTAGATAAAAAGTCTACGATAACATAAATTGTCCAAGGATTAGAATATAGCGTTTCATCATTTACAATTAGTGATGGTGCTTTTGGTACATGTTTCTTTTTTGCTACAGGTTTCCACGGAATACACGTAATGGTAGGTACAGCTTTCTTAGCTGTAGCTTTATGAAGAATTTATTCATACCATTTAACAGACAATCACCATTTAGGGTTTGAAGGTGGTATTTTATACTGACACTTTGTAGATGTAGTGTGACTATTCTTATACGTGTCTGTTTACTACTGAGGTTCTTAATATTACCTAAAAATATTTTTACTTATTGCCCTTTATCCCTAATATACCGTATACCAGGGTACTAGCCTACGGCTGGCTTTAGGCCGGCTTTTATCTCTTTATCGCTCTTCCCTGTGTACCCCTTTATCTAACAATTAGTGGTGATAAAAGGGTAAGAGGGATCCAGGATATCAGAGATACTGGCCAATTATAAAAAAAATATATTTTTTTTATTAGCCCTGCGGCTAGTTTTTAATGTCAAAGGCAAAAACTTGTGATTATCCCTTATCTTTTATCTCTTCGAGATAATGAGACTAGGGGGGTACCGAAAAAAAAACTTGTTTTTTTTACTAGGAGATAAGGAATATAAGTATAAGATTCTTTAGCTTAACCGGTAGAGCGCATTTTTGATAAGAATGATGTTCAAGTTCAAGTCTTGAAAGAATTAGTAAAAAGTAATAATATATTCATTACGTGTTTAGTGCCTTTATTTATTCCCCTTTATCACTATGTGATATCAGGGGATCAAGGGGAAAGGATATCACTAAGTGATAAAGTTATATGAGGCAAGAAATTAGCACTAAAAAAAATTAAATTTAACGGATTAGGGCCGGGTTGGTAAGGCGTCTCATTTGGGTTGAGAAGTAGTTATGTTCGAATCATAATAATCCGAAATAAAAAATTCTTAGTGATATAGTGTATTAGATATAGAAAAATATTTATAAAAATATAAGTATACAAAGAAACTATTAGGGATCCCTAGCTATGTATTAAAGAGTAATTTGAAATTATGTATAATTTACATATAAACTCTTAGAGAAATTAAGTAATAAACGAAGGCGAATTGAAATATCTTAGTAGCTTCAGGAAAAGAAATCAAACGAGATTCTACGATTAGTGTGAATGAAAGTAGACTAGCCTATATACGATCCCTTCGGGGAATAAGTAAGTATATTAATAAGTAAAATGGACGAAAACCTGTTTGAATATTAAGGGGAACCTTCCTCTAAGGCTAAATATAATACATAAGCGACAGAGAAAAGTACCGTGAGGGAACGGGAGTTGAAATAGTAGTTTTATAAGCAGCTCAAGCTAGTTAAAAAGTAAGAGCGTACCTTTTGCATAATGGGTCACCAAGTTAACATTAGATGCGAGCGGTAAAACACGCGTAGTTAAAACGATGATCAATCAAATGAATTAGTGTCTAAAGTTAGACCCGAAGCTAGGTGATCTTACCACAATCAGGATTATAAAAGTCCGAACCGGTTATTGTAGCAAAAATATCGGAAGAATTGTGGTAAGTATAGTGAAAGACAAAACTGACCTAGATAGCTGGTAAAAATTATGTTGAGAACATAAGAAAAAAAATGCCAGTAAGTGGAAGTGAACCTTCTGCTAGTCTTATTAAAGGCTAAACCTTCAAATTGACGGGGAAGCCCTAAAGCAATCTTAACCAAGCAAACATGGTAACATAGTTTGTGGCACAGGTAATGACTCGTGGTATGGTAAAATCAAGATTGATATACGAAAGTATAATGGGTAATCCGCAGCCAAGCACCAAGTATTTTAATAAATAATGGTGTGCAGTTCATCGACTAAATGTAGGTTGGCTTTTTGAATTAAAGATAATTTATGAATAAAGCTTAAGATATAGTCAGACCTCGTTTGAAAGAACGCAGAATAATAATATGTGTTATAATATGTGTAGATCTAAAGCGGTTATTTTACGTCTTTTTATTGCCCACCCAATTCCCGTCTCTTATATCTTCTAGATAAGAGATTAGAGATGTGGATTAGGATTAGAAAAATAGATTGGTTTTTAATTTTATATATTTTTGATTTGGCTAATAAGGTGAAAGAATGGTTTATAGATAAATTGTAATTTTATTTATTTACTTTATTTTACTCTTAAAAGATATAATATAAGATATATATTTCTTTTATATATTTTTATGTTCTAACCATAAATTGGTTATATTATATAAACGAACCCCGAGAACCAGAGGTTCCTAATATGATCGCTTGGTAAATGTTGTCTGAAATGACCTCATTATATGTGACCCCCGCTGTACTAATCTCATGGCGGGAGACATACTACGTTGACTTTTTAGTCGACGAGGTCGTTAGACTTTTAGGTGTCTGCATAAATAGAAAGTATTGCTAGAGGTTTCTATTACAAGGTAGAGTTCCTATTTGACACGTGAATATATTGTTAGAAAATTACATCATGTTTAGGGCGATCTATGACTTATAGTATATAAATGACAAGTTTATAGAAGGATGCTGGAGATTAGTGTCAGGATAGTCTATCAGCCAAAATAGAGTCCGATAAGTTTCAAATGAAAATCTGGCCTTTTGAGTAATAAGAGAATTTGCTCACAGATTAAGAAATGGTTGTGTACAACTACAAAATACAAATAAAAATGAAATATAAATCACATTTAAATCGCTTAACTATCGGCTTTAGAGGAGCTAGCAGTTTTACTTTCTCGAATTTTCTCCAGGATATAATGTTTTATTCTACGGAATCTAACATAAAACCTAAAGTTTTATATCTTAATGCTAAAATTGAGAAGAATCGTATGATTAAAGAAAATAAATCTAAAAGAGCTATTTATCGCTGAGTAAATAATATTAATGGAAAAACATATGTAGGTAGTTCTGTAAATTTAGCGACTAGACTATATAAATATTATAGTTTAAAACATTTAGCTAAACACAAAACCACTATACACCATGCATTATTAAAGTATGGATTTGAAAATTTTTCATTCGAAATATTAGAATTTATTGAAAAAGGAATCAATCCTGTTTTAAGAGAACAATATTATTTAGAGCTGTTAAAACCGGAGTATAATATACTAAAAAAAGCAGGTTCTTTATTAGGATTTAAACACGGAAAAGCTACACTAGAAAAATTTGCATTACGAGAAGCAAGTGAGGAAACCAGAAAAAATCTATCTTTAGCTGCTACGGGTAGAATACTTACAGATGAAGATAAAAATAAAATTGCTTTAAAACGTAAAGGAATCAAACTTTCGGACGTAACACGTGCTAAATTATCTTTAGCAGCAGCAGATTTAATAGGTGTGAAAGTTATAATAATAAATATAAACACAAATGAAAGTTTAGAATTTGCTACTTTAACTGAAGCAGGTAAATCTCTAGGTGTCAGTAGAACAGCAGTTAAGAATGCACTTATTAGCGGGAGAATTCTAAAAAAACAATATAAAGTAAACAGTGCAGAGATCACACAATAAAAACACACACACATCGTAATTATTATTCGTTAAATGGATAGCATAATGCTATTTAGGGAGAAGGACCTCAACTCAGCTGTATGTCAATGTGACAGGCAAAGAGGTAGATTTGTTTCTGCGAAACCTATAATAGTAGGCAATTTAAGTAACATCTTAGCAGGTACAGAACTTCATCTCAGACAAGGTGTAATAAATTTTATTGTAGGTTTTCTTACAGTAAAATTCACATCTTACTTTGTACATATCGGGGGATCGTAAAGATTTTATCGGTGAGTTTGTAGACTCGAAATGGCAAAGATGAATCTTGAATTATCAGACATAGAATGATAAGGTTGTATGTACAGCCTTTATGTGGAAGTGAACCTTCTGCTAGTCTTATTTTTAATAGGGCAAAACCTTCAAATTGCGGGAACACCCTAAAGCAACCATAACCAAGTAGGGGTAGTAATACATCCTATGGCTCAGGTAATGACTCGAGGTATGGTAAAATCATGGTTGATTATAAAAATTCTTTTTGAATGGGTTATCCGCAGCCAAGCACCAAGCATTTTAAAGAGTGATGGTGTGCAGTTCATCGACTAAATGTAGGTTGGCGTCAGTTAATGTATAACTTGATGCTTAAGATATAGTCAAGCCTCATCTGAAAGGATGCAACGGCAATAAAGTAATTTTATATTTTTTTTTTGTTCCTTTCTTTAATTGCTAAGTACAACATATATTGTACAATACCTAAGCCGACTCATACAAAAGACTTAATGCGACAGGCGACTATCCTTCGAAGGGTAACTGGCTTATTTAGGCTGACACCCTGCTTAAGCAGTGTTAATAGATTAGGGTACTGTAAGAGAAGATGTTTATCAGCTTGCTGAGGAAGGTCCCGGCCGAACCTAGTGGAGACACTAGTAATTCGAGAAGTGAGCTAAGTAAACAAAAATTTACTTTGACCCACGCAAGATAGACCTAAGTATTTCGTTACTCCTAAACAAACGAATATTATATCTTTCACAAGAAGATAGAGACAACGGTGTTCCATACGTGACTCATAAAGGTAACAGTCACGGTTAGGACCTCTTGTTGAGATTTGAAGAGTGATAAAAGGCCATTCTTCATTTCAAAATGTGAATTCCATGATAAACAAAGATGGATAGAATGCGAGGAGTAAAGTTATATAAGGAGATCTGCACTAGGCTGTCGGCATTTTAATAACATCATTTAATAAAAAGTCTCAAAAAATAACATAATTAAAAATATTTCTAATAGCTCTAACAATGGAGCTCTAACTCCGATAAGAATTTATGAAAATGCATTATTAAGTAAAAATACCATTTTTACTGAAAATAAAAACAAATCAGGTATTTATCGTTGAGTGAATAAATTAAATAATAACACTTATGTGGGAAGTGGTCTAGATTTAAAAAAAAGATTAGGGGATTACTTTAATAAAAGTGAACTAATAAGAAATCCTAGACCTATTCATGCTGCTTTACTAAAATATGGATACGAAAATTTCAATTTAGAAGTTTTAGAGTATTGCAGAGCAGATGAGCTAATTGTCAGAGAACAGTACTATTTGGATTTATTGTGTCCTGAGTATAATATTTTGAAAAATGCTTATTCTTTATTAGGTTTTAAACATAGCCCAGAAAATATTGCTAAGTTTAAACTGAAAAAGATTTCAGAGGAGCATAAAGAGTTATTATCCTTAGTTCATACAGGTAAAGTTGTTAGTCAAGAAACTAGAGATAGTCTATCTCTTGCTACAACCAACTATAAAAAAAATAATCCCCTTACATCTGAAGCTTTAGCTAACATAAAAGCTAAAACTACAGAACGGGAAGGAGTAGCTGTTTCACTATTAAATACTCAAACGAATGAAGTTGTAGATTTTCCTACTTTAACTCAAGCTGGTGAGTATTTAGAAGTAAAAAGACAAGCTATACGAAACGCAATTAAAAGAGGAAGTCTTGTCAAAGGCCTTTATCGTGTTTCAGAAAAATAGGAAGGCAGTATGTACACACATGTACTTTATATTTAGTGTAAGTTATTATGCTAAATAAACTAATATAAAATTACTTTAGCTTCAAATAAAAAAAAATAAATGGAGCCAGGATATAACCTGTTGTCTAAATGGATGGTCTAATAATTGAACCGTTTAGGGAGAAAATTTTGCTTAATAAGTGCATAAGCAAAATATCTGTGTATGTCAAAAGGGAAACAGCCCAGAACAAGAGTTAAGGTTCCGAAATTATTATTAAGTGAAATTAAGAAAGTCTTTATTTAAGTCGACAAGGAGATGGGCTTAGAAGCAGCCATAATTCAAAGACCTCGTAACAGAGCGCTTGTTAATTTTTAAAGGCATCGAAAATTTAACGGATCTAAATAATGTACCGATACCTTGTCCATACTTGAATATAATAGATGTAATATTATATTCATTTACTGGGGTAGCAGAACATTGAGTGAACATGAAGCATTCCTATTATTTTATAATAAATGCGTTTACATTACACTCAAGAGAGAATGGTGACATGAGTAACAAAAAGAAATTTCGAGGCTTAGTTGACTAAGGATAGTGGCGAAGCTCTATCCAAGGTCCCTCGAAAATCCGCCTAAAGCTTATGGTTTTATTTAAAGTAACGGCCTCTAAGTTTTCACTTCCAAAGGTTGAAACGATGAGAAAATCTTATTACTTAAATGACAACATTTTTCAAGTGGAAAGTGTGCTGGAAAAAATAAGTAATATATCTTTAAACTCATTCATGAGTTTACTAGGTCCCTTCCAGATCCTGGAAGGATTAGACAAGATGAAAAAAAACCGTACCTAGAAACTGTGACAAGTAAGCTAGTAGAGAATACGAAGGCGTAAATGAGCTAACAATCATAAAGGAACTCGGCAAACTAACTACCGTAACTTCGGGATAAGGAGGGCTCAGTTGTACCGTTTTAATATTTAAATATTAAAACGGTTAAGATGGAAGAAGCATGAAATATTGTTGTACGACTGTTTAATTAAAACAAAGCACTTTGCATAACGACTTAAGTCTAAGTATAGAGTGTGATTTCTGCCCGGTGCCGGCTGGCTAACGAAAATAACTAACTTTAAAAAGTTTGGTACTGTAGGAACCCCCGGTTAATGGCGGCCTTAGCGTGAGGGTCCTAAGGTAGCGGAATACCTTGACTGTTAAATGCAGTCTTTGCATGAATGATGTAACGATACAACAGCTGTCTCTATGATTGACTCAGTGAAATTGGCATAACTGTGCAGATACAGTTTACCTCTAGTTAGACGAGAAGACCCTATGCAGCTTTACTGTTACTAATTATTAGGTATGGTTGGGGACAAATTTCAGTAAATAAGGTAATTGATCAGATTCAAATGTAATACCTTTATTTGGGGATCGTATTGTGAGGATTATTTAATCCCCTTCTTTTCCTAAAAAGAAAAGAATGTAACCTTAGAAAGGAAAAATTGCTAGGAGACAGTTTATGCGGGGCACAGACCCCACAAAGAGTAAATGGGAGTGTCCAACTATGTTTTATATTTGTTTTTATATCTCTTAGTTCTTTAGGGAACTAAGAGGTAAGCGTAAGCTAACATATATATCACAGAATCAAAAATATTAATTTTTGTTTGTTTGTAATAGTAGATAGCATTATGCTATACTCTATCATATTTATGTATTGATGTACAAGCTAGACAGTAAAATGTCTAATATTTTGCTTTTCTGTATTTAGATACTTATAAAAGTATAGACTTACAGGGTATTAATGAGAAGCAATTTTTATCGTTAGGTAAGATTTTAACTATGGTGAAATTAGTTGTAGATGAGATATTACGAATTATTCTAATATCTTATTAGTTATCGTATTTTTACGATAGGTTATGTATAATACTTACCAAGTTTAATGGCTAAATCTTGCTTTACTGTTTGACCACCAACAAGTCTTACAGTCGCGTAAGCGGGGCATAGGATCACAAGACACAAAAAGGAAAGGTCTTGGATTATTGGAAAAGCTACGCTAGGGATGTTTGTCCTTCAATGTTTAATTAGTTCCCTTATTTATTTTTATCTTGGTTTCCTATTATCTCTAATATCACTACGTGATAAAGAGATATTTTCCCCCCCCCCCTTCTCCCCCCCCCCTTTATCACTACGTGATATCAGGGGATGGGGAATAGGAAAAGATACGAAAATAAAGAAGGCGGGACGAAAATCATTGATTTTAATTGGGTAAATTTCAAAAATAACTTAACCAAGCATTAGTTTTATCTACTGCTTAATCTAAGTAAATTTGAAGCGAAATTTGTTTTAGCAAAGTATTTTCTGTCTGATCCCTTCTTACCCCTCTTACCTCTTCGAGATATCCGGGGTACAAATGGGAAAGGCAAAAAATTAAAGAAGAAACAAAACCGTTCAACGACTAATAGGTGAGTATGCTAACAATAAACCTTGTATAAAACCCAACATTTTTCTTAATGTATAGATAAAAAAAATATTTTTTTTTTATAAAATAAATAAAATTATGTTAAATTTAAAAAATAATAATTCATCCACAAAACAAATTGAATCTAATGTGGAGTATAATTCTCCTTTTATTTTCACTAAAAAAACAAATACTAATTATAAATTAGTGCCTTTTAATATAGTAGAAAATGATGTAGGTAAAACTAAGTATTTACCTCCCGTTTCTAAAGAATGAAAAAACACTGTTTATAATTATTCACCTAAAAATAATATAAATTA
This sequence comes from Apiospora malaysiana, assembly GCA_006508115.1. Taxonomy (NCBI): domain Eukaryota; kingdom Fungi; phylum Ascomycota; class Sordariomycetes; order Amphisphaeriales; family Apiosporaceae; genus Apiospora; species Apiospora malaysiana. The sequence goes on from QUSE01000022.1 coordinate 53,801, forward strand.
CCCTATTTATGATTTAAATATAAATTCTTTAATAAGAGGTTATTTTAGTTTATATTTTAATAATAAGTTTTTACAGCATAAATATATATCACGTAGAACTAAACGTAAATCTTTAAATAGAATATTTGTAAGTAAAGCTGAAATTAAACATACTAACGAAAAAGCTATAATTACTCTTTATGTTTTTAATAAAGAAAGATTATCTTTATTAAAAAGAATCCAAAAAATAAAAAAAATTTTAGGTTTTGGTTTAAAAAATAGAATTAGCTTTATGACAGATAAATGAATGAATTTTCTTTCTTATGTAATGGCTACTGTGCCTACGGCAAAAAAAGAGAATAAAAGCTCTAATTTAATTGGTACACCTCTTCATAGTTCTCAGATTCCTAATGGAGGGAAGAAGGAGGAAGAGAGAGGATCAGAAAGTATAAATAATTCTTTATCATTGTTATTAAAATTAAATGTTAATGATAGTTTAAGAAAGATAAATTTCTTATATTATATGCGTAATAAACGTTTCTTCAAAAAAGTAAAGAAAGTTTTTTCTACTTTTAGAAGATTAAAATTGAAATTAAGTTTAAACAAATATAAATTTGAAGAAAAATTTTTATCTAAATTAAGCCAATCAATAAGTAAATACTATGGTAAAAAAGTAGAGTTTAATATAGTTAATTTAAAGTCTATAGCGTATAATACTGATATATTTACTGAAATATTAACAATAAAATTAAGAAAACCTAAATCTAGTCCAATGCGTAGAATAAATTCTCTGCTTTCTAAAGTTGCTTTACCTAAGGTAAATACTATTATAGAAAGAGGAAGAGTAGAAAAACAAGTGGATAGAGAGTTAATAGACAATAAATATAGAAATATTAATATAAATCATATACTAAATAAATTATCCGAACAAGACATAAATTCTAAAGATAATTTAAATAAATTATTATATAATATATATTATAAAACTATTTTAGATAACTCTAATGATACTATGGAATCTATTGTACCTTTAAAAACTAAAAACTCAAAAGATAATATATCTTCCTTCTCCTCGGGAGACCTAAATAAAGCTTATTACTCAAACTTGCGTAATATTATTTTTGAAAATATAAAATATAAAGCTATGGGTGGTGCTAGATTAATCGTTAAAGGTAGATTAACTAAACGTTATAGAGCTGATAGAGCTGTATACAAGTTAAAATGAAAAGGTGGATTAAAAAACATAGATTCATCATTTAAAGGATTATCAGCGGTAGTTTTTAGAGGTTATATGGATTCAAATGTTGAAAAATCTAGATGAAGTTCTAAACGTCGTATAGGATCTTTTGCAGTAAGAGGTTGATTTAGTGGTAAATAGTTTTTTGCCTTCTTTTTTATTTCTTTTTTAATACAGAAGACACAACAGGTTATTTATATTTTGGCAGTAATTTATTCTGTCCCCTTTTCTATCATATCGTGAATCCCCTTATCCCTTTTATCACGTAGTGATAAAAGGGATATCAGAGGGAAACAAGCTAAAAAGGATGAGGGGAAGAGATGGCATGAATATACGTAAAAGAAAAATGAAGATATAGTCTGAACCATTTTGTAAAAAATGGAAATAAATAAATAAAATTTATGATAACAAGTTGAACAGGCTAATTTGCGCAAGAGTGTGCAAAATGAGTGCGCGGTTTGGCACCTCGATGTCGGCTTAACTTATCCTCATGGATGCAGAAACTATGTAGGGTACGACTGTTCGTCGATTAAAAAGTTACATGAGCTGGGTTAAATACGTCGTGAGACAGTATGGTTTCTATCTTCTAGAGGGAATTAGAATATAATAAGGAATAACCTATGTACGAAAGGAACTTGGTATATTAATTAATTAATATTGAAATAATAAAATTATTAATCTCTGGTTTACCTGTTGTTTATATGTCTTGTTTTTTCCTCTTTTAGTAAGGGATTTAAAGACTAACCTACTTTCACTTGAGTAGTTATGATAGTATAGGCACGGCAGGAAAGCTATGTTAGTCAAAGATAAGTGCTGAAAGCATATAGGCACGAAGCTTACCTTAAGATATTTCTTAAATATACGTAATATAACATTACAAACATAATTTTGCCTTAATTGGGCAAAATTGTGAAGATAGGCTTTATTTGTAAGAATCTAGAGATTTTAAGGAATAAAGTACTAATTTTATAAGTAACTAAATATTTTATTTATATCATATATCATTTATTGTGCTAAACGCATGAAGCATCTTGTTGTTAATATATTGCCTTATTCCCCTCTTACCTCTCTTATCTTTTCGAGATATCAGGGGTACACGGGAAAGGGCACGAATATTACCCTATATATTGTAATTTTCCCCCTCATATCCTCTTTATCATTACGTGATATCACATCCCATAATCCCTTCGGGATAAGGGAATAGGAAGAGAGGCAACACAATATATTATAGTGTGAACAGGGTATTAAGAAAAAAAATGCTCGTATAATACTGAGCCTGATTAGCATAAAAGTAATGCAATTGTTTTGTAATCAATAGAAGCAAGTGCGATACTTGCATTGGGCTATTATTTACTATAACTCTTAGGATTAGTGGTCAAATGGTACGACATGGCTCTTTCAATGCCACTATCGCGGGTTCGAATCCCGTCTAATCTAAATTTTATGCGGATTAGTGTAATAGTAACATATTTGACTCATGATCAAATGATAGAGGTGCGAATCCTTTGTCCGCATACAGTATAATAAACAGGCTATGTAATAAAATCCCTGGCCCCCTAATATTATTGATCTCTTTGTACCCTGGATATCTTTTCGAGATAAGAGGGGTAAGAAGGAAAAGGAATATAAAGGGGAAAAAAAGGGGGAAGGGGGTTAGATCTGAGGGCCGGCTTATGTTACTCTTTGGTTTAACTATTATACTGTTTAATTTCTCTGATCCCTCTCTTATCTCTTTTAGATCTCCTAGGGAATATGGGGAAAATCCGTAGCCCCTACTTGCCTAATATCGCTTCATGATAAATAAGAGGGATTATAGTTATTTAGTTTGACAAGCTAAAAATAATTTGTATGTATAATTTTAGGAGGCTATAACTTAATGGTAAAGTGTACTGCTCATAACGGTCATTATTTCCTATTACCTTAGATTTTTTTATATAACGATTAAATACATATGATTGCCAAACTAATGTAATATATACATTGAACCATGTTATATAGTTTATAGTGAGATAGTGATTAAATTCATAGCATTGCAAATTAAAGTAATGTATCTTGAACCCAAATTAAAAGTTTATAGTGATGTAGTGTTCAAATGTCAAAATTAGAATAATATTTGTGTCCCGTGACTGATATAAGCCAAATATAATTAAAACAGCCCAGTATGTTCTGGTATGGATGAAGGGCTAAAAATTGATCTATTATTGGGATAGAATATTATGATAATTTAACACTATATTACTTTTGTTTATTAAGTTATTAATAAACTATGCTTTTTTAAGAGTATATTTGGATATAAGGAGCATTCAACCTCCATAGTCGGTTCGACTCCGGCATTTGTTAAATTTATTGACATTAATTTAATATAACTAGTTCCCTTACGAGGGTATATAATAAATAAAAAAAAAATCATGAATTCAAACAAAATATATAATAATGTGCAGGGTGCTATTGAATTACATTCAGCTTTATCTAATCCTCTACAAAATCTAACAAAGGACTTTATTGAAAAATTTAGAGGATTTGTAGATGCAGAGGGTTGTTTTTTGATAGCTAGAACGGGGGATACTTTCGCTTTTAGATTTTTAATTAAATTACATATAGACGATAAACCTGTACTAGATACTATTCAAAAAACTTTAGGTCTCGGAAGAGTTACTACATATAAGTCTTCCGCTACTTATGCTATAACTTCTCAAAAAGAAATTAAATTTATTCTAGATATTTTCACTAAATATAATTTAAATACTACAAAACATCTTAACTTTTTATCTTTTAAAAAAGCTTTTGAAATTTACACGGGTTCTAAGATTAAAAATTCAAAACTTATTCAGGAAATTGCTAGTATTAAGAGTAGTATGAACACTAAAAGAACAGTTTTTGATACAACATCTTTTAAAACAAATATAACTCCCGAATGATTACTAGGTTTTGTGGAAGGTGATGGTAGTTTTAGTGTTAGTACGGCAGGTTTAATTTTGAGATTTTCTATTGCACAAAAGGGTAATTTAGTTTTAATGGAAGCAATTAAGAAATTTTTTGTAGATCTAGCTAAAACTAAAGGTCTAAAAGATGAAGCCAGTTATATTTACATAACTGGGCCTGATCTATATATACAGGAAGGTATCTTAAATCAAGATCCTCATTTTCCCCCTGCGGGGGAACAGGAAATTAATTACGTTTTAACTATTAAAAATGTTAATTTTATCCAAAAAGTATTAATTCCGTTTTTTGATTCTATGAGTTGACTCAGTAAAAAGGAATTAGATTATAACGATTGAAAAACTATACTAAAAATTAAAGAATTAGGTTTACATTTTACTGATAACGGTAAAGATTTAATTGATTTTTTGTTGGGTCAAATGAATAATAATCGTTTGTCTACTTGTAAATCACCGGAAGTAAAAAAAACTTTTACTTCAGTGGAAATAGAGTCTATTTTAAATAAATCATCTAATTATGAATTACAAGAAGATGGTAGAATTTTAATTAAGTCTTCTAATAAATACAGTTTTAGTCGAAAAAGTCTAAAAGTGATATTAATTGACTCTCAAGGTTCGATTTTTAAGGTTTTTAATTCTAAATCTAGTTGTGCAGAGTTCTTAGGGATAAGTTCTCATACTGTAACTAAAACAATAGAAAAAAAAAGACCTGTATACTTTAATGGTGAAGTATATAATATAACAGGTAAAATAGAAGAATAATGTAACTATTTATTTGACTGTGTGGTTAAATAAATAAAAATTCCCTATTATTAACTAAAAGAGGCTATAACTTAATTGGTAAAGTGAGTTGCTCATAACAGCTTTTATAAGTGTTCAAGTCACTTTAGCCTTAATCCGAGTGCTGGAATTGGTAGACAGTGCAAACTTAAGCTTTGTTGATGAATAATCGTGGACGTTCAAGTCGTCTCTCGGATAAAAAAAAATTTTTTTTTAATATATGGAATAAATATAATGGCTATTATAGCTAAAGATTTAGTTTTATTTAATTTATATTATCCACCGTTGTGTAAAAAAAAAATAAAGGGGATATAGTTTAGTTGGTAAAACTGCGATTTTGCATATCGTTATCTTAGGTTCGATTCCTAATATCTCCATAGTTATTTTGTATGTTTATTTCTATTTCCGGATCCCCCCCCCCCGATATCTCTAAGAGATAAGAGGGGAAGAGGGGTGTGATATCACATTGTGATAACGAGATAAGGTTGTAAGGTAAGGTCATATAATAAAAAGTAAAGTATTTTGCCTGACATCGCGGAGCGATAAGGGCATTAAATTTTAATTTTTAATATAAGCTTGAGAAGCTCAATTGGTTGAGCAGAGAATTGAAGCTTCTTTGGTTGTAGGTTCGAGTCCTATCTTAGGCAAAGGTAATGATGAAATTGCTAGACAAAAAAAAAAATACTAGTTTACGATAAATATCTTTTTTTTTAGATTAAAAGTTAAGTTTGTTGACAGGTGCAAATCCTGCTTAGTCTTATGGTAAATGTATTAATAATTAATGACGGTAAAGTTATAATTTAAACCCCTTTATCCCTATGGGATATGAGGAATTAAAAGAATATTAATTAATATTAATATAGCTTGTACTACCGGATATTTTAACTTTAATAAGGATTTAAATTTAAATTTAAAACATTATAGTAGTATTAAACCTATAATATAACACCTATTATTGCTTAATTTAATGCAGATATTATTAAAGTAGATATTCTTAAATATAATCGAAATAAAATGGGTATCTACATGTGAACTAACCTAGTTAACGGTAAAATTTATGTAGGTTCATCTTCAGATTTGTATAATAGATTTAGAAAAAAAAAATTTTTCTTTAAATTTTTTAGCCCTTCGTCCGTTTAAGACGTACTGGGCTGCTTTATAAATCGTAGATTTATATCAGCAGAAAATAAATAAATAAAATAGCAGTAAAATATATAATTCTTTATTAAAAAATGGCTATTCTAACTTTAAACTAGATATTTTATAATATCATCCCCTCTTCCCCTTTTTGGAGAGATAAGGGGTCTGTAGGAAGAGAAAAGCTGCTTAATCTATAGGTATTCATCATAGTTATTTAGCTAAATAAATAAAAAAATAATAAATTTTACTTAGCCCTGCGCACACCCTACAGGGGTGTGCGCAGGGCTGCGGGCAGAAAAAGGATTTCTTGTTTATAAATCTTCTACTTCTTTAGATGAAATTTATAATAGTGAAAGTTATATAAAGGCAAACAAAGAATAATAAACTATAATAGAATATTAATTGTATTCTATTTAAATTAAAAAGGGGTATGATGGAATTGGTAGACATAGATAACTTAGGATTATCTGATCGTGAGATTGTGTAGGTTCAAGTCCTGCTGCCCTTAATTCGACAAGAGCTAAACAATAAAGATTTGATGTAAAAATCAAATCTGTTCAGGTCGGATTTACCTTATATGTTGTGGACTAATGGGTAAGTCATAAATTTTTGGTATTTACTATTGAGTGTTCGAGTCACTCCAACATAAATTTTAAGTGATCATATGTATAGTTATTTTCCT
>QUSE01000040.1:0-21140 GCA_006508115.1 Apiospora malaysiana
TGTACTTGACGAAATCGACCGATGGGCGGGCGCGCAGCCAGGCTGGGAACCAGAACAGATCCAAGACTTGAGCAGCTGCTGGTCGAATGGCTATTCTAGTTCCCAGATCTCTTCTCTTCGGACATGGCACGACACAGGCCATTAGTTCGTTACCATGGTTCTCTACAAGCTCCAACTCGGCAGAGTGCCATTCGGCATAATCAGATCCCAAGTTTAGCACGAGACACCAAAGCCATTTAGTCCTGGTTGACGCTGGCCCCAACAATTCTGCCGTAGCTGCGCGTACGTGAACACTCGGGTCGATGTGACTGCTTGCAGCGCTCCTCCATGATTTGTCGCCTTCCATAAGCTCAACCTTGCACTAGTTGTGGGGCTTGCTAAGCTTGCAGACGACCGTTCCTACCTCCGACGCCTTGCCTTGCCAGCTGATTTTGGACGGGGCAGCCAGGGTGCTATAGTGAAATGGCATTCAGTCGCTTCTGCTGGTAACTGCTCCGCCGCCCGAGCGTACATTCTGTCAGATCTCACGTGTCGCATGCTCGAGGTGTTATCCCGAGCCAGCAACCTCATCACGCCCATGCCCAAGCCCCCAGCCATGGCGCGAGTCGCTCGTCATCGTGCAGGAGCCACGTGTCGCAGTTTCCCGAGCATCATCGTGCCCATGGCACAGTCCTCTTGCGCAATCGAACGCAAAAATATCGCTGGTGACAATCTTGTCGCCGTTTCCGCGCCCGCGCCTGTGCTCGTGGTCGGCAAACCCTTGGGCTAGTGCGCCGGCTTGCGAGCGCGCGCCCGGCCTAGCACCGCCTCGAGGCCCCGTCACCTTTATAGATGCCGTTGGCTCGTACTTTCACCTTTGTCCCCTTCGCTCTCTCTAGCAAGTTTGCGATAGGCGCTCATCACGACAACTGGTGTATGGGTCCCGAGTAATATTATTGGAGTGACCAGCTTGGATCGCAGCTCGTTCGATCGGTGAACATGATAGTTTGGTGGGCTGCGTGTCCGAAGCCAGCTAGCCCTCTAGGGTTGATTCGTCGTTGATGGAAGTAAGAATTTCTTCGGATGCAGTTCGGCTCACGGCCAGTAATGTCTAACGTCCGTTTGTTACATGGAGTGATTGCGAAAACGGATCTTGAGTGACGGTAGGCTTGAGGAGCTTGAAAAGAGGTAGCCAAGGGGCACCGCAACAAGGAGCAGCTAGGCTTACGTGATGTTCCTCGATTTAGTGTAGGCCTGATGTTCGAACCTCCGCGTGCATGCTGGGGTATGATATGAAGAAGCGCCGACGTTTTCACATTGCTTGGTATTCACTCCAGCGGTCATCATGACAAGCTTGAGCCTCGTTGTTCTGGTGAAGACTGTATTCGCGAGACCACCCAAAATCGAAAGGGATCTCTGTTACGAAGGATCGGTCTCAATAGATACGGGTATCGTTGGGTGGCGGTGGCCGGGAGGTGATAGAAGGTGTCGGCGGTGGTATCCTGTATCGAGTTGTGTACGTCAGCAAGACAGAAAACTGTACGAGGCTGGTGGTGACTTCTCGAGTTGGTCTGTGCGGCGGGATTTCCAAGTTCGGGCCCATCCCCGGTTCATATTTTGATGGAAACCAAGCTTCCCAGGCTGTGTATTAATAACTCACTGAGCGATGGAATTTCCAGACATTATACTATTCTTGGTTGAGAGGAGTAGGCTCTTGCCATGGCTAGGTTTGTCACATATCTGTCATAGCTAGGTAGCTGCATATGGACAATCAATTTGATTCAAACTGTATAATTAATGGTCACAAGTCTTTTGATGTTATGCCCAGCCCAGCATTCTCTGGATCCTGCCATGTACTGACCTGCGCAAGCCTAGGCGCGTCATGGCTGCAGACTACATGCTGCACGCGATGTCCTATTTGAGCGGTGTCATTATTAGGCAGCTGGTCCTGGCTGAGAGAATGTAGAAAATTAGTTATAAACTAAGCATTACTTAGCGACATCGGCCTAGATTCAACAGAATGCGCACGTAGAACGTACAACTTGTTACTACACTTTAGCGACCTGAGTCCTATCTTTTGAGTTTTTCAAGGCCCTCGGGAAGCTAAATATCCGGCCAGATACGTTTCTTGACACTGCAGGCGTACGAGCGTTTAATTGGATTCGAGACCTCTCCAATCTTGTAGCCACTCGTGGTCTTGCCTGAGTCTGGGTATAGCTGAGATGCACAGGGATCTGTCGTATACCATGTTTTGCACACTGTGATGAAGCATCGATAATGTGGCCTGCTTTGACGGTATTGTAAAGACTTCGCATGGGCTTGTGCACTCCATCACCGGGCAAATCTCTAGATGATCAGGAACCTCACGAGAAAGTCTCTTGGTATCCATCCTAAACCCGCTTTGGTAAGTGTGATCCTGAGCATTGAGCCAAACCCAATACTTGTATCGGCGAAAGTATGGCCGGCGCAGATACTCAACAAGTTCCGGCTCTAGTTGGGTCCTGGCAACATCCCCAAACGGCTGCCAGGCAAACAAAGTCCAATGGTCCTCATGTAAACGGAAGTTATGGCGACGCCGGAGAATATCGGCCCTTGTCACGAAGTCAGAATCCGGAGGCGTCTGCTCCTTTTCATCCCAGAACGATTGAGGAGATCCGGTCCATGCAGACACGACAAGATCTGGTGCCGATAGCGACCCGTGCCAAGGTCGCTCTTCATGAAACTCAAGGTAGCGTTGCACCTGATCGAGGATGACGGGATCACCCAGAAAGAAGATGCCCAGCCATAGCAATGCTACTCGGGGTCGGCGGCACGCAAAGACCTTCCCCAGCCTGAGCAAGTCCTTCGACTCCATAATAGGCCGGATCACATAAAGAATAGAACTCAACCAAGGACTGACGAGGTTGCACTGGACCTCAGGCTGCCAGAATATACTCCACAACATAGAGCCAACAGAGGGAGGATCCAGACTGAGTGTCATATAATATGGCAAATCGCCGTACTGCCGCGTGATCTCTCGGCGAACACAACAAGAATGACTACCAACGTTGGCACGCCCAAGGCTAGGGGCTGATAACTGGGGTTGGAGACCAGCTATGCGGCAGAAGGGAAGCATCAGCGCTGCAAGAAAGCCTGCCGTTGATGGAGACATTGCCTCTGAGCCATCGGGATGCACAGGTTCCTCAGGCCCAAGCCCATACCAATGACACAACTGGATAAGGTATTCGCAGGCCTCTTTAGAGCTGGGAGGCGTGCAGCCCTCAAACGAAAGATTGCTGGTGGTCCGAATAACTAGTAGTGCACCCTCGGAAAAGATCGGCGTCCACGGCGGGAAATCTCGAGGCTTATCTGTAGTCCAACCAGGCTTCTGAGAGAGTAGCGCACAAAGCCATCTGCAAATGCCAGGAGATACTGATTCAGGCAGGTCGATCGCGACCTTTTCAGTGCTATGGTTTCGGAGTTTGGGTTTTGTATACTCTTGGGAATAGTATATACGGCGTTTCTGGAGCTCCAAAAGCCGTACTGAGAGAATATATGACCAACAAACAGTCAGGAGACTGAGTCCCCTTGGGGAATTACCAAGGGGCGGAAGGGACGAAATATGACAAAGGACGGGCTCTGGGTATGAAAGGTAGAAGTGTTTTGTAGCGCCCAAGACTTCCCTTGTCGCATCCTCAATGTGTGACACACACCATACTGGCTGCCCACTCAATTTATGTCTCGGGAGCTCGAGTGGAAGTTTGGGGATATCGTGTAATAAGGAAGACAGTTCAGAAACTCCCGGCGGCCAGCGATTGAGCGGGAGAGGCTCTGCTGCTTGGACAAATGAGGTCCATGTGGCTATGCCTTGGTTCCATATTGATTTAATCTGTGCAGTACTTGGTATGATAGGATCGTTGTCTCTACCGACCAGGAATGGATTGTCGTAGAAGTCTTCCGTGTCCTCTTGCGCCGCATCGTCTGAAGAAGCCGTTTGTGATTCATTTGAGAGGGGAGCTCCCCTGCTGGATGGTAATGTGACCACCAATATTTTTGGTGCTTCAGCGTTCACCAGCGCCCAAAGGCTTTGAACTGCTTCCTCATCCGCATCGGGGATTTGGGGGCTACAGTCCATTATTAAATTATGTTGAAGTAGAAGCTGACAGCTTGTTTTTACATAGTGTATGTTGTTCGGAAGATGATACCTTTTAAATATGAATGGGCGCAAAGACAGCATTTCGTCTAAGAGTGGAGCAACCAGTTTTCGATATCAGGTACCTCCAGCGCACAAGCTAGCCTAATAGTAGTAAGCCTGAGCTCGCAAATTCCTAGCACTGTGCATAGTAACATGCTTTGAAGCGGCCAACTGATCAAAAGCCCCAGTAAACTGATGGGGTGACCAGTAATTGAGCTACATATTTACAGCACCTGCTACATATGCTTTGGTCTGTTCCGTTCAGAAACGTGAATCACCACAACCAATAAATATCCTGATCACTAGGATAGATAAACTACCTCTCCATCTTGCTTGGTGAAGTACCAGTATCCATCATCATCCGCCTGCACACGCCTTCTCTTGCTCTTGATTGGGTCCCATATCGTCCAATTGCCCTCGTCCACTTCGCCATATGTTGGCGTCCAACCTGACGCACGGCCAATACTGGACTCAACGAGCGCAGACCCTCCTCCCCCGATGCTGAGCTGAGCCACGGTATCTGCAAGATCCGAGATAGCTTCGTTTCCGAGATGGTCAGGGCTTAGACGAGCCATGACGGTTACGTCTGCGAACCGTCTCTCGCCGACAGTGGGTGAACCGCCAGTAAGGGGATCTGCCGAATCCTCCGAGAGAGTTCGCTGGTGCGTGCTTCCACCCATTCCGGCATTGGAGGACTCCGCAGTGGTAGCTTCGGAGGTCATGGATGGGAGCGGAGCCGACGAATGATCCGCATAGTCCGGATGTGATTCTGCCCAGCATTCTTCAGGGAGATGAATTGCCGATTTGGCAACGTTTGGCCAGTATTTCCATTCGTGGTGGCAGGGTCTGAAACAAATCATATAACCCGTACTGAGGCCATGAACTCTCGCCTGGCATATCTCCCAGGGCTTCTTGCACTTCTTGCATTTTGCGTGCCGGTGCGCCGTGTGCTCATTGAGAGTGTGGCCGCAATAATTGCAGAATCCGTCGCGGCCTGAAGAAGTAGACATGCTTAAGGTAGCACAATATTAGGTATAGATTCAAGTTATCTCAATACCGGGGATTCTGAACCGAATTTACTTCGAATCGAAACTAAAATCGAAATCTTATATATCACTGAAGACTGACTAGTCCTAGATGATGTTGCACGTTACGCTCACATACATATGCACAGGCGCTCCCACGGATCAACCTCCCTATACAAGATCTTTCCACAAGGAATTACCCAGATGCGTTGCTTGCTGACATGGCTATCCTCGGATAAATCGATCCTGCCTGAAGACCTGCATCTTGATGCAGCTCGAATAGACGTGTTGTTGCATAAAGGTACGCATCATTCGGGATGCACTCTGCGCTAAAAACCACATTGGATCTCTGTTCCGTGGTCGACGACATGGGGTTATGAAGGTAAGGAATACTCTTAACGCGATGCTCATTTGAAGATCCTTACACGGCCTGATATGAGAGAGGTGAACTTAGGCGCAGGGTTAAGGTGACGGGATCGACATTGATTCGCATGAGTGACGTTCGACGCGTTAGGGTACATGGCAAGCACAAGGGAGTTTGCTTATGGTCATAGCGGGAGGTGCTTGAAGGTCACGTTGACAGGAAACCGAACGAGGCTGGATGATTTTTGGTTTAGTTTGTGCGGTGGGGTGCTGATTCCCCAGTCCCTCGCTGAAAAAGGCCATCTCTAGTCCCTCCCTAGAAAAGTCCCTCCCCAGAAAAGTCCCTCCCTAGAAAAGTCCCTCCCTAGAAAAGTCCCTCCACCCCGCCCAGTTTCCCCTCAAAAGCAGAACCTAACACAGCCAACAGCAGCAGTGAGCCAGTCATTTGGGGGCTTTGAGCTGATTCCCGCCAAGTACGTCTCCAACAAAGGGCCATCACGAGTAAGCAAATGCTAGAAATCACGCATGCCTCTTCCGACACACAGTCAATGACCAAAAGCTAGCGTCCATCCAGTCTCCATAGCTCTTGTTATTGTACGCACCTCACAGCCTAAATCTTCCGCAGAATTCCATTGTCGGGCTTGTGGATGCCCAACTTACCCTTCCGCAATTATTTATCGAAGCGTTTGCGACCGTCTGTCTGGATTCGAAACCATCTACCAGAATCAAACATTTCCCGTCTGAGAAACCCAAATCGCGAAACGAAACATACGATTCATTTGTGCTGTCAAAACTTCGATCAAGTTCTTTTCAGGTAGCTATATTCTGATGGTAACTGCTTTGACTTCGCATACCTTACAACGGCGTTCTGACAGGGGACCTAGACGATCACCGTCAAAGAACTCGACAAACCGGACACGTTTTTCGATGACGCCCGAACTCGCGAAACTATCATCGAAGGGAAAGACCAAACACTGCGGTGGCTTAACGTTCAGATTGACGAGTACGATGCAACGACAGAACCGCCCAGCCTAGTCGGCCGCATCAAAGAAAATAAGGGGAAAGCGATGGTTCCCAAAGGCACCAATCTACTGATCAAATCCGGCGGCCGATACAAAGAAGAGCAATAAATAACAAGCTTCTAGACTGTTGGTACCTATTCTTCGAAGTAGTTACTATGGAGAGACACAGCTTCGTACTCGCGTAGCAATAAGCTGAGCTTGACATTGGCCCTTGGCGATATCGTTACCCATAAACAGCGTGAAACCGGTCGAGACTCTGCCTCATCCTCTTGGTACAACGGATGGCCGTAAGCAGTTTTATAAAGAACTCCAAGTAGTTCTGGCATGGCTTTTCGGTTGGCATTGCGAATTACAGTATTCGGGCCTGGGATACATTCGAAGTAGAGTGTAGGGAAATACATGGATCGTATTCCTCCATCCTTAAGAACAATTTGGAAGCCAAACAGTTTAGATGTGTAGTGCGATGCCGATTCATTTGAAATCTCAAGTTCCATATACCATGTTGGGTTCTCTGTCTTTGGAGCAAAGATACCGACGCATGGCACTTTGATTTTCGGGTTTGTTGGATGGTTTGCGTATACGATCGCATGGCGTAGCATATCGGGGAAAAATCGCGTAATACCCATCATAGGAGTCCCTGCTTTTTTCGTATATTCAGAGTCAGGATTAAGCGCCAACATCTCCAATTTGGGTGCCGTCTGGTTGGAAGTAGCCTGCAGCGGGATAGATTCTGGGTTCGGGGGAATTGTAGATCGGGAATCATCGTCGTCGCCGTCGTTGCCGATACCACGATTCGCGCCATTCTTGTCAGCGGCATGGCTATTGGTACAATCGTCGATGCCCTCAGCAGTTGGAATACCATTGTCATCCGGCGCGCCTTCGTCATCTGAATCGCATTCGTAATCTTCATCTCCGGTGCCATTTTCATCGTTGTCTCTCCTGCCTTTCCATACCGTTAGAAAAATCACCCACCCGAACATCAAATACTTACGACGCTTCCTAGGGTTTCGCCACGTTTCCATAGAATCCTTGATTTTTTTGTCCATCAACTCGACAACATGTCGTGCAAGTTCTGCTTTGTTTTCTGGCGACAGCTCTTCCAGCCCAGGATATAGTCGTGCCCATTCCGCTTTACCACTGAAATGCTTCTTGGATGATGATTTGTGCTGAAGAGTATGGAGCGTGCACCATGCATGAAATCCGTTGTTCGCAAATACTTTTTCTAAGCTGGATTCGTTGGAATTGGTGGCATTGTTGATGTTGTCCCAACTGCTGCTCAAGTTTTGCGGCTTCTGAAGGGTGAATTTATTAATGATTCTAAGAATGGCTTCCGCCGAAGAACGAGGGTCGGACATCTAAGAAGGAATGTGGAAGATGTCGTTTTGCGCATAGGGATTTCTGAGGATCTTTTTTAGGGCGAGGGACCTTTTAAGGGCGAGGGACCTTTTCGGGGCGAGGGCCTTTTTGGGGACAAGGGACCTTTTTGGGGCGAGGACCTTTTTGGAGACCCTATCAAGCGAGGGACCAATAGGCGAGAAGCAATTGACAGGCCAGCATTAAATGTTACACCATATAACCCATATTCTCAACATGTACCTCTTCGGTCACTGTAATTGCAGGAGGGATGCTTCGATTACAATCCCTGATGACTGCATCAAGCTCCCCGAGAATCCTCACAGCAAGTTAGCTGGCGCATGCAGGTTCATTGAAGAAGTCATTACTTTGTTCTCCAAATGTTGTCAAGCTGCTCGTTATGGATTCGGCTCATCCAAGATGCCACTGTCCGCTATGACTGGCCTGTCTCTTCCAGCTCCATCTAGGGAAGCGGTATGTAACAACCGTCAGTGGTTGGCCTTGTCTACCGAACCATTCAGTGATACCCAGCAGAATTCTTCCTGAGCCGTGTCTAAGCCGCCCAGCATGACCCCTGATCGTAGCGCTGCACCTTCACGCGTTAACAGACCGTCGTGGCATCGTTAGCCTGCGACGACAGCTTCCTGGTCCAGAGACACAGTCAGATCGTCACTGCGTGGACCGATGTAAAACGCCACAAGTATCACCGATCATGTATAGTGTTGTATACCAATGGCCAGCTCGGACGAACTTGTAGTCAACCGCAAGATATGCGTATGTATCCACAAATAACTCAAGGATTGCCCATCCGATCCATCATGCAAGAGGTCATTCCCAGAAAAGACCGGACAAGGTGCTCTGGCAAGCTCCTAGGTTAAGATGTCTTCAGCCAGGCTGTAATATGAACTCACACCTTCCCATGATGTTCTCTCGTCGAGAAAACAAAAAGACACCGAGTTCTGGCAACCCTTGGCTTGCATAACCACCCAATGGGGATTGAAACCTGTCCACTCATCTGAAGAACTTGTCGAGGCCCCTGACCGTGACGGGGCCCTTTATGCGGCCTCTGCTCAAGGCATCCATCATAGGGGTACTTTCTCCGAGCCATAAAGCGACTCCATCTTTTTTGGCCATCGTGCTTGTTCGGCCATGTTCCGGCCACGATCTCGGAGCATACAGGAAGCTTCCTAGCGACCGTCAGGTGCACTAAGATCTCACTCTCCGTAGTGGTGCTGGAAACCTGTTCGCTCTGGCAGCTCCTGCAAGACTGGCCTGTAAACCGGCCCTCGCCGTGTCGTTGCTCCCACCTCACTTAATGCCATCCCAGTGATATCCAGCCAAGCTATATTGACTTCACGTATATGCAAGCCATCGTGCCATTATTAGCCGTGACCGACAGTGACCCTTGATCCATGGCATCATCAGGTCGACATTGCCCGGATGCAACGAAGTCATCCATTGCTATCCATTCGCTCCTAGTCGCGTTCAAGCCCGTTATTCCAGGCCATTGTACCTACTCCGGGATGCTTCAATCACGATCCGGATGTGTACCTCGTGCTCCCCGAGGATTCTCGCATACAGTTGGATTTCACTAGGGGCTGATGCAGTTTGAATAATCAAACCAGTATTGTGTTCTCCATGATTCGCTGTCGAGCTGCCTATTCTGGCCCGGCAACTGCGAGCTAGACATATCGGTTTTGGATCTGATTGTGTCCCGTACCGGTTCTTGTAGGGTTGGCTGCCGAGCTCTAAGACCATTGACAGGTATAAAGCTACTGGTTTCCAGGTCAATAAAATCGGTTGTTTACGAGAAACCACAGCCGCCATTGTTCACTCTGGTCTAACGTGAAATAAATCACGACAGTTTCCAGCAGAATAATAGTATAGCTGCTATCGAACCGGCATACGAGGCCATATCAAGGGGTATTACCTACTTACGATCAATATGGAATCCGAACTGAGCTGACGTGGGGTAGATACAAATCAATTTCAATGGCTGTCGACCATCAGATTCTTTGCTGCTGCAACGGTGGAGATTCGGCAGACTTGGACGACGATGAAACGAAGGATGATGGAGGGGGGACAGTATGAATTGTTGGTCCTCGAGTGATTATGCCTAGGAACTATGGGGCTTATTATCTGTATTGACGAATCAGACTGGTGACCAGAACATCTCATGGGTCATAGCTTGCTTTGAGTAGTAGATGAAGAAGTGAAAGAGCAGACACTCATGTCATCGTGACTATTACTTCTCTAGCGTTCCAATAACTCATTGCGAGCATTCGCAACCTTTAACACAGACGGCGGGGCCTTCCCCATTTTGATCAGTCTTCGATTCATCTTCAATAGGACTGCAACTCTGTTCTTCAATGCCAATGCCGTTTAGCCAGTCCCAGTGCTTCCTCTCGAAATAGCGTATTGCGATTAACAGGAGTGGACCATCTACACTCCTGCAAGTGACCGGGCCCTCAATTATAGCTAAAGGCCAAGCGCCTTCAGGCGTAGCAGCCCCTCGCTCGTCACCCCAGTCGAGCCGAAACGATGGCGCCTGTTGCTTGCACATTCTGATCGGAATAACAAGACTTTTGAAGGTTCTCTTCTGGGTACGCAACCCGCCACGGGGAAGATAAATTAGTTTGGATCTCCATTTCAGGGGTCCCTCGGCGGATGCTCGGATTCTGGGTGACTAGGACTGTTAGTTTGCACTTTGCAACAAATAGTTGGGAACCTACCAACTCCTTTACAGCCATATCACGAATGGCTTTGACCTTATCAGGAACATCGATAATCTGATATGCTGTTAATGAGCTATCGTGCTGTTGTTCTTGAAACTGTAATTGCCTCATTTGATGCCCCTTAACATTGCACAAATGCGCACCCGAAATTCGCAACTGAAGTTCGGGCGAGATGACTGGAAATTCAGGCTGGGACCAATTGATCAGCTCATCCATACTGTCATTGGAATCGGCGCACGACTCGGGACTCGTATTCGTAGTGATGTAACCATTCCCTGGGAGACGGGTTTGGTTTTCAGCGACGTCAGCAAGTTCGTTCAGAGGGTTATCTCGCTGAACGGGTGGGATTGGCGCATATATTTGCGCGATCTGCTCTTTCCCCTTGGAGACCATTGCTCTGCTTTTCGGATTGAATCCCTGCTCCCGGGTGTCTGCTATAGACTGTTCGGATAGTGGCAACTGACTAAGATTCTCATCGAAACTTGGCAGAGATTCTGTCGTCGGCTGTCGTTTCCCTGATGCATGTGAATGGACATCTTTGAACGGGATACCAAATCTGAATGACCTCCCCTCGTCATACATATTCTTTCTAAGCGGCTCTGGCAATAAACTTAACTTGTCGAGGCCTAGTTCGTGGCAGAGTTGTTTGTATCTACAATGATTGTCAATTGAGTGTGGGCAGCACAGGAGGATTACCTACGGCTCGCCCCACATCTCGCTTATGACGAGGGCGGGATAGCAAACAATCTCGTCGTCAAATGGACTTGGGAGCTTATCCTTGAGCAACTTTGCAAGGTTTTTACTGAAACGCTCACGTCGATCCAAACTCTTGTCGTACATTCTAGATAAGGTAGTATTCTGCGCTGGGTCTGGTGAGCATACAGGAAAGCCGGTGTCAGGTAGAGTACGTACCAGCAAGGCCAGCATAGAACTTCGCTCCATCAGTTAGGCTTCCATCACAAAGAATATTGGCGGTCAAGTTGATCATGTAAGCACCGTCTGCTTGCCGATTCCAACTGTCTTTGCGAATGTGTCGTCGTCTCCTACGAAGAACATACCACATACACGAAGCAGTGAAATGAATTCTCCATCTGAAAGCCTTAGCGTTATCCCTTTCTTCTCCCAAAGAAGATAGATTCATGGCTAGTTCCTCGTATGCGCTCAGCAGGTCCTCATTAGTCATTTGAGCCCTGGCGCCGAGTAAAAGATCCGTAGGAAGACCACGTCCTGGACGTTGTGATTTAACGCGTGGGCGTTCCTTGACGAGCTTGCGAACCAGAACTTCGGCGACAATCTGGTCGGCCTCTGGACCGGCTTGGTCCGGGCCGTGCTCTTCCAGCCTGTTCTTCTCTGAGTTATGCTGCGTCGGGTGGTTCTGTTCTGGACTGTCCCGTTCTGGGCTGTCCCGTTCTGGGCTGTCCCGTTCTGGGCTGTCCCGTTCTGGGCTGTCCTGCTCTAGCCTCAACTTCTGTCTCTTTCCACCCAGGCTATTGGGTGCTGAATATGGTTTCCTCTTCGCGCTCTCGCTGGCATTACGACCATTTCTGGAGGCTGCTGTGTTTCCCTTGTTGGCTGATCGCTTGGCTTCTCGTTCAGATCGTAGCGCATCTTGAAGCGTGTCGGGGGTCGGGCATGGGAACGAGGCTTCTTCGGTTAGGTAGGGAACATGGATCCTAAAGTCAATCAGCCGAGTCCATTCATGCAGAATGCTGTCATACACATCATTCTTGAAGGTCCATTGTATTGGTCTGATGTAGACATCGTAGACAAGCTGATAGAGTGATAGGAATTGACTTAGTGGTGCATTGCTACAGCATTGTATATATCGGAGCCTAGGTTCGTAGAATGGATTTGGACTACCATCCCGTTGAATAGGGTTGATGCAAATCTCTCCAACTCCGTTGTGGCCATTGTGCGATATGGGAGTGTAGAATAAGGCCATCTCGCTGGTCGGGATTGGGCGAAGTTGTTGCCTCCCCGCTTCATGGAGCTCAATCGCTTCCTCAACGTCTTGGAAACTGAAAAATGTCGCATTCGCAGCCTTGCTCTGTTGGATTGGGTCCATTCCGATTGCGTAAAGGCAGAGCCTAGTAGCAATTGTCTTTCTTGATTGCCATTCGGTTATGCAGGAAGTCATGGGTGCTCGAAAGTTGATCCGATCCGCGTCATCTTTGCTACGTTCAAAGCTGCGCCTCACTACATCTCCCTCACACGGAAAAACACTACTCCTCTATCCATCAGACTTTGTCACTTGGCCGTGATAAGTCATCTTCTACGAGTTCTACAAGTAATATAGCGTTGAATGATAAGGAACTTTCACGTTTCTTACCTCAACTTCGTCTATATATACTCATCGAGCGACGTAAATGGAGCAAAATCCTCCGTTTCGCAGGATGAGACCCACTTTTTAGGACGAGATTTGAATCTCGTCCTAAAAAGTGGGTTTCCAACCTCACATTCGATAAGCAACCACTCGCCTTCTCTTTTCACACATATTATCACGTACGTGCTCACTGCTGCAAGTATCTCAATCGCGAACGATTTGACATATCCATACCCATCGTACTTCATGAGCCTAGAGCGCCCCAAGCGATATTTTCCCCAATTCAAAGGCGTGTCTTCGTGACGCCACAAGATTATCTCGTCACAGAACTGACAAATGTATATTCGCTGGGGTGAGCAAGATCATAAGTAGCTTGGCTATCATGGTATTTCAAGCCCAATTCGGTCTGCTTGGCACTAATTTCAATTGCAACGCCTGTAGTTAACACTCGTACAAGAGACGACACGTCTTGTACGACAGTACCCATTGGCAGAGTGGCCACTGCAGTATCAAAAGCTATCACCCAGGCTACGGCGATAGTCGTTTTATATTTGTCTAAATCATTTCGATACGGAGTGATTATTCTCATTCTCATGATATCTAGTGCGCGCATAGCTGAAGGTCATTGGTAATCTTATAATAGAGCCTCCCTATACCAGCTGATTTGTGCTTGACGCACACAAAGATTCCAAGTTGAACTTCTCTCCAATCTACACAACAGCCATCTAACTGTTTCGTAAACCTGCAGGACTCTAGTTTGTAATAACGAAACAGGAGCATTAAATCTTGTTTGAGATGTTGAATTTTCATGTACGGAGACGGCGATCTGTTTGCTTTCGTCACATGACATACGACATACCTAGAAGGCATGGACGTTAACTGTATCATTAGATGCCTTCTGGCTTGAGGCGTTGATACTTATGTAGAATCTGGCTGTGATTGGATCAGGATAGGAAATGTAGGTTATAGGAGCTACCTCTCGGTCATATCACAGTGTCTCTAAGCCGATGGCTGACCAATACTTTGTAGGACCTTCTCTGATGCGATAAATACTGGCGTACGCAGCCAGCCAGCCACGTAGCTCTTCTTCCTAAACAACCTTCACCAACCGCCATTAGCATCCGCCAGCATGTGGATCTCCACCATTTTCAACACCATAAAATCAATCTTCCAAGACCCTAACCCCGTTGGTTGGATCTACTCGGGACCAGCTGGTATGTGGTCCATCTACTTGGTCATCAGGAAACTAACCGCCCAGGACCCATTACAAAAGCTACATTGGACTTTCTTGAAGAAGGGGGCAGGCAAGCTCGGGTCAATAGTCAAGATGGGAATGGTGGCCGAGACGGCTAGATGATCATTTGGTACCCTTGCACATGGTCATGCACTTTAGCACCATTAGGATCAAAGTGGCAAACCCTCTCATTTGTGATATCTAGATACTTTCGCGTGCGCCGGCCTGGCTTACAGGTACAACAAACGAATCGTGCTGCATCCCAGTCCTCGCTTCTGCTTTTGCTACATACGACTAGTGAATCCTGAAGGGGTGATCTATATCCACAGCTCCTCCATGGCCTCCACACCGCGCGTAACTCAATGTCCTGGTCCCGGATGGCCCGCGGTGTCCTGGGATATGTCACCTAATCCCAATCCGCAAGGCATGATCTCCACGTCCTGCCCCTTTCTTTTCGCACCGGGAATTCGCTTCCATGCCTCTGATAAATATAATGCAGCGCTGACCAGTTGCACTCTCCTGCAGATTGCCTTATCCGCCTCTTGCAGTCCGCCCAGTCCATCTCGCTTTTCCCTTTCTGCAATGGGATCCCTTGCTGAGTTGAAGCTACCACCTGCAGTATCTCTACTTGCTTTCCTTGCCAATTTCTCCCATGCCATCCTAGACTGTTGTGTCACGTTCACATCGAGAAGCCAAAAAAATACGAAGTACAAGAACAGGGTCTTTTCAGCACTACCTGTACAGTTTGATGTCTTGTCTTATTGTGAGCCCCTGTGTAGTTGCACAGCAAGCCTCGTTCTGCTACTCCTTGGATTTTCATTGGAGATCCATTGGCCAGTGCTGGTGCCGGGAATATGGCATAACCTCTGTGTGGCGGTACGTGGCCCACTTCCTTTCATGAGAATGTACTGACATACGTAGCGGAGGTTGTGTGTCCGCATGCTGCGTGTCGAACGGAATGAAACGGATTCTTACACAGCCCATTTGCGACGTATCCTTCCTATCGCCCTCCCAGCTCTCATGAGTTTTGCTACTGCGGGTACTTTCGCTGCAGCTGGCGTCCTCGGGGTTTGGTCGTTCGAGCTCGCCAGCAAGCTTTTGATCTTGATCCCCTGCGTTTCCAGTGGCCTGTGGGTTCTTTGGCAATGCTCTTGCATTATAGTAGTTAATTTCGAGCCCCGGACGCTGCGAAACTGGTTTCGCGCCCTCGTCGCCCTGCAAGTGCTTTGTCTGGTATCGTGGGCAGCTTGGTCCGCAAGTTGGGACCTCATTCTCTTGGTAAGACCGCCTCTCTGTTTGGCCGTGGCCGACGCTCATTTAGAAGATTGTATTTCTAGTGCATTGCTTGCTCGCTTTGGCAGCTCAGCGAGTCGCGTCGAACGACATCGACTGGGCGGCCTTTTGGCTACGACTACGTCAAAGGGTTGCAGCGAATCGCACAGGGCAAGAAAGTATTTACTCAGTGGAAGATGCGACCAGGTACCCCCGCAATGCCCATAGCGATGCCGTCGCCACGGACAAGCTTGGACCCCACATCCACGTTGACGTCGTCGTCCCTGAAAAGGATCGACAAGCTGTTCTCCAGCGTTTGACTGGAAAACACTCATCGGTACGTCTAATATCTAATTCGCTCGTGCTCAAGTCTCATCATTACTAGCAACTTTGGTCAGATTCGGTCCAAAGACACCATGTTCCGATACCAAGCTCCAATGGCGTATTAGTGATCGGAGCCGTCAACGAAGATATGTGGCGTACAGAGCCGCACCTTCGCGTTTTCATGCGTGGGACCTTGCCATCGAAGGAAACACAGGGCAATTCCCAAGCAAATACAGCACCATGGCGAGTAGAAGCATGTGCTTCGAAGGTGGTGGCGGATGATCAAGTCTTGATTGCGTCACGGTATGTACAGCAGCTATTAGAGTCGTGTTGATCGACGGTTGCTCAAAGGTTGTTCTTTCTTTTTCATGTATTGAGTGTCATCATAGAGTACAGTCGTAAACACAGAGGCCTGTTTCGTACGTTGGATCTAGAGGAAGAGTACACTTGAGATGTTGTGCCTAGCGTATTTGGTGACGTGATCGGCTCCCTTGTCATCTTACCATGTCCCCGGTCGTGGCCGCCCCACACAGTTCCCTCTCGGATCTGGCAGGTACCTGTTCTTGCAGGGGCCGAATGCGTCGATGCACCCCACGCTACGTCCCGAGTGTGTGTGGGGTGCCACTAGCGCCGATTTTCAACGTCGTTCCTTGGCAGACCAATTCAAGGGATGGTCGCGATGTCCGACCACTCCCACGAGAACTGGGCCGCGCCCCTTGATTCTGTTCTCCTGGACGACATCGGGCCTAGCCGCTTGCTGCGTGGCTACTTATACGGGCCGGCCGCCCTTCAGGCAACCACAGCCTCTCCCCATGCAGCACCCTTTGGTTGCTTGACTCTCACATCTCGCGTATCAGATCGATCTCGTTCCTGCCCGTCATGTGCGACTACACCCAGGTAGGACAGAAGCCTCGCTGAGTGATTTGGCGCTGATAATTTCCAGGTCGAGTACTCGTGTGGCCATTTCCGCTTCCGCGTGAAGCGTTGGTGCTCTCACTACGAGCGCACTCACCGCGTGTGCCCGCCCAACATTACCACCGGAGAGCTGAGGCGAGTGGCTGACTTGCGCTATCACCGTACGACGCTGACCGTAATATAGGGGTGATGAGCTGTGCACCGACTGTCGGCCTCACAAGCCAGCCCCATGGGAGCACATGATTCGGCGATCGGTGCGCGCGGGGCAGCATGTCTAGTGGAGGTCTTGTACTTATGGTCCAAAATTGGGTTGCGGTGTTGTTTATAAATTGAGTTCCCTTCCATTTCACTTCTCGTGGTGCCTTTCCGGTCGATTCCTACGTGATTCCAATAAGCCGAGACCAAGGAAGATCCTTGCAGTCTGGCGCTGGATGGAGATGGAGCTACGTTCAGCTACTTGCCCTTGCAACTTCCTTGTACACGGATTTGCAAATAATACCTAGAACTACCACTACCCAGGAATGAAGATCACCACGGCCCCTGCTGCAGCGCCGAAACCTCCGTAATTCTTTTGAACCGTGCTTATATGATGGCGTCCTCGAACCACCTGCTGCCGAGAGCTCGACGAATCCGATCTTGACAGGAGCTGCGCGGCATGGGAGTCAAGCATCGACAGGACCAGTCGATTGTCTACGGAAAGTAGCCGTGGCTCTCAACGTGACGTCGGTATCTGGTGGCTGCCGCAGCAATCAAGGTCTTGCCAATCCCGGGATCTGCGGTGCAATGCTGACCACAAAGTGAGAGGTACACTACGTCAGTACCAGCCGACGTTCGAATGGAATGAGTGCTCTGCCGAGCCATCATATGATGGCCATGCGGGCTCACGACGTTGTGGGAGGGCAGAGGAAGGTCGGTTCGTAGGCCCCTGTCATGGCATACCCTCCATGGCAGGGTGCGTGTCATGCCACAGGGCTCCACACCCATCGCATCGGATGGGATCCTATACGTCAATGCAAACGAACAGTAGAAGAAAGCTTCCCCAAGCGACTACTGCTGCAGCGGCCGTCCCGGCTGAACTTTGTCACAAATGGCCGACGGCGTACTTCCCTCATTGGCCTAGCCTATGACAAGAGCGCTGAGATGCCGTAGTGCGCACTGCACAGGTAGGAGTCTATGCTCTTTTCCTTGATTCAGCTCGGCTTCCAGTGACTTTCCCTGAACGGCTCGTACTCCGTTTCGTTCCCTTATCATTTCTTTTTCTCAGTTCCCTCTTCTTTAGCCGCGAAATGAGACTTCCTGATGGTTGATCAACACGGGACACTGGCGCACCTCTTACCACTGATTGGCCAGACGAACATGTCAGAGACTCATCAATCCAAGACAGAAGCTACGTCGCATAGTTCAATCCCTCGCTATCCGTGTACCTGTGTTGAAACCCCGCCCCGGACCCCTTATGCCTGTTCTCTCTCTGCTGTCTTGGCTTTATCTCCTCATCAACGACGACCTTCCCGAAGACGATGCCCTGTGTCTCACTACATACTCCTCTGTATCATCCATCAATCTATCCCGCTCGTTTGCCAAGTTTAGGAGATCGCTGTGGAGATGGGAGACATGGTAGACCCATGACAAAGTCGGGGATGTCGACAACTTCTTCTGATGGCCACTGCCTTCGCCGACACATTTTGAACGTCGTCACACAATTGCTCCCACTGGGCAAGGAGTTTACCGGCTTTCGTAGTTCTTAGCCCATAATACACCCCCGTCTGGGGCTGTTTCTTTCTGTCATTGGAACCCTTGCGTGCTTCTTGTGACTTCCTTGCGACTCTAGCCGTGAGCCCTGTTGATCCACCGAATCCCGGTCGTGCATGCCCCACATCGCCCCCTCTCGGATCTAGTAGGCAGTTGTTCTCGCAGGGGCCGAGTGTGTTGATGCACCCACGGGACGATCGCGATGTTCGACCACTGGGCCGCGCCTCTTTTTTCTGTTCTCCTAGATGGGACAGCTCAGCGCCTGCTACATGGCTACTTATACAGGCCGGTTACTGTCCAGGCAACCACAGATCATCCTCGGGCTCCTCAACTTGCGCAGTTGCACTAAACGGGTGAATCTGGATTTAACAACATGGCGTACAAGCGTCTTGCACCACGCCCTGCTTATGAATCGACATATCTCAAACTGACGCAACCGCCCAAACCGACGCAACCGCCCAAAATCGCCTGCGGTTGCTGCCGCAGAGGCAAGACTCGTGTAAGTGCCTTCATTGAACATTTACAAATTCCTAAAGTCTACTCCATCAGGCCTTACAGCCCCATTAGTGCGATGGAAAGCGACCCTCTTGTACGAGATGTGTTCGAAAGCTTTTAACATGCTCTTATTCCACCACGGACGAGCGTGTAAAGCAACGAGTGCAGTCTCTACAGTCTTCTGTCGACAACTATGTTGCACTGTATAACTTCCTACTCGAAATCCCCGAAAAAAAGGTCGTTCAGGTCCTGCGCGATGCCCAAACAGCACCCGATCTCCGTAGCTATCTTGCTAAAGTTAGGGAAGATATGAGTAAGCCGCAAGGAAGAAGACAACCATCAGACTTGGGTGCGACTGCCAGTCTTGATTTCCCCACGAGAACCGATCTCGACTACGACGAGTTTACTGCTCGTCGTGAAATAGTCTACCCCGCCTTTACTCCGATAGAGCCCACCGCAGTCAGTTACCAACCGAGTTTCACCAGCCATGCGTCCAAACCCGACCTAAGCCACCCTCTTCTGAATTTCGAAGCGCCGATGTCGAGTAGCCCGGCTACTCTATTAGAAACACGGCCTGACTCGAGTGATCCCTTCATTGGTTTGATAGCAACCCTGACGGAACGACTTTGCCCTTCCCGCACTCTCGCCGGCACTCCAACGTCGAGGCCAGCAACGCCCCGGTCGTATGTCGACAAAAGACTACACCACTTGCAGATTGGCTATTGGACAAGTGTACCTATAAGGGACGAAATTGCTGCTATCGCCATTTCCACCTACTTGGAGATCGACCATCCTTCCCACGCCCTCTTCGATACCGATCTCTTTCTTGACGATCTTATCAACCAAAATACCACTTTTTGTAGCCCGTTTCTCGTCACCTCCTTACTGTCCCATGCATGCGTAAGTCGTCATTCTTACTTCGCCTCTCTGTGTTCTCACGGTAACCAACCATACTATGATAGTACACCTGCTCGGCCATCGACTTGCGGATGACGGCTTTCGGTTCTGCGTTTTTCAAGGAAGCAGAAATACTCTACAAGGCGGAGCGCATGTCCGACTGTTTTTCCGACTCTTCTGCCCTCGCAATTTTCAGCATGGTATGCGAATTACAGTGCCGCAATGAGCTGGCCTTTGAGACGCAGCAGCTCAGCCGCCGGATGGGGAAGCGTATGAAGCTGTTCGGGGTTGCCGATAAGGAATCTAACCTGACCCACTTCCATCACATGCCTCCGAAGATGAAGCTTGCAACTGCGCAAACGGCTTGGGGCTTGTACAATTGGCTAAGGTGCGTTGCGTCCCACGGTGCTTCTGCTATGACTACTAAGCCGCGCAGTTTACATGCCTTTCTCTACAAGGACAAAGCCATCGAGTATCCTCCGATCATGCCGGTCCCCGACGACGAATGGAGACGCGAGACGCTATCCAGTCTTGGTTGGCCTCCGCATTCTCTCCTGCCTTCGATGGGGCGCGCATTCTCTGCGCTATGTACTCTTTGTGTTCTCGCACAGGAGATAGCAGCCGTGTACTTCAGTGATCGGGAGAAACCCTCTCAAGTATCCCTCGCCTTCGCTGAACACAAATACTCGAAACTTCTCGAATGGGAAGCAACATTAGGATCGGAACTTCTTAGGCGTGAGAAAGACACGCCGATAGACACTCTAACTTTCCAGTAAGCTACTCTGTCAAACCAAAAAGCCATGCTATCGCTGTTCAGATAACTAATGATGCCACAGTATGTACCTCCACACCATCATTCTCACCCTTTTCCGCCCCTTTTCCCAGAGTCCGCAGGGAGACCAAAGGCTGCGGTTTGCTTCTGCCGAGGCCACTCCCAGTGCCATATATACCGCTTCGGTCACCCATATGAAGAACATAGTCCTTCAGCACCATATCGACCACCACGGCAAGCTATTCTCAACTTTTGCTTACGTTGGATACATGCAGCTGTGTAGTGCCATTATAGGGATGAGCAAAAACACGGAGAGCCAACGGCAGGTGAATCAGTCTTACTTTCACGTCTGCATGTGCTTCTTCCAGGATGCGACCCTTCAACACGCTATAGCCATGCCCATCGCACAGGGTCTCCTGCAAATGGCGCTGGAAAGCGGCCTCATCAAGGCTTCCGAAATGTGCGAGGTTGTGCGGTGTCTTAAAGAGCGTGGAAAACACCACTACCC
>QUSE01000040.1:21284-36975 GCA_006508115.1 Apiospora malaysiana
CTCACCCTTTTCCGCCCCTTTTCCCAGAGTCCGCAGGGAGACCAAAGGCTGCGGTTTGCTTCTGCCGAGGCCACTCCCAGTGCCATATATACCGCTTCGGTCACCCATATGAAGAACATAGTCCTTCAGCACCATATCGACCACCACGGCAAGCTATTCTCAACTTTTGCTTACGTTGGATACATGCAGCTGTGTAGTGCCATTATAGGGATGAGCAAAAACACGGAGAGCCAACGGCAGGTGAATCAGTCTTACTTTCACGTCTGCATGTGCTTCTTCCAGGATGCGACCCTTCAACACGCTATAGCCATGCCCATCGCACAGGGTCTCCTGCAAATGGCGCTGGAAAGCGGCCTCATCAAGGCTTCCGAAATGTGCGAGGTTGTGCGGTGTCTTAAAGAGCGTGGAAAACACCACTACCCACCGCTCGAGACCAGCGCCAATTCCTCCTCCTCTTTTGCTTCAACGATGCACCAAACGCACATAATTGTCAACTTCGAGCTTGCCGTCGTCGACTTCCGCGCTGCACAAGCTCACACTCTGGCCTCAAAGCTCGAGGAGCAAATGCTCTTTAATGAGTTCACTATGGCGACAGACGACGAAAGTTCATTACAGACTTAGCTCGAGTGAATCAAAGGTCGCTATCGTCCCCGCCTCTTTTCTCATGTTCCGAGACATAGAAAGTTCGTTCGTTTGACACTTCCAAGCGAATGAATCCATGCTATCCGTCATTCACCTGGGCGCTCCCAGCCTCATCGCTTGCATCGAGAAGCAGCTGATCCCGGCACTCATTACACATTTCGTCGTTAGTGCTTTTGACGCATTTGTCCTCCTCGCCACTGGGACCACGGCACCCCTTAATAGAACATGGCATTGCCACTCATCATTACTATGCCTCGATTCCTGCAGAGGCCAAGATCAAAATGCAATTAGAATTGCAGAGAGGTCGCATTGAAATTGTCGTTGCTACTATCGCGTTCGGTATGGGGGAAAGTTCCTGATTTAATGGTGTAATATGGTAGCGCATGATATGCAGGCATGAGTGCTCCAATACTAAGCAGAAGCCGTAACCAACAGGAGCGGTTCCCTACTTGACTGAGGACGTCAGATAGTACAAGTCTCAACTAGGAGCCAGTTCTGGGGCACGCCCGATAAGAGAGCTTGGCTTTGAGGATTTGGATTCTAAGTTATGAGCACGGTAGTAGGAATTAGGCAATGCGGCCATCTGTGGCAGCTTCAGATTGGCGGTATTGGAATGAAACACTGAGGTATCCTAATTACTGAGCTCGGAGGGGTTTGAGAATGTTCTTATTCTAGTTGACAATGGTTACTATGAACAATTTCCTTGTGGCATCTTATTTACGCACTCTTCCTCAACAGCCAGCGAAATGTCTGCTACCAACCCTATGACTTTGCTCTTCAATGCTTGATTGTTATTAATAAAAACATTTATGATGCGTGCCACTGATAAATCAGTGACTTGTTGAAGCACATATCAGCAAAGGAGCCAAGAACTGCTGAACCGAGCAATGTGTGTTCATTGTGGAGGAGTAGCTACGTTTGGAGAGGCCTAAATTGGTGGGTATTCCAGCAGTCCTGCAGTGATACGCCCGGATGAACATGGGACGCACCAGTTGCAGCCTGCCGGCCATAGTGGCGCGAAAGACATGGTGAGCTTCTCTGCGGAAGTAAGAGAACCAGTTCCGAGCTGACCGCTTGCTAGTACTCGACCTGGTGCCTCTCTTATTTCCTACCAACTACCTCTAACAGCAGTCCTCCCATTTCATAGCAGTCTCATGATACAAGATCTGGTACCGTCGACAACCCCCTCCCCCTAGTACGTCGCAACCGCCACGTTGACGCCCCTCGGCCTTGGCCAATCCGACTCGAAGTGATTGCCCCGACTCAGGCCCACCGGAAGCAACCGCTATCGACGCGGTCCAGAGCAGCTGCGCCAGAACGAATCGGAAACGCCCCATCAAGCCGAAGAAGCACGAAGACGTACAGGCAGGCATATGCGGCCTGATCTACCGCGATCTCTGCTTCCATCAGCAATCGACAGATCGCACGCCACCGACGAGCCTGCGTCGCCCTCCGTTTCTGATCCTCTAAGTTGTTGTCGCACGCCTAGACCATCCGGCAGTTTCTGCCTCTCGGGCTCCACAACGTAGCCTGCCCGCATACCAATACCCTAGATGAACCATGATCCGCCACGACACCGATAACGCTTGGCAGGCTTTCCCGACCTACGTGGATGGGCCAAGGGAGGCCATCGCAGAAGAAACAGAGGGTTACTTTCAAGTACATGTAGCAATCCGCTAGTGCCAGTCTCCTAGACGAAGGAACCAGCTGCATAGTACATTCCCATAATGCTGTGCATGGCGTAGATGGGCCCTGCGAATACGACAACGAGGGACGACGATTGCATACGGCCCACCAAGGGAAATTGACGCACAACAGCGCTCTATAAAGCCGTGGAACCCTACCAGAAGACCATACCCCCTTCTATCAACACCTCCTCTCTCCTCTGATCAACGACTCCTGATCAACGACTTTTGATCAACGACTTATGTTCAGCGACCTCTGTTCAGCGACTCTAGTACATTTCCAACAACGAACACCATGGCGGTCGCCACCAACTGCGCCCACTCTTTCAAGATGATCAAGTCCGACAGTACGCTGATCCAATGGACCTGCAACCTGTGCCACTCAGGCCCCTCTTGGTGGATCTTCGAGTGCCGATACTGCAAAGTTCACGCCTGCCGGGCTTGCGTTCACAATATCTAGCAAAAAGGACTCTGGAGAGTGCAAAACGTTCTGGCGACCTACGGATAATTAACACGCAATCCAGGCCGCAGATGGCATATAAGGCGGCGGGTTGTGCAAAAGGGGGCAAGCGCGAAAGGTGGAAAGTCAAGGATACTTCCACTGTTATAAGCCAATTCCTCGTATCAAACCAGTTCTCCTTGCCTCACTACCCATGCTTTGCCAACCTGTTTCGGCGCGTCGTGACGTGGTTGATCCTCCTAGTCATACTTCCTCTGCTCCGCTCTTTCTGTATCAGTCAGCGATACTTGGCTTGAAATTCCCCTCCACATACCTGTGAGCCTCGCCGCTGGATCGATCGGCAGCCAGAGGTGAGATTCGCTTTGAGGAGCTGTCCCTAGCAATAAACATGGCTGTGTCATCGTCTCATTGTATACTGTCTTCGATCTCGGCATCGCACGAGCACGAACCAGATATACTGACTAGGGAGGTGCTTGTACATAGCTCTGTCAGTTCAGGCCCAGCGACTGGTCACTTCGATGGGAGTAGGCGTACTAGCTGGAAATAATTTATTAGGAGTTCCGGCGTGTAGAGGATGCGTTTCAGACTCCCGGAGAGCCACCTTGGATTTCATCCTCGCCTGCTTCGCCGTGTTCATGCCATAATCACCTCCCCATTCATCCATGTACCGAGGAGCTTTGCGGCTACGTCAAATGAGAGCTCAACAAGAACCCTTCAAGAAGCAGCACCTCTCCTAGTGGCGTAGAAAGTCCACTACTCATCGCACCCCGTGTTGGCGCAACCTAGGCCCTGGCCCCTTGATGATTGGGTCGTGGAAACGGACGAACGGGATGGGTAATGCACGGCATGGTAGTAGCCTACTCCAATGACCGCCAGCTTCTGTCCTACACATGCAGGCCGGGCATCAAGCGACTGGAACGGTGCACGGTGGATCTCATGCACGAAGGGGCGCCTCGCCACCCCAATATTAGCTGTCTTGCTGTCATTCAGGCTAGCCATATCTCTCAAATTCCCCACTCAATGAATACAACCCTGGTGGGTAGTGTTGGAGAAGGGGGAAGCTGGATAACGAAGTTGTGCCAAGTGCCTCAATATATGTCGTCACAAATTTGTCGCCCACGATAACGCGTATTTCGATCGATCCGGAATCCTCTTCGACGATGTTCCCATCTGCAATGATGTTTTCCCCAATATCAAGATGCATAGCCCCCAAAACACGTGGCTGTCTCAAGTCCCCTGTATCCTATACCCGCCCTTCATGTACTCCTACACATAGTGCCTGGAGAGGTGCGTGTACATGGCTTCCTCAACTCTCGCCCAGTCGCCAGCTCCTTTAGCCGGCGATGTCTTGCTTAGAGGTTTGGCGTGTTGAGGGTTCGTGTCGGAGACTCCCGCGAAACCCCGTTTAATAGCACCCCCGCCTGCCTTGTCATGAAAAGATGCATTTCCCTGTTCTCCTGCATACCCTCTTGCACAGCCTAAGGCCTCGGGTGAAGTCGCCAACCCCCCACCCCTCCAGGCGTCGCTCAGCTTCGCGGCTGGGTCGAACGAGATCCAGACAAGAACCCTCAGGGAACCGGTGCCTCCCCCAGTGGTATAGACAATCGATCGCTCGTCATTCGTTGCAGAAACACCCCCTTGGTGGTCTTTGGGGTTCATGATGCGAGATAGCTTTTCCAAGGTAAGGTCCGAACAACAGTCCTCGGGATATTCTGGCCACATGGTGATACGGTTATGTAACTCCATCGATTTCTCCTTTTCCTTGAAGTTCTGAATATCCGAGCCTGTAGATGCTGCTGGAAGCTCCATAGACCGTGCCGCCATCTTTTTGCCGGCCCGTATGCGTAGTCGTTGCGGGTATGCCGCTTTCGGCCAGGAGTCGTCAATCAAATCAAGAAACGTCTCGCTGGAATAGAAGTAGGAACGAAGATGTGTTTTGTTCAGATTATAGATAGTACCATCATCCCCAGCATGGATACTGCACGGCAACCGCTCTGGCGGAGGCATGTAGTTTGGATTGCTACTCGGCTCTAGTAGCACTGTCAGAGGATCGTCCGGCAGATTGTTTTCAGTGTTGTCCTCGGACTCTTCGTCGGCCGTCCCCTCACCTTCGTTTTTGAAAACAACATTGGTAGTGTAGTAACTTCGTCGATTCCCACTTTGTCCGGTCAACCATTCTTTGCGGGATTCTATTATCCTCAGTTTGCCTGTTGTTTCGTCCTGTTCGAGTTTCAAGAACCCCCATCGGTCATCTATGGGACCCTCGGCATGCTGCCTTCGCCAGCTATCCCGTTTTTTCATGATCTGTGTCTTATCGGGGTCCGACTCGTCGAGGCGAAATCGAAAGCAATAGTAGTAAGATGTCCAGTCAATCTCTTCTACTTCGAAGGATGTTTGATTCGACAATCCGTAGAGGTACCCGTCGATGATCTCAAAGCAGACGGTGGAGCCGATCTCGTGGCCGACAAGATCAGAAAGGTGAATTTTTCGTCTCGACAGATGTTGCCTCGTCATGTCGAAGTATCGAAGCACCCATCTTGGAAAGCCATCAGGCCCGTCCTCCGAATGGGTGCCGTAGTAGAGGTAAGACCCGTTATTTCGGACGAATAATCCTGTTGTAGATTCGAGCAGAATTGCGCCGACCAGCTCATGATTTTCTGTGTCGATAATCAGGAGCCAATCTTCCGGTTCGGGAATCGTAAACGAGTATAGACAGCTTGTGATTCCTTCAGCATTGTGAATGACGCTAAAGGAAGAATCTTGGCAGTTTTTGGAGTGTGGGATTGCCTCTTCTGTAAGTCTGGGGATGTCGATTACCGTTTCCTGGCCGGACGGATTGTGTAGGTCCAGAATTCTCAGCCATCTTTGTGCAATGTCCTCCTCGTGTACGTAACACAGCTTGCCACTTGAAAATACATGGGAGTCGGCAAGCCCGACTATCGCTACGACATAGGGGCGAGCTTCTGCGATGGCTCTTCGTCTTTTTACTACGCGTCGCAGTGCCTTTGCATAATCACCGTCAAGCTCTGCCTGCTGCGCCTCGAGGGAGAAAGGAATCTTTGCCTAGAATAAATCAGTGGGCTTTCCCCGAACGTCCCGGCCAGCTGAGGATAGGTAGCTTACACGAATGATGGGTTTACAGAAGGTATCTTCGGTAACAAGGTACCGAAAGTGATGACAGCAGAGGGACAGATCAAAAATCTCTTCGATGCTGAGGCTCATGGCGACGTTTGCCATTATCTCATAGGGCAGCTCTCGAATTCCCCCGGGTGGTAGCGTGGCCTTCGTACTTCCATCGTCGGGGGCAGTCCCTCGATTTTGGCGCTTCGCTACTGAGGCATCCATATGCACACTCAAAGATATTGCAAGAAGCAGGTCAACGGCGCAGGCGTTGATTGCATCCCCGCAGGTGCTGCATCATGTTGCCCATTCATAGAGGTGAAGGAAGAGAAGCATGGAACAAGAGCGGTGCCGTCGAAGACTGCGTGGCAAGTCACAGCCTTATCGTGACGTTGCTCATTTCAGTGGAGCCGACCGTGACTCTTTTCTGCGGGTCTCTGCGAAACGATTACAGCCGCTACAGGCCTTGCGGGCCAGGTACATCGGCGCCCAGGGGGTTTGCGATTAGCGTCATGACGGGAGCAGGGATTGGTCGTGGAGCAGTTTGCGCGTAGTAAATGGAAAGAGTAGCCAATCACCTTACATCGCTTCCGTTCGTCCACAAATATCACCGTGCGCTTGCTCCAACCAACCTACCAAGTAATAAAGCCGGGTTTCTTCACCGGTGTATGGGCATCACTGTCGCTAGGCTCGACGAAGAAGGCATGGTCTTGTGTGGTCGCCGTGAGAGGACCCAGGCTGCATCGCCGTGCACTTGGACGAAAGGCAATCAGGAGCAGGCTGGCTCCAGGGATGCGTGCGGGGCTGGTTGATGGATGCAGGACAGCTCAACCCTGTAGCCGGCGGCCAAGGCAGGGGCTCGCGAGCGCTACACAGCGCTCTCGGGCGACTGTCACTTGCCTCTCTGACTGAGCGACGGGGCCTTGACACCCAGGTTTCGCGTCTTGCCAAAATGGAGTTGTTGGTAGATGCCGCAAAGTGATTGTATTACACCAATCCATTGGTATCATGTCATTCAATTGTCATCCCTTCCAAGCTTTTATCCAAGTCACAAATTCGCAAAGTGAAAAGGAGAGGGTGAGCATCTCAGGTCCCCAGTCATTCGCTTCAAGCCTTCCAAACTGGATTAAATCATTCTAGGAGACACCTACAAGCAGTCCTGGTTGTACCTTGCATGCCTACCAACCACACCCTTTTACATTTATCGACGTCTCCGTAGCTCATGCAATTTGTACCACTCAGATTGGGACCGTCGCGTATCCGGTCTCCTTCACACGGTCTATTCACTCCATTTATTCTACTCGCACGCCGGCTAATCCCCAAATCGCAACTGCAATCAGAACAAAAATGAAGAAAACACAAACGACAGCACTGATAGCAATTCTCATGCCGCTGATTAACTGAAAAATGTTTTCTTTGGTTTCCTTGGAGGATCATAAGTATATGCACCAAAGTATGGCAAGCGCAAGCACGCCACAAATCGGTCGTTGCACTAATAGCAGATCGCAAAACATTCCCTAGTTAGCGACGTGAAATACCCAGCCATCTATGGTCCACGAGAGTCTCACTGTGAAGTGCCATCGGCTCCTTGGGTTCATAGTTAGATAATTGCTCGCTATTCGAAGGTAACCAGGACTTACTATCTTGATGCGGGAATGGGGCGAGTATGAATGGTTTCGATTTTGAGTGAGATGAAAGTTTGGAAAAGGGTAATGGGAGGAGCAACAGGCATGTGGTTTATATGTCGGCCTCCCTGCCAATGCCGTTCCCTCCTGCAGGTTACGCGCCAGGCTACAGCAGGGGAGATTGTTGGTCGGCTGGTGCTGTACCCTGATCTGTGGAATGAGTCCTTACGTACCCACTCGACCTCTAGTGACTCTTGCACCTATGATTCGCGAACACCGCGACAAGGGCAGCAACGCTTCGCCGGAACGTCCTTGGGTAACAACAAATCTAATTGAAACCCTAGACGGTAGTGAGGGGTAAAGATTTGATCCCGGCTCCTGGTCTCGTCAACAAGTGTTTCTCGTTCTATCAAAACAGCATAGCTTGGCTGCTGAATACGATGTCAGTATATTCGGTCATTTATTGCAATTCCAGTTCCCTGCCTTGGCTAGCATGAAGGGTTGTCGGCAATGGCTCGAGAGTGCCCCCAAAGAACACTGGTTCAAGTGGATGGAGCCGATGAAGTCTGCCGACCTGCCTCCTGGAATCGAATGTGGCTGCAAGGCAGACAACGACAAGCTTTGCGGCGAGGACTTGAGTTGCTACAATCGCAACACGGAGACATACTGCATCCACCACGCCTGCAAGAACCAAATATCCAACGATTGTCCCGAAATTTTGATACAAAGTTCGGTCCCAAAGGCTGGGGGCTCAAGTCAACACGAAAGCTTCTGCGCGGCACTTTCGTATGCGAATACCTTGGTGCGATCATCGAGAGAGACTACCTTCGGCAACGAGGCGAAAACAACTATATTTTGCCACTCGGGCAAAGGTTTATTGATGCGAAACGGCAAGGTAATCAGGCCCGGTTCTTGAACCACTTCTGCGATCCCAATGGTAAATTGCTGAAAAAGGACCATGGGGAACGGCCTTGTGTTGTCATTATCACAAAGGGAGAAATGCCGCCAAATACCGAGCTAACTAGTAGCTACGGCTGGGATTCAACCGCCGAATGCCTCGGATGTCGGAGGATTGCCGAACAATCAAAGTGAGAACAACTATCAGCTGTCGAGGACGCGACGGCCTGAGGCACGGCATAAAGACCAGACCAATTTGCTCGAATCGCCAGCATCGTTGGGCTTAAGTAGGCTGGATCGACGCTCGTCGTCAGCAGTCTCTTTACCTAGAAACGGCAACCGATATCTCACGATACTGCATATACTGAGGTGCAACCTATCGAGGCTCCAGAAGCGCTGCAATGAGCGAAACGACTCTCGTATTAGTGGCGTAGCAAAGGCTACCAATGAACCAGCCCCAAATCACAATGACCCAACCTCCATCGCTTCACACGCCATAGCCAATCCATCCGTCTTCACCCTTGGTCCAGTTTCCTCCACCAACGATAAAATCCCTTCTCCTGCCTCGCGTGCGGTAACCGGAGCTCAAAGGACAGAGTTGATCCATGACAGCCGGGAGAGCGATGCTCGAAGATTAGACTCATCCGGTGAATTGATAAGCGAACCGGACGGCGTATTAGCAGCAGAGACTACGATCGGGGGATCGCGAAAGGAGCGAAGCCGGGACATACCAACTCTAGACAACAACGAGGAGTTGTTACTTAACTCTGTAACCTCCCCTGAGTCGACGGCAACTGATTGTGGCGGAGCACATGTTCCTGATGTCGGAGGATCACCAAAGGAATGTGGCAACGATAGCTGCCAACAGGTAAAGAAGCGGCATGCTAGGGCAACACCGGAGCCAGACGACAGACAAACAAAGCGACGTAAAACTACTCCCTTCACACCTCGCTCTCCTGTTCAGGCCTCTTTTGATCAACCACCTCAACCCACGGCGTCCGATCCCTTAGCTACCCCTAAGGTCAACAGAGGCCTTGAGGAAGTCAGGGATATGTCAGCTCTCCAACCGGATGATCACACTTTGCGCCTTCCACCAACTTTTCCAGGCATGGGAAGGAGGGACCAAAGGGAGCTTTCCACACTCACCCAGCTCGTCAAGCTTCCCGCAAATCCCAATGACCCGACTTCTATCCCTTTACATGCCCCTGATGATTCTGGCCCCTTTCGGCTACAGTTTACTTTCTTGCGCCAGTGGGACGAATACTTCTTCTGCCTCACGTCAGGTAGTCGAGGCCGAGCGGACTGACTTGATCCCTGACGAATAGGATGGGCCGCCGGTGTTAGCAAAACTCATGACCCACCCACTCATCTCTCTTCTCTACCAGATATCCCAAGAAATCGTCTACCTAAATGGAGAAATGGCCTATTATGCGTAAATTCTAGCCAGCCTTACGGGGAAGCCTCTCAATTGGACCGTGGAAACGTGGGATTCAATGCTGGAGACAGGAATGATCAACTCGAAATTGAAGCTCATCCTGCAAATGATCGCATGGACCGGCGCCTCGAAATGGGTTGTTTCAGGGGTGAACAGGCCCAAGATCAAGCTCCGGGGATGCAATTTACGTGTGCGAAAGCGCCCTAAAAAGATGGCTGAGAAAAGGGGAACATTGGAGTCGTCAAGTTGAAGGTTTTGGCGTCCCTTTGTGACTGCTAGTTTACGAAAGCACCCGTACTGAGTTTATGAATGAATTGACATGGCAGCGGACAGGACCTTGCCTGCCTTGCTTACATTGGTTGTCGAGTCACTTGTAGCGTGGATGTAGCCGACGTACCGAGAGTTGTTTCAATGATTCGTTGCTTCGTTGCGTGAGGCACTGAACTTCCTTTACCTGTTTGTAAGTTGTTACAATTCACCGCCGCCACTAACAACAAGGGACGAGGAGTGCCGCGCACTGCTTCATAGTAATTGCACTCGGCTGTGCGCTCGACCCGGTACTGGCCCGAATAGGCACCTAACTATCGTCGGCCTTGTGTATCGTTGATTGATTCAAAAGCTGAGTCAACTTGACGGGCAGACATGTGTACAACCGATCAGTACCTATCTGCTTTGTGCGTTAGGCAGCTACACTCGGTCCGCACTAGGATATTTTCGACGAAAATCTATTTCGACTTGTTGAAAGAGCTGAGGAATCTAGGCAGTAGACTGGAGCCGTAGAGCTTCATGACCAAACGACTCTCAGGGGCTCAGGGCAGGGCCTAAAGGGCCATGTTGTGGGATCCTAAGCGAAATCATTAATTCTGTGCTGGCCCACATACCTGGAGGATAATCCTAGTTTCTGTCCCCTGTATACTTACATCCTGGCTGGCTTCAGCTACTGACATGATATTCCCCCTTTTTAACAGGCATCTCGGAGTGGCCGTTTTCGGTCTTTGTAGGCCAAACCTTCCCCTCCAACCTAAGCTCGGCGGCGGTATTTGTCGTATAAATACCAGTGCCACTGCACTTCTTCGTCGCCTCATAA
Source organism: Apiospora malaysiana (assembly GCA_006508115.1). Taxonomy (NCBI): domain Eukaryota; kingdom Fungi; phylum Ascomycota; class Sordariomycetes; order Amphisphaeriales; family Apiosporaceae; genus Apiospora; species Apiospora malaysiana. The sequence continues at coordinate 32,236 of QUSE01000040.1, forward strand.
TCTTTTCCTTCCCAAGACTCCCACGAGTGCCGCCAAAAAGCCGGCCTTCGAAATTTTCAATATTTGGTATACCTTCCTGTCTTCTGTCTCATATGTAAGGATCACCATTGTCTGTGGCACTATTATTTCAGTACTAATTCTAAAAGTAGCCTATCACCCTCCATCTACCAAACGACCACCACTTGTCACAGCATTGCCTTCTTGCCTCCATTATTCGTATCCCACGGCATCCCAGTCTTTGCGAGGCACAAACCTAAGGTGCGCCACGAAATCTCTGGCATACATTATTACAGCAGTGCTTGCTGACCATGGCTTTGCTTTAAAGAACGAATCTCTCGGACAGATCACGACCTGTCAACATGGGGCGAGGTGCATATGACACAACTGGTGTGCCTAAGCCTCCCCCACGGCCGAAGCCATCATGAGAGTCTCGAGCCTGCCTCTACTGAAGGGAATCGTCTTCAACAAATGAAATGTCGTCTTTGCACCCCGGCAATAGTGTCGAGAGGCGAGCCTAGCCTTGTATGGAGAGGACAAATGGCAAAGGTGCGCCTGGCAATGTTTTTGTGTTGTAAAACTGCATGCAAAACTTCAAGGGGAAAAGGTCTTGGCAAACTGGCACTAAAGAATTCTACAAAGTACGGGAAAGAAAGCTCACGGCTTTGGCGCTAAAATTGCTGTTTGAACAGAGAAACGAAAGGTCGACTACCTATATTGAACGTTGACTGTTGTGACTGTGACCATGATATGGAAGCTATTGTTGTTCGGCTCAGGTGCCAAGACGGAGGAGGCTTCAGGGGTGCGGAAGGTGGAGTGAATAGAAATGAAAAGTTAGAGGACACTATTAAGCCACTCAAGGTTTCAGAGCGGGATGCCCCATGGAAACTGCCCCCTTCCTAGTCAGGAGAGGACAGAAGCCGTCCACCTGTCCACCTTGTGATGCACAGAGGGAGCTATATGATAAAGAAACAGACTCAATACCTCCGTCTAAGCGAATATTGTAACTAAGCCCTGCGCTACAGGTAACTTCACCCGAGCTTTTTGGGGAGTGTGATATCTGCGGATCCTCTGTCTTCCCTGTGTTGGCTGTGTTGGCGCACAAGTCTGTCCTGACCTTTCGTTTGACACGATTATAGCTCGGTCTGCCCCGCCGTTTTCACGGTATCCCCCTCGATGTCTATCCTGATCGACCCTTCGTCCCGACGCGGTTATATCCCGACCTTCCAATTCCTACTAGATGCCCCAAAGAAAGCAGGATGAGAAACGCCGTCAGCCCAAGATAGTCTCTTCCACGCAGATATTTCACTCTTCGGCCTATCCTTTCCCAGCTTAAGCATAAAATGCGTCCGACCATGAAAGAGCCTACAACTTGCAAGACTCTCAGAGAATAGACCCTTGCTTGCTCTGACGCAACTGGATACCATTCCGGTTGGCCAATTTATGTTTGTGTCACACCCCTATCAGCAGAGGCATGCATATCGGCCCAACGGATAACTAAATTCCTGGAGGGATACGTCGGCAAAGGGAGTCGAGGTGTATATAAACCTGACGAATCAGCCTCCAGTAGGAGAGGAAGGACAGAGATAGACCAGAGCCCCTAGAAGTGCCATAGTCAATCATTAGCTGAATTAAAACCAAGCCCTTATTGTCCTTGTCACAGTTTGCCACTATGTAAGTACCTGAGCCGCCTGCAGCTGGCTAACCTTTATGAACATAGTCTCACGGGTACTTCCATGTGGGGCAAGAAAGTAAAAGCATTGTCGGGTTCCGGGTAGAATGAGAACATTCCGATAGGTCAAGAAGCCACCATGCTCCATCTCCTGGATCGCACAAAGATGGGGGCCGGGTTGGGTCTGCAGTGTGTTTCCGACGCCAACACTGCACCAGTCACAACATTGGGGCTTACGCATTTTCTTGCGGAGGCTTCAAGATCCATCCGGCCTCGGTCATTGTCACACTGTGATCTAGGCGCTGAGAGAATGACGCCACATATGCAATGCGACAGCACTTTTGTTATATCGGCACGAATAACAGTCATGAAGAAGTTAGGAATGTGTACCGATCAGCATGGGGATGATAGCTCATATCATCTCAAGATTGCCACGTTCCCGCATTTTTGCGACCTGTGGCCAAACAATCATACGGTAAGAGCACTTGCTCGCTGCCCTGGCTCTTCCAGTCATGGCAGGCAGATCGCCGGTGAGGAAACAATCTCGCCATGCATTCGAGCGAGTAGACCGCTATTCTGCTTTTTGCTGCTTTGTTTGTTTGTGAGACCTGCATATGTTTCTCGTTCTCTTTCCCATGTTTATATAGTCTGCTTTGTCCCTCCGATTTAGACTGTTCTTGGTCGCCCACTCTTCGCAAATTTCTCCCATCACCAGATCCCCAGCATCTTTGGTCTTCATTGACTTCACACTTTTGACATAGACCCAGCGTCGCTTGACATTATATCATCGGTGGCCTCCATTGCGTTCGCCATTCTTGATAAAGACCCAACATCGATTGATACTTTGTCGTTTCATCCCTTCGAGACATCACTGACTTGACCCCATCTTCGTCCCAAGCAGAAGAAGTTTGTGAACCCCAACAGATCGTCTCGTGTCGTTCTATTCTGAAGTAAAGGCAGCCATGGAGTACCACATCGCCAACGGCCCTATCGCTGTTTCTCAGCCAGCTCATGACACACAGCTGTCCGCTACATGTGGACATGGCGGTCGTATTCTGTCTGAGGAGCCCTTGGGCCTGCCCTCTGGTTTCCCCACCACTTTAGAGAGCAAGCTTGCCTGGAAGGGATCTGACTTCAACAGCCAAGATTCCTACGTCTGCCATCTGACTGGGGAAGATATTGCCGAGATCAAGTCCACGTTGGAGAAGTTCAAGGGTAAGTTAGCTTCACCTACGTTCTTGTATGATAGAAGTCCTAATGCCTCTCGTCAGCCTTGGAACTCGATGGCGACTTGGTCAACGCCGAGAACTTCCCCCTTCCTACTTTGGCTTCCAAGCTTGCTGGAGTTGGCCAGGAATTGCACAATGGCAAGGGATTCTCTGTCATCAGAGGCGTCAAGCCCAGCGACTTCTCGGTAGAGGAACTCACGATAGTGTGGCTTGGAATCCAATCACACGTCGTCGATCAGCGTGGCCGCCAAGACCATAAGGGTAACATGTTAGGTGAGGCTCCCTGGCGTTCTATTTATTAGCCACTCCCTGACGTGTTCTCAGTCCACATCATTGCCGACAACTCTTCAGAGGACATGATGGGTCATCACCGTCATTCGACTTCATCTATTGTGGGTACACCCAACATGTTCCGGGTCTACAAGTACCAACCTGACATCCCCCTCAACAGAGTTTCCACAATGAAGAAGCCGGTGACTGCGTTGGCTGGCTGACGAGAAGCTCGCCGGCCTCGGGTGGCAGATGCATCATCTCGTCCGCACACCACGTTTACAACGTGCTTGCAGCTTACCGCCCAGACATGATACGGACTCTGGCCAAATCAGATTGGCCCTTTGCCATGTATGGTTTGATTGAATCGCCACAATTTTTGGGATTCTGCTAACTTCTTCGCAGTCCCAAGTTCCAATGCCGTCCGGTAATCTTCTACCACAACTACAAGCTGATCATGAACTTTGGTCGCACTCCTTTGCTTGGAAATGCCACCCACCCTCGACCCTCTAGCTTGCCGCAAGTGAATGAACAGCAGCGGGAAGCGCTTGATGCCATCGAAGCCATTGCACGAGCTACGCAGCTTGACATCACGACACAAGCAGGCGACATGCATTTTATCAACAACATGGCAGTGTTGCATCGACGCGAGGGCTTCGTCGATGGTGCCACTGGAAGAGAGAAGCGACATTTGGTTCGCATGATACTTCGCAGCTCGGCTCTGGGTTGGGACATCCCAGAGGAACTCAAGAAGGGTTGGCATGATGCTTTCGAGAGCAGCGGTGAGAAGGCATGGCACCTCGAGCCAATGCCAGGTGATGCCTTCCCGCTCCGGAAATACACGAACTAGTCGCTCATTTCGGCTATATCTAGCCTGGAGCAGGTATCTAGGTGGATGGATAAGCTTGAACTGTTTTTTGTACGGCAATGGCTTATTGACACTCATTTATTTACTGTCTTGTTGACTGGGTTTTTGGTATTCGTAAGCTGGCATAAAACCAATTGGGGTACCAGGAGAAATTGTTGATACGGTACCTCATCCTTGCTACAACTGGATACGTTTCCTAATAGCACCATGGATCCGAGGGCGATAGTCATATGTCGCGACGCACACAAAAGAAAGGTTCGTCCACCACTGTCTCCGTGGTGTCTGACTGGTGCCGAAACCCACGTGATTGTTCGCTTTGTCTGCCCACAAAAATGGGTATACACACGTACCCTTGGTTGTTTCTCGTTTATGGAGATTATTGTAGCTTTCAGATCAAGTTTTCACAGATACACGCTTTGTTCGCGTACGAAGCACATTTACGAAACACCCTACCACAACAGCTTCTATCGCAGGTATCTCTTACAGCTGGGTATCGGAGACGGGTAAAAATCGTGCATGGGGATTTGGCTCTAGACAAAACGTTCCAGGGTAAAGGAGTAGACAGTGGGTCCTTAACTTTGACTAACTGCCGGAGATACCGCAGCTAAATACGACCTTTTTGGCCATGGCACGCAGCAAGGCCTGATAGGGGTAGTGTACTCTGTGGGCATGCATCTCTTCCTGCTTTCAGCCGGGCTATGCCT
>QUSE01000002.1:0-36612 GCA_006508115.1 Apiospora malaysiana
ATTCCCCCCGCACACCCCCCCCCCCCCCCCCAGATGGCAGCTCACGGGAGGGGTTGGCGTATATATAGTTCGGTGATTATTGATAATTGTCATTGAAGGGTCGTAATTGGCGACGGTGGATTGCTGGATTCAGAAAGGCAAGCTATGACTAGTAACCTTTACTGTATCGAACTCAATGCGAAACATATTGGGTATAGTGGGACTACAATACAGCGATCTCAAAGAGCGAGCGTTTTATCCTATGGTTGTTCTTCTCTGGGCTGGGATCCTTGATTTGATTGAATGGCGTCTATGCTGCTACCACCTTGTGTTGGTCTCCCACCAGCTCCTGTATCGTGTCCATCACCACGCCCATGGGACTCTGGGTCGCCATTTCAGCCTGGATCTTTAAAGCCTTTGCCTTGTACTTCTGGTCATGCAGGACATCGTCGACGGCCTCCCCTATTTGCTGTACTGAGGGGTAGCTCGTCCGCAGGTTGAGCCCCACACCCGCCCATTCGCCCCGAGCCGCCGTCTCTGGCTTCTCTTCCGTCGTCCCCGCCATCACCAGCGGGGTCCCGTGGATCAGAGCGCGCTGGAAACTTCCGTAGCCGGCTGTCGTGACAAAGACGTCGCAGTAGGGCAGTATGTCGTCGTACGGGAGGTACTCCTCCACGATGCAATTCTCCGGGACTTCAACGTCGACGTCGGCGAGTGTAGCGTCCCTCCTCCCCAGGGCGATGATAACGGTGATGTCGGGGCGATCCTTGAAGGCCGTCATGGTGGGGACCACCAATTGATCAAAGTCCATGGACGCGGTTCCCTGGCAGACGAACACAATCTTCTTGGTCTTGTGCAGGACCACTCTGTTCCACCATGAAGGCCTCACGGGATCTTTTAGTGGCCGTGTGACAGGGTAACCTCCTGCAAAACGGAGTGTGTCGGGTGCATCACTCCGCGGGTACTCCACACTGCGTGTGCACATCTGTACGAAGCGGTCGGGCAGACTGTAAAGCGCGTCCAGCAAAAAGTCGTCCGGCCTTCTCGCGCCCACGCTCATGAGAGCCTCTGCGTATGCGTCTTGTGCCGGGGCAAAGGCCTTCCTCTGGGTTTCGTTGGCTGCCTTGTTCCGCTGTCTGCCCTCCGGGGAGGGGTCGGGTGGCATGCCCGAACCAAACGGCGGATGGTCCGCGCTGGTCAGTAGAATGGGGTTTATCCCAATAACAATGGTACCTTGTGGGCGGATGCCCGGGGCTCCAAGTAGGGTTGGCAACCCTCCAAAGTTGAGGGTTTCCGTCATGAGGATCACGGGTCTGTCCGGGTGCTTGTCTTTTAACATCGCCAAGGCCTCCTGTATAGCTTCATGCTGGGAAGGAAGCGACCTGCAGAAAAGATGCACAAGATCATGGATGAAACATTCCGGTCCTTCTAAGCGCCTCGATCCTTCCGGCCCTGCGCATGGGTTTTTGCAGGTCAGCCAAGTCCTTCAGCACAACGACTCTCCTTAGAGCAGTAGTCTAGGCTGTTCTCTGCAATGACGTAGACTTCTCAAGAACCAGGTGGAAGGCAGTCTTGTTATTAACTCACATTCTTGGTCCAAGTCCCATGATGTGAGATCATAGAAGTCGCCGTACCCTCTTACTGAGACGAAGGAAGCGCCGAATCCTTCAACCTGTCGCCGGTACCCCGAGCCGGAGACGAAACAGACGTCATAGCCGTTTTCGACGAGCTGTTTGGCAATGGCTATCATGGGGATGATGTGCCCCGAGACCGGCGTGCTGCATACCAGCACGATGGGCTTCGCCGCGGCTGATGTGACGCTGGCCATGGTGGATGCAAGGTTGTGTTACGGCGGTTGTAAGTGGTGGTTGTAAATTGGCGGGAATTGGCATACGCGGTGTGACGGGCGAGATGCGAAACGAGTGACGAGAGCCGTCCGGCCGCCACAGAGCGAGGAAGCAGCCAAATATACATATGGAAAGAAACCGGGGGATAGCCAGAAAACGGAGCCGCTAAAAAGTCGAACTATATTTGATTGGCATGCGTTTCTCGTCTCTCCAGCCATTTGAGCCAATCTGGAAGGAAAACGGGGATTCCGTGATGCGACCACCAGGGCTTGTTTGAAAAACACGAAGGGGTAGGTAACATGTTGATTGTTCCATATTTATGCGCCCGTGGTGGTATGTTGGGAAATCCCAGCTCCTTAAGTAAATACGAATAAAGCCCCAGAAGCCCCAGAAGCCCAGTCAGGTTCATCAGAGGAATCGAAACCGTTGGTTACGGTCACGAAGGAGCATGCATTACCCCCAACACGAGAGGTATATTATTGACAAATATCCGGACATTTCTATCGCCAGGCGGGTTGCCTCTGGCTTGCATAGCACTGCTCAATACTGCCTTCGGTCGGAATAATTGACCGATTGTAGGGGTCTTCAGGGGGCTTTTGGGGGGGGCATGGTGGGGTGTAACTTGGCTTGTGCCTTGTTAAAGCTTTAGTGGCCCACCTCCCCGAATACGATCTTCAGAACATCGTCATCTTCGAGAACACACAAATCGCTACGCCCACTCATCAAGGCGTTTACATACCGAATTTTGACTGCTTAGTCACCGCCAAGGCATTTGTGAAAGCCTCGAGAGTTTCGTCAAACAGATCAGATCCGACTATGCAAGCGAATGCGTTGTTCCGACGCGGGGTTTGAAGACCCAACAGTCCAGAAAGAAGACTGGGGTTTAATGGGATACGGCTCTGATACGATTGAATTGTCGCCTGAACCTTATGCACTGGATGGTCGGCTTTGTTGTTACCAACACATCTGATAGGCTACATCAGGGGAAATTCCTCCTGCAATCACATTTCACCATGTATTGGGTATAGCCAAGATTATTACCCGCCTCCAAAAGTACGTGTTGGTCGTTCGCAGTAGCGCGATAGCGTAATACAGTCCCTAGTGCGTGTCCGCCATAAGAGCCAAACCGAATAGGCCCTCTTGCTCTACTTGCTCTAGTATATAGCACAGTATGCAACTTTCGGTGTTCCGTTATGGAGGTTTGGCTGCCAGATATGTGTCACTGCTTCATGAGCGCGTTACTATTGGCGCCCTTGGCTCCGATATTGGTCAACTGCATATCTACTTAACTCGCAGCCCCTAAAGCAGCATGTGCCAGAGACACTGACACGTTTTGAATTCCAATACTAGTTAAATCGGAATCGACCCAGAAGTCCCGGAATTGAGGTCAAGTCAGTGAATCACACAGATTCCGGGTCTGCCACGACGCTATCGTGTACCAGGTTGCCGAAATAAGTCACGGTATGCTCGCCCAATGCCTGTTTCACTCTTGCTACACATATGATTGAACTGCCGCCATCGTACCAGCCATTTCACTATGGATGACTCTAGCCTGGCGCTGGTTAACACAGGCTGCTGGAATGCCCGTTTGGCTGGGGCCGCAAGCTTGGGCTTGGCTTTCATTCTCCTCAAGACCAAAAGGCTCTTACATCTTGTCATGGTCTACAAAGCTGATCTTCAACAGGAAAACCGAAACGCACCACCAGAGATCAATGGTCTCTCGCTTTTAAGATCAAGACTTGTCTGACTCCTAACGAACCTTCGCAACTCCATGCTTGCGATCAAGACTCATGAAAACGCATTGTCTACGATGACTCCTGAGTTGAGCAATTTATCGTTTCGTGTGGTAATTAAGCTCATATGTAGTCATGAAGTTTGGTCAATAGCAGGACGACGGTATAACAATCTCGAACAGCGTCTTGACGGAAGGTACTCACCTTAAGTCGGGCTACTCACATATGAACTCAGAAGAAATGAAGCCATTTCTTTCTTAAGCTTTCTCTATTTATACATAACATCTATATATTGAGAATCTTAGATATGTTTCTGGGTACCAATTTACCATTATGCAGATATCAAACATGCTGTCGGAATACTCGGAGTCACCACCACCATATACCACTGGCAATGCCCAGAATCTTTCGACCAACGTAATGATCCAAGACGAAGAGATCATAAATGATCCTGTTCTCAAGATGCTTAACACTGTATGCCTTCCAAGTCGGCGAAATCGCATGAATGCGAGCCGAATCAATGGTTGCCACATCGCGCGCCCTGAACGACCCGAGTACGCAATGGCTGTGGACCAGCCGCCCAATCCCAGATGGAAATCGGTCCTGGCCCATCTGCGAGACAGCATGCAGACATATGGGTTGGCCACGTATCACCTTTCCACTGGACCTTACCAGCTCATGAACATCATCGCAAGTATTCTGTATGCTCGAGAATGTAGTTCAAAATCACCGATCCGTTCATATATACCCTACTCAAATCACACATCCCACGAGATACTTTTGGACGAGATCAAACGCACCAGAGAGTTACCTGGGTTTCGGGTCCTCCTCAGGGACACGTTCAGGCACATGCTTCGGCACGACTATGGGTGTCCTAAAACAGTACCATCACCGCTCACTGGAGTAAACCACGTTGTGATGAACTTTGTAGACGCGGTGGTTGAGCTTTCCAAGAATTTCTGTCGTTATTGGTCAGGGATGGACATTAACCAACGTGACGCATTCTCTCGGATTATAACTGGAACTGCTCAGGCAGTTGACTTCTCTGACTTTGGCGCGATGCTCTACTCGATTCACTTATATGTCAATAACGAAAACAACTACGCCGGTATGATAACAACCCTTGTCGGCGAGACTTCCTCGATGGGGCCCGAGGCACTCATCCGCAAATTGTCCGTTGATTACAATGCCATGATACCGACACTGTTCACTTCCGAACCGGACACGGAGAACGAATTACGTCAGAACATCAAGGGCCTGGCGGCCAAGTTCAATATATCTCTGACTGTTCCTACGGACAATCTAGTGCTTTCGGCAGATACAGCACCCGGGGGGGCAGAAGTACCACGCAGACTGTCATCCGTCTTCAATAGGATCGGGGCTAAACTTCGTGGCCACGGGCCTTTCCATGCATGATGTCGAGCGGCACGTGTCACATAGAATGAGAGTTGAGGATTGCGGAATAGGTACCCTGGCCCGGATGCGAGATGGTGATAGGGAGCTTAGCATCTGGATACTGGATTCTAAGTATTGGCTCGATATTATTGTTCTATAAAAGGTTATACTTTCATTATGGGTTAACATAATGCAACTAGTGCCAATGGGGGTTAGTATATTGTTTTTGGTTCAATATCAGTCGTTGCCTGAAGTCATTGTAATCAAGGGGCGCGTTCGGCTTACTATCTCTTCCTTCAACCCCGCCCCTCCCACCCCACACCTTCCAATAAATACTCTAGGTGAACTCCTTGTCTCACTCTTCCCAAATATCTCCGTTAGATGTCTTCCTCAATCCATCATAATGCAGCGAATCGATGTTCACTGTCACGCCGTGACGCCAAGCTACCGGCAATACGCCATCGACCATGGCCATGAGCATCCAGACGGGATGCCGGACTTCCCGGCAAGTTGGCGGCGTCCTTCATAATAATGACATAATAGCTAATACCAATCTAGGCATGGTCTCCCGAGGAGCACATCGCGTTCATGGACAAGCTCGATATCCACAAGTCAGTTATGAGCATCAGCTCTCCAGGCACCCATCTTACCCCCGGCCGCGACGAGGAGGCAGTGCGTATGACCCGTCTTTTTAACGAGGAGCTCGCCGGGGCTTGCAAAGCGCACCCTTCACGTCTCGCGTTCTTTGCCTCGTTGCCCATGCCTTGTGTCGAGGGCTCCGTGGCAGAGATCGACTACGCGCTGGATGCATTGGGGGCCGTCGGATTTGCCGTCTTGTCCAATGCGAATGGCGTGTATCTCGGGGACAAGGCGCTGGATCCTGTCTTCGCAAAACTGAACGCACGAGGGGCCGTAGTACTCATTCATCCTACCATAAGCAACGTGTTACCCCCCAATAATGAGGGCAGCAGCACCGGCGCTGGCGGTGCTCAATCGGTGTGGCCCCTTCCGCAGTACCCTGCTCCTATGATGGAATTCATGTTTGACGAGACGCGTGTCGTCACCAATCTCCTCTTGTCCGGCACGGTCGCTCGCTACCCCAACATCACCTACATAATGTCGCACGGCGGCTGTGCGCTGCCCTCCCTCGTGGACCGCATCGGCGCCTTCGCGGCGATCCAAGGCGGCGGGCCGACCGAGGGGCTGTCGAAGCTCCTACGAGAGCGATTTTATTTCGACTTGGCGGGCTTCCCCTTCCCCAACCAGATCCATGGGCTACTCCGAGTCCTGGGGGAAGGCGGGGAGAAGAGACTTCTCTATGCAACGGACTGGCCGTTTACCCCTGAGAAAGTGGGCGTTTTACTAACGCAGCAGATGGACAAGGGCTGCGAAGAGCTTTTCGATGCGGACCAGAGGAGTGCTGTCTACTGCGGAAATGCTCAGAAACTCTTTAAATTCGCGTAATCAGAAGCTTTAGCTTTGGCTGACAAATCCCATCTTCCAATGTTGACTTGTCTAACCTACAGACAAATTCGACGAGAACACCAGGCCCTCTATAAACACAGTGAATATAGATGACTTCGTTCATGTTGAACACATTTAGGGATCAGACACAAAAATAGTCATAAAATATACAAGCAAAGTAGATCTAATCAACTTCATCGTCATCGCTCTCGATATTGTTATTCCTGATGAGAAGTACGAACGACTCCAGGGCAAGCAACTCCGTAAAATGGGTTTTATCTGTCAGTAGCGTCTTGAGCTCTTTTTGGTTATAATCGGTGTCAGATGTCCAGCGGGAGGGCTCCAAGTAGTCCAGTTCCACCTCCTTGAGCGTGGCTCTGAAGGGCAGCAGGTGGCTGACGAGCTGCCGAGGCGTCACCTCATCGGAGTCCCCGGGGGACCAGGACTGGTAGCGAAAGCGCTCGAGGCCCGGGTTGCAGCAGGCCAATAGGATACCCATGTCCCGGTTTCTCAGACGGCTGCGGGGGAGCTCGAGCGCCTTGACATTAGGCGGCATGCACCCCCGCATCGTCTGGACGGTGTCGGACTCGGAGTCGGTTTCCCGCAAGCCAAGACCCCTGCACCGATCCAAACGCAGTGTGGTGACGTTCGGCGTCAAGGCCAGCAGGGGCGCGAACCGGGTGAGCATGAAGCCGTTCAGGTTCCACGAGCAGAAGTTGTGGTGCCCGTCGATGAACCCCTCGAACCCATGGTACCCCAGCGTCAGGTCCTTGATACGCCCGAAGGGTGCCACGACGCCACTGGCCCGGAGCTCCTGCAACAGTCCGAATCCTTGCGTCTCAAACCCTAGCGTAACACGCAGGACCTCGACGTTGTGCAGTAGCAGCAGGGTCAGCACGACGACCGCCGGCACGCGCTTCCTCCGCGACCTAAACCGCACCAGGTCATCGGGGTCAAATGGGAAAGCGGCCACGTCGAAGCCGAGGCGCCTCACCATACGCTCGTACATCGAGGCGGTTTCCTCGGCCTTGAAGCTGGGGACATCATCAGGATAGCCCATGAGGTACAACTCGGGGTCGGTGGTGAGCCGTGTCCCGCGAGTTTCCGAGTAGACGAAGTTCTCTAAGTGGACTTCCCTGACGTACGTGGCGAGGCGATCGCGGCTGTCCAGGACGGCGCGGAGGAATTTTAGATGCGTATCGCGGTCGCCCTTCTCGTCCATGTAATAGCACTTGAACAGGGCCGCCTGGGCCACCTCGGCAATGCCCCTCGAGACCCGACACAGCGCCTTCAGGGCGTCTCTCGCAACGTAGATATCGGATTGATCATCGTCGACCGTATCTTCGTCAAATTCGGAGCCAATGGCGCAGAAATTGTCTGCGGCGAGCTTTTCGCAAACGATGCGCCATATTTCAATCGGGACGTGAGGGGGTGCCATGTTGCTCGCGAGGTTGTAATAAAGGGTTATTTATACAGTTAGGGTGTGGTTGCACAAAGGCGCATGGCAAAGGCTCTAGATGCAATTATAAAATGAAATATTCCTCATCGGGATCGTAAGTTATGGTTGTGGTTGTGGTTTAAGATGAATAAACAAGGGTCAAATAACGACACGTCAGATGAGGGGTTGAAATAAAATCGAAGGCTGCCGATGCATGGCGTCTGACGGCATTGGCACATTGGTCGACGGTCCACTATGCCGACGAGACGCACAAGAAGAATATGCTCACCATGAAGGCGCGATTGGTGTTGCTTGATGGTCTTCGCAGTGGATTAAAGACTTCTTTGAGGCTCATTGCTTTTGGCAGCACAGCCCCTTCGGAACTGTGGTAAATTCTGACAGACATGTTTTCAATATCAGATGGTCTAAATTACGCCATTTCGCTGGTATCGACGTCGCAATTGGCCAGTATAGTATAGTCCACACTCCTCGATCAGCTTAGACTTATGATGACTGAAACCCATGCTCCATTGACCAAAGTGAAACCGTCTGTGTTAGTTCGACAGAAGACTTGGCGATTAAGTACTTATCGTGTTGGTTGCCCATTCAGAGCATCAGGAGATACTATCTAATGAACCGCGGCAGCTGGAATCCGATAATATATCTGGACAAGCCTTGATATCACCTGATATTTCTTTCATGTGATTCCCATGTTACAATGCTATTTCAGTAGTGTGAGGGATGATCGTGGCCCCGGTAATGCCTGGGTCAATGCTGGCATCGTATCCGTCGATCCCCTCTATTGGTGCGTACTTCTCGCAGAGGTAGCACATGTTATTATAGGCCCTAAAAGAATGTTAGTGATTATGAGATATCTTCAAAGCGCTTAGTAAACCGGTTTTGCACTCCGAAGCAGATGAGGGAACCAGGAACACCAACGTCTTTCGCAGCGAGCTCATCGGGTGACCGGCAGAATAGTTGATAGCCCCCTGAAGCGAGTAAAGCCGATTTCGATCATCGAACTCCTCAACCGGCTCTGCACGTGGATATTCATCCAAGTAAGCTTCCGTGTACGCCTGGTCGCGGAAGACGGACGAAAACTCGCATCGCCAATGGCCCAGCTCCATTTCATTATGAGCATAGTAAGATCCCACGTCGAAGAGAATGCTGCGGCCCGTCTTCCGGACAATACCCATGTTGCCTTCCCAAAGGTCTCCATGGATCAGGCAAGGCTTCAGATCCCTTCCATTTTCCTGGAGTGGCCCCAGTAGTCTCGGGATCACGATGTCGGCTATTTGCTTGGTCGCACGCTCCATTTCTGGCCACGGGCCGTTCGTTTCGACGTCTCGATGGCAGACCCCTAGCAATAGCTTGCGGAAGAACACAGCCCAGCTTTCCTCCCAGTCGACAGTCCTCGCTACTTGGCCGTCACATGTCGGTACTGCGAAGCCGAACTTGCCTGTGGGTGACTCACTCAGCTTGTGCAGTTGTGCAAGCCGCCGGGTGAACTCGGTCGGCTCGGGTTTCTTGGTGACGTCCATATCGACAAACTCGGACAAGTAGAAGTAGGCTGGCGGGTCCTGGACCTTGTACCTGTCGAAGCCGTATGGCGTGGGTAGGAAGTCCGACATGATACTGTGGACGACCTTTGAAGATTCGTACTCCCCGCGCAGCATCGTCTTCCCTTGGTCCTCGAACGCAACCTATCCCCAGAGGCTATAAGCGAAGGCCAAATGAGCCGGGATGGAGCAGAAGGGAGTTCGGTACCTTCAAAAAGCAAATATGTTCTTCCCCATCTTTCCCCCTCGCTGTGACTTTTCCAGTAATCGTGTAGGCACTCTCGCTGCAGTGCTCTACCGATAGAAACGTAGACCCCCTTGGTAATACTTCCCGGGAACGTCAGCATCTACCAATGGCAATATTGTCATGTGACTTGGGTGATTCCGTACCTTCGAGGACAGCATCGTCCATAGGAAAGACGCCCCCAAGATGCGCAAGTCTTTCTTTGATCGTGCAGTTCCTCTTTGCGGCGTCCAATATGCCGTTACTGTTAGCCTGGGGCTTCTCTAAGCACTCTGCCAATCCCATGTTGGATTTCTATAATTGAACACGGAGACATAAATGTCGAGCTAAGTCTAAGATATTGGAAGAAAACGCCGCCTAGCTTATTCAATGTGGGAGCAAGTTGGATGAGAGTAGATGGCACTTCTCTTTAAGTGTGCTTTGAGTTGGAGGGAGGGCTTTTTATGATGCATTCTTGCATTCTTGGGAGAAATGTTGACCCCTCACTGTTGGATCCTGGACACAAATGTAACCCTGCAAGGTGTTGGTCGATGTACATTTTGAGATTGTTCATTGACGTTGATTGTGTTCCGGTGGATCGGAATCAGCACAATCCCTGCAATGCTGGTTCTTGTACAATACGTGATCCGACTTGGGTATTTTTCCAATTGGGGAGCTTCTGGGTCAAGATGACAAAGGTTCTTTGTGACGTTGCAATGAGTCTTGACACTAGGCAAACCAGCGAAGTCGGCCTTCGGGGCGATCTTTGCCCTTAGCGACGACGACAATGTTATCTAGTCGGTCGATTGCAGAAGTCTCATGTCGCAATTCCAAGCCACACTTAAAATCTATCATCGTTTTTCACAAGATCTCTGCATGTGCTGAGAAACTTCAATGGCTATGGGCGAAGAACATGACCAGCAGCCCATTGGTGCGTCCCCGGACCTATTTGCATCGAACCCGGTCGAGACCGGGAACTATTCGGTATTCTCCAGTGGGATGCGCACGTACCTGACATACCTCCTTGGTTTCGTTATCATCTTATCAACTTTGACAGCGACCATCTACTTCCCTCTGATTCCTATGCTGAGCGAGGAATTCCATGTGTCAATTCAGGCCATCAATCTCACGGTCACGCTTTACGCCATCTGCCAAGGGGTGACCCCGCCTCTGTTCGCGTCTCTAGCCGACGTCTTCGGCCGGCGCCCCGTACTTCTCGCCCTAGTGGTCCTGTACGCCGGTGCGAGCTTGGGGCTCGCCGTGAACCGCAACAACTATGCGGTGCTGCTTGCGCTCCGTGCGCTGCAGAGCATTGGCGGTTCCGCAACCCCAGCTATCGCCTACGGGATCGTGGCGGATGTCGCTGTTGTCTCCGAGCGGGGCCGTATGCTCGGCCCCATGCTGTCCTTCTGCAATGGGATATCGGCTATCGGGCCGGTGATTGGGGGTGTGGTAGCACAGAGCACTGGCGCTTACACATGGGTCTTCTATGCCCTCTTTGTGGTGGCGGCTGTCTGTTTCGTCCTCATCGGTTTCACGCTACCCGAGACCGCAAGAAGCATCGTTGATGATGGCTCGGTGCCCCCACGAAGAGTGTCGGGGCTCTGGCTGACTGGAAGTCTGGTGAAGAAATACGGGTATGACACCCCGGGAACCTTGACATCTTCAGACGAGAAACCCAGACCTGTTGCGAAATGGCGACCCATCATGTTACTCCAGTCCCTTCGAATAATCTTTTATCCCGATGCAGCAGCTGTGTTGTGGATGATTGCAACGTCCTATTGTGTTTATTACACCTTCCAAGTGGCCATACCAGTCATCTATCACGAGGTCTACGGATACAATGATCTTGAGGTTGGTTTGACGTTCTTACCGGGTCTTGTCGGGATGACGATCGGAGGCATCGTGGCAGGCAAACTACTGGACAGAAACTTCGCCATGATTGCTCGCAGCAGAAACTTTCCCATCGACCGCAAGAAGGCACAGGAACTAGAGGAATTCCCAATTGAGGTCGCCAGATACCGCCGTATCTTGCCCTTCGTGGCGCTGGAGGTAGGACTGGTGGCGGGCTACGGCTGGGCAGTGTTCAGACACGTCCATCCGGCCGGCTTACTCGTCATGCAGTTCTTCATCTGCGCCTGTTCGACCCTTCTCAGCCACACGGCGAGCGCTCTCCTCGTCGACATCTTTCCCGCCCAGTCGAGCTCTTCATACGCCGCGGGCCAACTCATGCGTTGTGGGCTGAGCGCTGCCTCGGCGGCAATACTGGAGCCCCTGGTACATGCGGTTGGGAGGGGGTGGTACTTTACGATCTTCGCCATCTTCACGGGACTGAGTGCGGTGGCGTGCATGAGTGTCACCAGGACCAAAGGGATGAAGTGGAGACAAAAGCGAAATCTGGCATAGCGGGTGAAGTATGGCATTCTAATCACTATTCTTTTCCCTCTATGACATGATATCCCAACGTTACCTACATTCGCCACTTGGACTTACGACCCATGTTAACTTTCACGCGGGTCGCCCGACGAGATATGCTCCTACATTATGTGTAGATGTTGACTGTTTTCTCGTGCCGGGTTTGTACTTGGAATGACAATTGCCATTAAGATTGACAATGTCCCCGGACACATCTGCATATTGTATCCGTCAGTTATACATCCATGTAGATATGAATACACTTGTCGGGTCATAGTAGAACCGCCGCATGGAAGGGTAGCTAGAGGCAATGTACTTACTGGCGTCAAACTCTACGGCAGCGCAAGACCGTAGGCAGTCTTCGAGTCTAAACGCGGTCTGGGCAACTATATTTGATCCGTCGAAGCTGACACCGCAGTACAGCTGAAATGTCCAAGGCTTGTCGACACCCCACTCCCGTGCGGTCACAGTGATGTTACTGCCATCATTGGCTTTGCTACAACTGTAGTCAAGCCAAACATCCTGCGTTGGGATGGTTGAGACATCGTACCCAATGCCTTCCAAACCCAAAGAACAGGCCACAAGTGTGATTCGTATGTGCAATTTGCTTGCTTACTATGCAATTTTGGTCGGGCCGGCATCCGGGCACGGTTTATATAATTATACCATATGTTTTGATTACTCCGTACGTGCGACAGTTATTAGCCAATGGTAATTAAGTGTTCGTCTTAAAAGGAAACTGCATCTGAGCTATTGTAAGGAAGGTTCGTCCGATGTAGAGACAGGGCTGGAACCTCTGTTGTTGTATTTAAGTCAAATGTACGTCATTGAGTGAGCCCCAACTTTACTCCCCCAACGCTATCTCAACATCAAACCAACAATGCCGCCCAAGACCATCTTAATCACCGGCTGTGGTCCCCACGGCATCGGCCAGGCATTGGCTTCCGAATTCCACCTGCGCGGCCACCGGGTCATCGCTTCCGGCTTGTCTGAGCCTCTGCTGGAACCGCTCCGGGAGCTGGGACTGGAGACCATGAACATGGATGTGACCTCGGAGTCATCCATTAGCGAAGCCGTTTCTCACGTCTCCAAACTGACAGACGGCAAGCTGGACATCTTGATCAACAATGCAGGGCTCCTGCACATCATGCCCTTCGCCGATACCGCGCCCGCCGACGCCCGTCGCGTCTTCGACGTCAACGTCCTCGGCACCATCTCCGTGACTCACGCCTTCCTCCCACTCCTCGTCGCATCTGGATCCTCGCCGTCCCTCGGAAGCGGTAACGGCGACGCAATCGTGGCCAACTTGGGTAGCATTAACACCATCCTGCATCCCCCGTTCGTCTCGGCCTACAACGCAGCAAAGGCCGCCGTCGAGACCCTATCGGCTTCCATGCGCTCGGAGCTGGCACCGTTGGGAGTCCGCGTCGTGACTCTGAAGACGGGCCTCGTCCGCACAGATCTGTTCGCCAACGCGGCGCCCATGCCGCTGCCCGCCAACAGCTGGTACGAACCTCATCGCGAGTTCATCGAGACCCGCAAACTCTCCGACGCGAGGCCTTTCAAGTACATGGACCCCGAGGTCTACGCACGCGGGGTCGTGACGGAGCTGCTGAGACCTTCGGCCAAGGCAGTAATGTGGCGCGGGGGCATGACGATGGCCGTGTGGTTACTGAGTTGGCTTCCTGATACTACTGTGGTATGTGTTACTATCTACTCATGCATTGGGTTCCGCTTGTTCTTAAATAATGTTAACAGTTGGACAGGATTGGGTATATAGAACTAAACTTTAGGTTGTTGCCAAATCGAGACAGGCCGTGGAACCAGAGTGAAGCAACAGAAACAGCATCAAAGTTCGAAAGGAGAAATATTCTTCGCCGGTCAAATGACAAACCATGATATCTCAAACAGAACTCATCATACCGATCACAAATCGTGTACCCAACCGCAACACCGTGCCTCGTCATATCCATCACTACGTCTCAGAAGGTTATGGTAGTGTCCTTGGTCTTCTGCTTCCGCCCATCAACATAAATATTGAACTCGAGTGTTGCCCCTGAAGGTACCATCTCTACCTCGTAGGACAGTTTCTTGAAAGATTCTCCCAAGTCGTTAATATAGTCTGGCAAGGACTTGAATGGGGCGTCAATTGTGCTCTCAATGTCGCAGAGCTTCTTGACAGAGAACGTTTTGCGATTCGCCGGTTGTTCGTCGTTACAGGTCTGTAGATCGACGCGCAGTACCCCCACCAAAGTCTTTCTTGTGGTTCTCGTAATAGGAGTGGCGGACCGGGTCCTTCTTAGAGACGTTCTCCCCCTGGCAAGGAATCAGATTAGTGTTTGTCTTTAAGGGCGGTTGTATGTCGCTTGTACATCAATACACAGACATGAAATACCTTTTTCAAGAACCACGTCATTTGGTTATCCGCTTTCCATATTAGATCGGACTTGTCCCACACCTTGTCTTCCTTCAGATGCCTATGTTCGTCAAAGGGTGTCCGAAAGGTCGTGCCATAGCTCGCTCTGGCGATCGTGGAAGTGATGGTAACAGGCATGCTTTTTACAACGGACTGCGGCGCCTCTACGCCGTCCAAAAAGCCCTTGTAGACCGCGCCACGGCAGATAGCCGAGCGACTGTGAGATTTCAGTGTCAACATATGCCAGCCAAAGTAAGGAAGTAGGATATATGTCTTGGGGATGATACGTACGGTTTCATTCCACCTGACTGTAACAGACTGATACTATGCTTTTGGTATCGACTCTTCAGGTGCTCATACAGGTAAGGACTGCAGCCTAGTCCTCCGACGAGAATGATTCCCTAGTCACCAGGTCACGTCAGACTTTACATGAACTCGCAGAGAGGTGGATAGTAACCAGCTTACCGAAACTTTCAGCCCTTCGTTGTTTGACTTCTTTATCTGCCTATGCACTAATTTGTCGATGTCGGTAAAAACGCCGGTAAACGCCTTCTTTATGTCTTCTCTATTCCACTTGTTAATGCTTTCATTTAAATATGCCGTATGGTAGAGGACACTATCGACTTACTCTCTAAACTGTATTCGACCATGGCGAATGATGGTGTCACACGCGGATCCAATAGGCACGCTGTAGGACCAATTGGTATACAGGACCGGCCCAACGGAAGACTATATTCCAGGCTGGTAACGGTATGTAAAAGGAATAATATAAATAAAAGGAACCCTAGGACCTTTAATAATATATATATAAATTTAATAAATTACCTTTTAAAAGGAAGGAAAAATAAAGATAGATTAAAGTCCTTAAAAATATTATCATTAATTATTAATTAAATTAAATTTAAGCCTTTATACCTTTATTATAAATAATTAATTATTATTTTTTTATTATTATTCTTTATAAATTCCCTTAATTAATTAATAATTATATTAAGACCTTAATTTATTACCTATTCCTTTATTATTTTAAAACCCTTATTAATTAAACCTTTTAATAAAATACCCGAATTAAGCCCCGGAAAAGAATTTAATTCTAAGGAATTAAATAGCCTAACCCTTAACTATTAATTATAATTAAAGGATTAACCTTTATTAATACTATTCTTTAATTAATTAAAAATTACTTATCTTTTTAATATTTAATTAAAGTATTCCGCGCTATATATATTATTTATTATATTTAATTAATTAAATTCTTATAAACTTTATTTAAATATAAAGGAATTACTTTCTAATATATTTAAATAAATAATTCATTCCTTTAATTATTTTTTATCGTTAAATCTTATTTTTAAAAGAATCGATTATTTATTATTGCCGCTATTTAAAATATATAAGGAAATTAATATTATAACCTCCTCTTTTTAATTAAATAATATTAATTATATTATCCTATATAATCCGCCGGAATTTATTATTTTTCGGCCTAATTAAGATAATCTCTTTATAATAAATATAATTATTATTAATTTTACCGGATAGATTAAGGAATTATATTAATATATATATAATACTTTCTAAATTATTTATTATTACGTTTTAAATATTGAGATTAATATAATTAATTATATTAACCTTTAGGCTTAATATAATATAATATATTATATTTATAACCTTATTATTTAAATATATTAATAAGGGATCGAAGCTTTATAAAATTAAATTAAGAAATTTTATTAATAAATAGAATTATTTAATAATATTTTTACCTAATAGGTTTAAGGTATTATTACTTACCTTACCGATAATTAAAATATTTATAATAAAGCGATAATATAATTTTAGGATATTACCCTATATTAATAAAAAACTCTTCTTTTTTTAAAAAGGAATTTTAAAAAATAATATAATTTTAATTAGGATATAGAAAATTAAATTATATAAAAAGAGATTTAAATTTAAGATTTCTTAATTAAGGAATATACCGACCCCTCGTAAATTAATAAATAAATTTAGAAATAAATTAATAATATCCGAATTTATATTTAAGCCGTATTATAAAAAATTAATACTTAATTAATAAATAAATAATATATTATAATTAAATCTATATTAAATAATATTAACTAATAAATAATTATTATATCCTTAAGGGAAAGCGTATTTAAATAAATTTTAATATACCCCCCTATTAAATATTTAGGTTTAATTATTCCTATTATTAACCGCCTCTTTATTCTTATATTATAATAAAAGTAAATTAGGTAGGTAATTAAGGGGGCCCGATAATAATATAATATTATTAGAACCGGTTTAATCCTTTTAAATCCCCTACCCTTTACCGGTTTAGAAGGAAATAATATAAAAGGAACCCCCTTTTTTAATAATTCGGGTAATATATTTAATAATAACTTTAATAATAAATTAAATAACGATTTTAGGTAAAGACCCCCTAGAGGACCCTTTTATTATATTCCTTTTATATCTAGCGGATTAAGGTTAATATAATATATTAATATTATCTTTATTATTATTAATTCTATTTATTTTAAATAATTACCTATTTATAATAGCGAAGATTTTATTAAATTTAAATTCTAATAATAAAAAGTAGAGGTTTATTTTAAAATTTATATTAAAAATTTTAATTATAATATTAAATATATTAATTAAACCGGGTCCCTTTTAATTAGGAAAGTCTAAATATAATATTAATAATAAATAAAGTAAATAAAGAACCTTAGCTTTATAAATAGATAGGATTAATATATATAAATTATATATAAATATTTTAATAACACCTTCGAGCGATTCCGTAATATAATAAAAATAAAATACCTTAAATATAAAGGTAATATTAATTAATACTTATTAAAATTCTTTAACTTTAATAATATAATTTAATAATTAAATATTATATTTTAATACTATATTATTAAAGTATTCCTTAATAATATTACCTAATTTATTTATTTTAAATAAAGAAGCCTCCTTATTATAGATAAGGATTTCTTATTTATTATATAAAAGGTAGGGCTAATTTATAAAAATATAATAATTAATCCTAAATTTATTAAATTAGGAAAAGGTATATTTATTTTAATATTAGAATAATTAAAATCGGATAAAGATATAAATTAATATAATTATTCCGTTAATTTAGGTTAATTTTTAAAAAAAGATCCTTAAAAAGATATAGGAAAAGATAAATTAATATTAAATATAAAAATTAAAAAGTAATTTAATATTAAAGAAATATTTACCGGGATTATATAAATTAATATTAATTAATATAAAATTAATAAAATTTAATATTAATAATATAACTATAATAATTATTATACCCTTAAATACTTCGTTTAAAAAAATATTAATAAAAAGGAATTCCCTATACCTAAAAAAGTTTTATTTTTAAAAAGGAAGAATTAAAATTAAGAATTAACCCCTATTAAAAAGGTAAAGATCGATATAATTATATTAATATTATTTATACCCTTATTAAAGGTAATATATAAAAAGGTAAATAATTTTAATTCGGATTTTTAATTAGCCTTTATACTTTATTTAATAAGATATTATAGCTTAATTAAGGTATAACCTTTATTTATACGGTTAAATAAATAAATAATAATATTAAATTATTATTTAAAAAAAGAATATAAAGAAAGTTTAAATCTAGATAAAGGTATATTATAATTATATACCTTTAAATTAAACTTTAATAAAAATTTTTAATAAAAGTCTTTTTAAATATTAAAAGCTTTATATTTATTCTATTAATAAATATAATAATTATTTATTTATTCCTATTAAAGATTTATATAATCCCTCGATTAATAATAACCTTTAATAATATTATTAATAAAGAAGGAGGATATTATTTTATAAAGAACCTTATTATCTATTATATTAATTATTATTCTTTATAGAATTTTAAAGTAATAATATTTAAATAAAATATCGATATAATCCTCCCCCTTTAATAATTTAAGGAATATAAATCTATTAGAATATTTAACCCCCGGAGATAGGTATAATTTATATTAGAATATTACTATATTAATTATATAATTAATTATATAGGTTCCTTTAATAATTAGGAGGCCTTTATTATAATTCTTATTAAATTCCGGAATTACCTAATTATTATATTAAAAGAAATAATTACCTAATTACCTAATTATTAATTATAAAATTATTATATCGATTTTATTAAAGGTAAATAATTACCTTAAGGACCTTTATATTATATAATTACTTATAAATAAAAGGTCCTTAAATTATAAATTAAGAATATATTAATTATTAAAAGAATCCGGCTTTTAAAGGTATTTTATAGCGCCTCTATAATATTTATCGATAAAAAGGACTTAATAAATTTATTTAAATTAATTGCCGATTATCGAGGTTTAAATCGGGTAATTATCTTAATTAAATATTTAATACCCTTTATTTATAAATTATAAACTTAATTTAAGGGAATAAAATAATTTATTAAAATCGACCTTAAGACCGGTTTCTAATTAATTTAAATATAATATAAAAATAAATAAAAAACGGCCTTTTAATATAAATATAAGTTATTTAAATATATAATTATACCCTTTAGGATAATTAATATATTATTTACCTTTTAGGTTATAATAAATTATATTTTTTAAGATATAATCGATATTAGAATATTTATTTATTTTAATAATTTATTAATTTATATAATAATTATTAAGGAATATAACGAAATTATTAAAGAAATATTCCGCTACCTTATTAAATGTAACCTAGCTATATTATTATAAAAATATAAATAAAGAGTCTAAAAAATAGAATTCCTTATATATATAATTAATAAATAAGGAATCGTTATAATCTAAAAGAAGGTCGATTATATCCTTATTTAATATCTATTTAAATCCCTTAAAGAAATTTAATAATTTATAAAATTTATTAATTTCTATCGTTAATTTATTTATTATTTTTTAATTATTATTAAACCGTTTATAAATTTATAAAAATTTAAACTTTAAAATTAGAAATAAATTAATAAAATAATAATTATCTTTAAGATATTTAAATATTACTTTATTATAATCCTAATCCTAATTTAATTTAATTTAAAATAACCTATAAATATAGAAATTAATACCTTAGATTTTATTATTAAAGGAATCTTATCCTAAAAGGATAATAAAGGAAAAAAATATTTAATTACCTTTTATTTAAAGAAAATAATATTAATAAAAATAAATTACGAGATTTATAATAAAAAATTTTTAATAATAAATTACTTTAAATAATAAAGGTATTATTTAGAAAGAATAAAATATAGGATTAAGGTATTTATAAATTATTAAAACCTAATTTATTTTATAATTATAAAGGTCTTTAATTATTATTAAATTAAATAATCTTAATAATTCTTATTCTATTAATTTATTATTAATTATCGCTTTAATAAATAAAATAAAAAGGTTAACGTTTTATCTAAATTATTATAATATTACTTTAAGAAAAGGGAGAATAAAAATTAATTAATTATAACGGTTTTAAAAGAATTATATTTTTTACCTAAATATTTAGGGAAAACCTTTATAATTATTATTTTTATATTTAAATAATTATATAACTTTATTACCTTAAAGTAAACGGATAAATTTTCTATCCTTATTAAGGTTGAAGCCCTTTATAATATAAATTATTAGAATTAGCTCGTTTACTTAAAGAAATATATTAATGTACGACCCTATCGATAGGCTAATAGATTAGATAATGGGGCCCCATATCCTAGCCTATTTAGGCTAGTCCTTTTAAATTAATAGGGGGACCCCTCTCTATCTTCTATTTATTTACTTTTCTACCCACTTACTTTAATAATATATATTAATAATAATATCTCTCTTTCCGATTAAAGAGATATTAAATTAAACTATCTATTATAATTAATAAGATTAAATTTAAATTTAAAAATTATATTCTTATTATAACTTTTATTAATTATATAAGGTTAGATTTAAATTAAAAGTAATTAGCGTAAAGTATAAATTATTAATTATTAGGTAATCGTTCTTTATTTAAATTTAAATTAAAAAACGAATATATAATCGATTATTATATTAACCCGTTGCCCTTTAATTCTAAACCTAAGTTTTAAATAATAATACCTATCCCCGCGATAATAAAAAAGGGTCTTAAAAGGTAAATTATTTTAAATTTAAATTTAACCTATAATTATTACTTTTTTATAATTATTATATATTATTAAATTACCTAGATATTATAATTTCCTTATTCTATCGGCTAGATTTAAGCCTATAGAAATATAATCCTTTACCCTTTTATATTATAATTAAATTATTATTACGTTATCTTATTTTATTTCGTTTTAGCTATTTAATTATAAATATAATAAATTAATATATAAAACCTAAAATAATTAAAATTAATAATAGTAGTATATTGCGCTTACCTTTCCTAACCTAAACGCTAGATAATTATCTAATAGATTTATTAATAATATTTAACGATTAAGGTAAAGTTATTTATAAAAGCGATATTTAAATAAAGTAGGACAATAATAATAAAGATTAGTAATCCTAAGAAGCTGAAATAGATTATAGAATTATACCAGAAAACAAGTTAATTACGGGATTAAAGAATAAATAGTTCCGTTATTATATATCTAATATAATAATAAATTAAGGTACCTTAATTTAAAAATTTAAAGAAAATATAATAAATATTCGTTATAAATTTAATAATATAATAGATATTTATACTTTAGATTATTAAACTCTAGAATAAAAGCTAGCTAACCTAATAATTATAATATAATAATCTTAAGTATCTACCTCTTAATAAATTATTTAAATACCTCGATAAAAATTAACCGGTATTTTTTAAGAATTTTATATTGCTTTAAATAAATTAGATAATATTATATAAAGGAATAAATAAAATGCGGAAACTTTAAATAATTTTATATTTAGCGCCTTAACTATTAATTATAATATAAAGTTTAATTCCGAATTTTAATATAATTTAGATAATAATAGCCCGACTTATAATATATAATAATAACCTGAAATTTACCCTAATAAAGGTAAATAACCTGAGATATATAATTAACCTTAAGGAGACCTTAATATATTAAAGGTTATAAATAATTTCTATTAAGGAACGTTATTTAACCTATTTAATATCCTAAGTAATTAAATTATTTAAACCTCGGGTATATAACCGACCTTTAATATTTAACCTATATTTAATTAGAATTCCTTTAATTCGTAATTCCTTTAAAATAATATTCGAGGTCCGTTATTATATATATTTAATTAACCTATAACCTTAAAACCTTAATAACCTATTAATCTTATTCCTATATAATTAATTAATCTATCCTTTATAATTATTAAATTTAATATATTTAAAGTAAACTCTATTAATAATATATAATTAAATTAATTGATATATATTTAAAGTATTAATATCTTTAATAAATATTCTTAAAATACCTAAATACCAGTTTAATAACCTATTTAAAATTAATTATTTAATTAAAATATATTATAAAAATTAGATTAACCCTTTAACCTAGCCTAATCCTACCTATTTATCGAGGGATAGATATTAAATTAATATTCTAGCTAGCTTTAATTTAAATAAAGCCTAATAAGTTATTTTTAATTAAATCGCCCTAATCCGGAAAAAAAAGGCTTTATTAATAATAGCGATAAAATCTATTTTACTAATATTTTTTCCTTTAAGGAAAGGCTTTAAGAATATTTATTAAATAATAGCGTTTAATATAATTATAATAGGTAATTTATAGGTATATTCTATACCCTACTTAATAATAATATATTATATTAATAAATATATAAATTATTTTAATATAAAAAATTATAATTTAAATAATAGAATATCTAGGATAATATATTTATTATTTTAATCGAACGATTTAAAATATATTTTATTATTATTATAAAGTACTTTATAATAGGGAATCTAATTTTTAAGGATATTATATATAATAATAACGCTTTAATCTCGTTTATCTAATAAAAAATCCGATATATATATATTATAGGATCCTTTACTTTAGGCGATATTAATTAGGTATTAATTCTTTATATTATATAATCCTAAATATTAATCGATATTAAATAAACCTTAAAAGCGTTATACTTTTCTTAAAATACCTTATTTAAAAATTATATAAATATTATTAAAGAAGTTAAAGTTATTCTATTATTAAAAACCTTTAAATATTACTTATATATAATAATAGCGAATAGATATATTACCGAGGTTTATATTAATAAGCTAATCCTATATAGCTTTCGCCCTAAATACGAATTCTTTAATTCGCTAGATTATAGATTTAAGAAATAAAATAATATAAAGTTAAATAAAGGAAATAGACCCTATAACTATTATTAAAATAGATATCTATCTTAAGAACGTTATATTAATTAATATAATAATAATTATAATTATTAAAATAAAAGCTTCTATTGTAATAATAATAATAATTACGATAATAATTATAATCGTTATAACAATAATTATAATACAAGTGTCGCGGCCTGCCCCGCCGGGTTTAGCGGCACTTGCCCAGCTGGCCGCCGCTTTATTCGGCGGCTATATAAGGTGGCACGCCCCCCTCCGTTACACCCACGCCCCTTCTCTTTTATCATTCCCACCTTGGTCGTTTGTTTTTCGCTTTACCACTCTTGGCAGTGGTGCCTGGCGGTGTTGGCAATTCTCCCCACATCGCTAGCTGTTCCCATTACGACCATTCCGACATTCCAATTTATGGTGAGGAATTTGGCAACGTCAGCATTGACTTGCGCCGTCGAGCTTCTGGACCATTGTTGGTTGCCGCCACCTCAGCAAGCACCACACTTTGCATCTGATGTGGTTACATTTCCATATCCATTTCTACATGCAATAAGCCATCTCGCACGCGAGAGTCGCACGACGCTCCGGCAATCGATTGCCCTGATCTATTCGCTCTACATGCGTAGTAGCCATTGTCAGCGCTCCCGACGCGTACTGATCCCTTCGTCTTAAACAGTCAAATTTCCTGTATACCGAGTCCTTTCTTTCGACCCTCTATCTCGAGCAGATAGACCTACGCAACACGAGAAGGACTGACCCTTGACCCGAAACCGGTCTTGTGTGCCGTCATGCCGGCAATATGCTGGTTTGCTAGGAATAGGCTGGGCACTTGATGAGAGGGAGCTAGGGCATGGGTATCGTGTTTCCGTCGTTGACAGTGGATTCAACCTCGTAGCCTTTTAGCTTTCAATGGGCGCAGTAGCCCCGGAGACTATGTTTATCTAGGTTGATTGAAGGTCTAAGCGAAGGTCAATAATGCGTCGGTGGTGCAGCTGCCTGGAATCTTGCCGCCGGTTGCGTCGTCTCAAGCCGGGGTCGATGAGTTGATTACTTGGTGGAGATACGACAATGATGGGCGGCGACTTGCAGGCTTGGGGGTCCCGAGCTCAAGAGAACATGATGCCTTGGATATTTGCTGATCCTAATGGGGCAAAGTACCCTTATGGACCGGTTGGTAAATGGTCTCCTTGCAAGCGTCGGACCGAATGATAGGGGATTCAACTGCAACCCTTCCAAGACGTACCTTCCTCTGCAGACACGCGGCCACGTCTCCAGCCTCTGCGGCTCACGCAGCTCGTCTACGCACGACTGCAATGCTTCCGTTATCGTTATACTCGGCTCTCTCTGCACTGTCAGCACTAAACACGTCTGCATGATACTGCAGTGGCTTGCTACCTATCTCGAAGACAATAGCCAAACTTCAGCCAAGAGCATATAGTATTCTACATGGCCCTGGTGTGGCGAAGCTGGTGCTGCATCTGACGGCTGAGTGTACTACCATGTCGACGACTATATTACCTATCTCGAGCCGGATTGGCTAGTTTACGATGACAGCCTAGCTTAACGCGTTGGCCTTTGGGAGCAGGGCTATGGGGTTGACTGTACGTCCAAGCGGCTGACGGCGCGTTGCTATCGGCCTACCTTGTATATCCTCGCAGGAGCATATACGACCGGATACGCCTACTCCGAGCTTAGCCCCGTTGAAGCTGAATCGCTCAGTGGGGGCAAAGCAGGGAATCAGGTAGCCCCTTGATTTGGTGTTTGGTAATAGTGAGTTCACAGTGAGGTTGTACCGCCTCGGATATGGCGTAGTTGAACCTGGAAAAGCGCCGCATTGAAGTCTAGCAGATCTTTGCCTTCGCGAGATTGGCTACTTTTGTAAGCAGCTTTGCTATTGGATGCCAACATCTCCTGACATGGGAGTCAGGCTCGGGGATCCGTGCAGGAGTGCTAGAAAGCCTAGTGATGAATAAGGGGATAAGGGGCAAGAAGGCAAGGTGTGCCATATGTCGGTGAGACCGAGATGGGAAGGTCATGAGACAAAGTCAGTCGCAATCGTACGGGGGCGCCGCGATGGAGGTACGATCTGCATCGGCCTTAGAGCATATAAGGATGGGAAGATCGTTCAACTCGTGGAAAAATAGTAGTGTACTACTAATCTGAGTTCTACCTTACCCTCGTTCTTGCTTGTTTCTTATTCTTGCCATACCGTCTGTTGCAATGGGCTCAGTAAATATGGATTTCGTGCAATTCTTCAACCCTCAATCTGAGGTGCCCAAGCCGTCTCATCATCCTGCCCGTGACCCTCTCCCTATCCCTCCTTCACTTCCAGCCCGTCCCTCTTCCTCTTTGCCTGCCGCCCCTTTCTGGCCCCCCCGCACCACTCAATCGCCCTCATGCCAACTTCCGCTCAGTTTTTGTCCCCAAAGCATAGCCCCTATTCACAATATACCAGGCCTTCCCCGAAAACCCACCCAGCAGCCCAAGACAGTTCTTCAAGGAGATAGTCGAGATGATGAACCGCAGGGTCTGTCTGCCTACAGGCCTGAGGAATATCGCCACGGATCTCGTCCAGTTGCAATTCCGTCTACAAGCAACGCTCCTGTCGAGTCTCTGCCATGTACTAACACTCTAAAGCACTGTGAAGATAGGTCTTTGGACAGTCTCCAGGCACCCATTAACCGCCCAAACTCGCAAACTGCCGGTGAAGCTCGGGACAGTCACTGCGACCGTGTTCCAGGGGAAGTCCCGTTATTTAAGCGACTTCAAAATGAGAGAGAGAACATGGACAGTAAGTCAGTGATGGACGATTTAGTACTGAACCTGATGTTAACGAAACGACAGGTGGCGCAACCTCTATGAACAAATTACCGACTTCGTCTGTCCTTATCGGATGTGTTGGCATCACACCTAGCGTGGAATGTGCCATCGGTCCAGGCAACGAGTTTTCTAAACTAGAAAAGCCACTCGATTCTGGCCATCCCAGCTCCTCCGCAACACAAGCGTCAACAATGGCGCAAGACCAAGCTCTTCCGTCCTTGGAGGCGCCTAGCGTTCTGATTTCAAACATTGGATCACCTGACGCCTCGAACGACAGCTTTCACGCTGAACCGGACCCCCTTGATCATGAGCCTCTAAAAGATCCCCAGTCCCAGACGCAGGCCCTTCAACCTTTTCCAAGTACCCGGTCGCGAAAGACAAGCAGTAAAATCAATTCCGATAACGCTTCCTCCAACCTAATAGGAGACTTTGCACTACCACCAGAGCCGCTTAGCCTTGACACCAACACTCAGGCTTTGTGGAACGGCGACACCTCGGGCCCTGCTGGCGGCCAATTTTCAAGACAACAAATGGATGTATCTGAATCATGGCGCTGCTCTACAGTCGCACCGATCAACCACAATGCTGAGTCCTCAAAGAGAACACAAGAGCAGAGGGCAAAAACTTCAAACCGGGTGGGGAGTTCAGCCAACGAGTGTGGTCTGCCCATACAACCAAGAACAAAGCGGTCAAACCAAGAAGACCTTGAATCAAACGACAACAGCAGCAATACACAGGTCTCTCCAGGTGGATGCGGCGACGATCTTCTTGAGAACCTTGGAGAATCTCGAGCGCCAAAGAAACAGAAGAAGGCCGGGAGCACCGTGCTACAACATTCGGTTTCCTACGAGGTAAAACCCAGCGCCATATCATTGCCAATCACCTTATCCGAGCCAACACGTCAGGAATCGGCCAATGGACGCGAGAGTCAAGATTCCGATGACATCCAGAGCCGCCGTTCGTCCTTTCGATATTCTTCCGCTAATCCGGAGCCGGAGACGGGCGCCGAGTACCATGAGACCCCTTTCTCTGGCGTCATGAAATGCACTACTATTGGTCATGAAATACACTACACCTTGGTGTTCAAATCGAACGCCTTCTCAGCCTGTTTTCCTCCGGTTATGTCGCTTCTAGCACCAGCGTCGCCCGCCGTGGCACTCAATACGATGGCACGTTCCAAGACATCTTCGAGAGAAAGATATACGGCGGAAGACGATCAGAAGTTAATCCGCCTGAAGGAGTTGGGGCTCACTTGGGACGAGATCGTAGGCCATTTTCCTGGAAGGTCCAGTACAGCCTTGTATGCCAGGTATTCCAACAAGCTTAAGGGGAAATCTCCAACCCTTAAAAGAAGAAGACGCAACGTAACCACCCGTGGCAGAAAGGACATTCGTTAAGTGTCTCCAACACTTTCGACTACCGAAAGTGAGAGTGATGGCGACGAAGAATGGCGACTGACTAAGATTACCAAGAGGAGGATACTAAACAATAGTGTCGAGTATCGCGTTTGCTGGGAAGATGGGACTAAAACGTGGGAGCCCTACAACTACGTAAAAGATACGGAAGCGCTGGATGAGTATGAGTCTTCGCGCTGCTTGACTGCCATTGGAGGACGACTTGTTGCGTAGCACGTTCTTCACGACCCTACGTCTGAGTTGGAACATTGGGTAGCGATACTTTTCATAGTTTTACCTGTTACCAGCTCATTTATGTCCCACCGGCGACTGCGCGCTGGCTACGTGGCATACATATAACCACCGTCGAGTATGCAATCGAACGCTGGCCGGATTGGTAGCCCAACGTGACGCCATACGGTGACTGCCTTGGATTTTCCATAGTTGATTCGTCTTCCCTGACCATCGTGCTTCAACCATCCATTCCCTCGTATAGATAGGTGCCCGAACCGTGCGTCTAAGCACTGCCTGCATGTCGACTAGGTGATCGTAGTGCTTGTAAGCGCAATACCTAAATAGTGGGGATAAGGTTCTACCTCGCAACTGGCTACTGATGAATTAGGGACAACTGATAGTAAGTAGCCTAGCCACGGATTCGGGGGAGTTGGTGCATCCGCGAAATTGGAAGGTAAGGACCTGTGGTCAGGTCTGTGGAACAATGATTCTGTCTCAATTGCGGTACGTGAGTTCAATTTTACAGGTACGGCAAGAATGAACACCATGGTCTACCAGCAGAATTTGTGGTTTCAGATAACAACATCTTCCCAGCGACCCAACAGCATAAGGTACTACAGACATGGCTCGCCACAGCAAATCTGGCTAGTAACGAGGCCGCAAAACTTAGGTATAAATTCATACGGAGATTGCGAAGCATCCAGCCCGTTAGGTTTACCTGAAGGTTTTGAATTGAAATGGAATAGACCGTCGTGCGACTCTAGGCTGTGTGAAAATGTGATATCTTGATTAGGTTCGCCTTAACTGGTGAAATGTAAATGCTGCAACCAACCAGGGCAACTGGGTTAGCTCATGAGCTAGGCGGTGGCTTCAGAATTGCAGCGAGATGCCTACCCCGCGCTGGCGTCAACGAGAGTATCGATTTTATCCAACGCCATAGACAACCCCCTAAAAGCACTCCCAGCGGGCCCAGAGCGACAATAAATCAAGGAGTCGGCGCCAAGACGGACGCTCACGAAGAGTCATCCCTGCCAAGCGACATCTAAATTAGTAAAGGTAGGCTATGCCAAGGACTCCGCTGGTATCCAGGAAAAAGTATACACCTACTTCAATCAACGAAGTCGATTCTACTATCAAATGGGCCGACATCTCGGGAATCACTAGATTTCACACTATATCGTCGAGTATCATCCGCTCTATCAAAGCTTCTAGTAAGTTGTAGTCAAAGCTGCGGTTCTTACCCGCTTGGACACGAAGTCTGGATCATTTCTTAACGAGGGCAACGCGTAGCAGGGTCGCTTGCTTAGCAAACGACCAGCTCGCTATCCACTTTTCAATCAGAATCCTTTCTGACTTGGGATATAAGAGCTATTAGAGTGTAGTATAATGCCGAAAATTTCCATCTGCGAATATGTCTTCAAATTACGCTCTGGACTTTGGAATGCGATGGGTTAACCCATGGTTGTACTTGCTAGGCGCTAAGCCCTACAGCGAAGATTACCCAGTAGAGGGGCCTCACAGTCCAAAACCACAGGATATATTGACTAAAGCAGGGCGGCCCAGCCCGGCGACTAGGCCCCCCGCTTGTGTTTTGGTACACTAAGCGAGAAATCTTCATCTTGAAGTGGAAAAAAGACATGCGCCCACACCTCAGAGCTCTCCGTAACTTTTTGATCTCTATTATTTAAACCACTCCTAAGCTAGGACTATTTCCTAGTATGATTTCAAAATGAGGGATTGCTAGTTTTGTGAGCGGTACTTGGAGCTTAGGACTTATTTCTCCAATATTTTCGGAGCAAGCATCCAAAGGTGTATTGTTTGCTATGCGAGCGTGCATTCAAATCGGAAGACGCTTAGCTACAGCATGTTGCCGACTCTTCCCAGCACCACGTCTGTGACCGATGCCTAACCCGCCCTGATTTCTACTCGGAAGCCGAACTAGATGAACATAGAGAGAGGGTTCACCACTGTTGCACTGGTTGCAATCTGGCATTCAGTTATCCAAATGAATTGACTGAACACAACGTGGACCTGTATAGTATGTGCAGGATCTGTCCGCTGTGCGCCGTAGGTATCGTAGTGAACTTGCCATTCTTTGAGACAGATTGGCATTGTCTATGGGCTGTATGCATCCTCTGGTACCAGGGACTGGCCTGCTTCGTAAATACCTTGGAATCCAGATGAGACGCCTGATTTTGGATGCACAGGATAGAAAATATAGTGAAACAGCGAACAAATATATTGCCATCCTCTCTCATTTGTATATCAATACTCTGCACCTACATTCGAGTATGGTCAAGGATGCGAGTTGTTGGTAGGAACTCTAGAGAAGGTGTCCGGCTAGATGGGCACGGGCCTGGACGCCTGGTTCTGGGCCGCAGACAACAAGGCCGGCAACGCGTACGACAGCCCCGGTGATATCTACGGTCGCGTGATTGAGGGAGACTTCAAGGGTCTCATCAAAAATATGCGCGACAAGGCTGGCGCCACCCCCAGCGAGGGCAGTGATGTCATCGGTCGCGCCGAGTTCCATCGTCGCCGCCGCGCCTTTAGTGCCTCTGCCGGATGACGACGACAGAGCGCCCGCGGCGCTACAGATGGAGGGCGACGACGACGACGAGCCGAAGAGGACCTACATACGCTACTTCTTCGGCGTGGCGCAGTCAGCCGGCATGGGTTTGGCATTGTGCGTGCCGCAGCAGGTGCCGTACATACCCCAGATGCCGTCGAGCCCCGGCTTCCAGTCGTTTATTCCCACCCAGATCCCTTTCCCTATCGCAGCGCCGTCTCAGGTCAGTCATGGAGCCGCTCTTCTACTGGAAGGTGGCCAGCGAGCAGCGTCTGCGCGAAGAAGCGGCCAAGCCCAAGGAGTACACCTTCGTGGACGCGGGCCTCAAAGACATTGCCAAAGGCATCAGCCCGGGCGCAACGCAGCAGCCTCTGCCACCGCAGCCGTTGGCTCGCCATTCTCCTTGGTTGATATTGTAGCCTCAGCCTGTTCTCAGTGTCCTGGGCAGCATGGGCGGCCTGCTCAACCGGCACCAACACATCCAGCATGATCAGCCTGTCTCCACGTCCGCTGCCAATGATATACCCATTAACCTGTTCGAGATTCTACCAAGCTCCTTACGCTGTCCCTATCGCCATACCGAACTCGGGTTGGGCGTCTCTGCCCCTCACCTTTCAGTGTTATCATAAGATCTATTACGTGTCTTCGTCCGGTTGCTGAGCTGCCGTCACAATAGACCATTATTCGATTATTAGCGGCCGAATACAAATGCGGAGTGAGTGGTACTAGCAGCCGCGGCGACAAAGCGGTAGATGCTATCCTCGGTGGTCGAGAGCCATGCGCGCCCCATTTGCCTGCCCCCATACCCCACCTAATGTAATACACCAAGACAGTGGACGTCTATACCGCGTACGGCGGCAGGATATCGAAATCAAGTTTGGGGGGTGATCCGGGCAATTGGGGCTTCATGTCCATCGTCAGGCAACCCCGGTTGCCTAGAATTCGTGGCGATGCCAGCGTGCTCATCACACAATTCGCACCATCCATTGGCTGTCTCTTCAACAGTCGATTGGGGCATAGTTACATTGCAGATTCGTGTGTCGTGTATTGTCAGGCTGCAGATGCGCGTCGACATGGACGCGTCTCGGCTGGCCAACATCCTTCGTTGTCTCAGCCGGCTGACCTATCATGACACCGATTTATAATACAATGCAATTTTGCAATATTCATAATACTCAAAGCGGGCACGAATAAATTATTATATACTTATGCTTGTATATAGAGACAAGCAATTTCGGGGCTGTTCCTGTTTTGCTTGCTTAATGCTGAAAGAATGTGCTCCACGAATGCACAAACACGGAAATCTACTTTCCTGATCTCCTCTTCTCTTACGCCAAAACCTTCACGTTCTCCAAAGATTTCATCCCTTATCACTTCAGCCTATGCAATCTTTAAAGTGAGTTTCTATTAAGCCAATTGCAGGTTTAACTTACAAAGCTGGATCTCAGGATGTTTCTATTAGCCCCGAAGGTTCCCATTGACGAATGCACATTCGGATCAGCGAACCCAGATGGTACGCCTAAGAAGCAAGTCGATTGTAACCAGGCGTGGTGTGAGACCTCCATCAAATATGATCCCAAGGCCAAGAAACCCTGAGGTGTGGGGTTTGAACTAGGATGAATGCAAGCGGTCAACTTTCTTTGGTTTCGAAATTTACTGGCAGATTGGGTAAAATAAACTGACACACACATGTTGGTCGGAGACACGGAATCTTCTCTTCCTTTCTTCTCTTTCCCGTTATAGGAAACACAATTATTTTTATCATGGATATAATCAAAGTACTCAAAGCTGAAGAAGCGTTCAAGAAAAATTCTGGAACATTCGAGTTTCATTACATGACAGGCGTTGTTCAAATACAAGAGAAGATTTATTCGGCGTCCTGGAAGCGGCGGAGCAAGGATAGCATCGAGCGCCAGGAGCTCTACGATCTCGAGCAGCTGGAGACTGAGAACAGAGGGCCTGAAATACAAGGTTCATGGACGATAGCAAATCCACAAGCTACCTATCATCTCAAAGAACCAAGCCTCGACGACTTCGCCGGCAGTGATCTTGAATTCCACATGCAGAAGGAGATCGAAGTATGCGAGATCTTACGGAAGCATCCACACCCCAACATTGCCACCTACTACGGCTGCCGCGCCATCGACGGCCGCGCCAGGGGACTCTTCTTCAAACGTTACGAGGAGACGCTCCAGGAAATGATTAACCCGGGGCATTTAAACAAGCGCGGATTCATCTTAAGTGACCGACTTCTCGTCAGCACTAGCGTGGAATGCGAGCTAGATGCACTTTCGGGGGGCCTTGACCATCTACACTCGCTAGGTCTTGTTCACAACGACGTCACTCCTGCGAATATTATGAGGGAAAAAGACACTGGGGCCCTGGTACTCATCGATTTCGGTAGCTGCCGCCGCGTTGGGGAATCGCTGCGTTCAACAAGGGCGAAAAGGACACATGAGTGGCATGACCCCGAGATAGATGTCTCTCATGTAGCAAACGATCTGAGGGCATTTGCAGAACTGAGAACGTGGCTGCGCGGATCGGTAGATGAGCTGCAATGGTAGCAATGGAGCAAGCTGGCAAGGTCGCATCAGCTAGGTACCAGCACTTTCTCCGCTGAGTGGTGTCTTAACCATGGCTTTGATGACCTTGGTAAAATAAGGTTTCCCGCTAAGAAAACTAGCGTCGTCTCCAGCACACATCTTCTGCCATTACAAGGCTTATCTAGCCTACTATAACCTCCACATTATAGGGCTCCTGATTTTCCCAGCTAGCGGGCGGCACAGACATCTCTCCGAGTGCCGAGCAGTGGTCTCCC
Organism: Apiospora malaysiana; assembly: GCA_006508115.1. Classification (NCBI taxonomy): domain Eukaryota; kingdom Fungi; phylum Ascomycota; class Sordariomycetes; order Amphisphaeriales; family Apiosporaceae; genus Apiospora; species Apiospora malaysiana. The sequence continues at coordinate 32,702 of QUSE01000002.1, forward strand.
AGCGGGACAGCTTCGGCTATGGGGGAAGCTAATAGAGATGTTTTCGTGTAGCTTCTTGGATAGAAAATCGGGACAGGCCGGAGCTTGCATGCCCCCAAGGCAATCATATTTACCCTGACTTGCCATACAGAAGACCTCGATATCATCCTTCGCTAGTGAAAGTCATTATGATATTCCAAGGTTGTTCCCCGCGCCCCGCGCCCCCCACTATCGATTCAGCACTCCTAGTACTTCGAGGTGGGGTTACAGGTGCGTACGTTCGAACGCCCGTGCCTGTCTGTTACTGTATATAGCTATTGTCCCAGTACCTTTTAATATCCTAGGCTCTACGGTATCTTGCGGACTTATTCGTCCAGCGGCCTCTATCACATGCATGTGTTCGGGATATATATCATCCTTCGCGACTTGGGCTGTTGTGTATTGGTTCGGATTATTGTATTAGGGCTGTGGAGCTAAGAAAATAAACGATGCATTCTGACCATTCTATACCGCTGACCTGATTGTCGAACGTCGTTAGGTTCGATGTGAAAAGGCCGTTCCGCTGGGTGCAAGGCACTAAAAGTGTCCTGTTGGAATTTGCATGGGGGTGTTCAGTACGAGCATGATGCCGACTACGTCATTTAGCAGGTACAGAGTTTTACCCACTGTACGAAAGCAAACACCACTCCACTATACACCATAGGATATCAGCCTTGTGGGCAAGTAGGCGTTGGGAAAAGTAGGGAAAACATTACCCTCCGAAAGTGCGTCAGCTTCTTATTGAGGGCATATAAGGCATGACTAACTACATGCAGAGGACACTCAGTCTCTGGGTCTCTAGAAGTGGTACCGAGAAGTGGCATGCTTCGTGGAAAGGTGTTACCTTGTCGATCTAAGTTTCGACCCTGCGAAATTCCCATACAATTCCGCCGTGCATTCTCCTTGTCAAATGGTTCCCACCATTATAGAGGGCGATTGCTTGGAGCGTGTGCCAGTAGTGCGGCATCAACAGCTGGTACCCTCCCCCCGAACTGGTCGAGCCACGAACATCTCCCAAGCCTGAATACTAACCGCATCAACACGCATTGAGCTCCCACCGTCGTGGCCTAGATAACGTCCTGTTGCCTTGTTCTGGAAGCCCCAGTAGTTGTTATGTTCACAACAGAGCCAAGTGCTATGCACCGTCTGTGCCACCTTTTGAGAGGCGCTCCCGAGCTCCAGAAGAAGGAGCTCACCGTTCCGGCGTGTCAGGGCGCCGCCAGTGGATTTCTCGATAATCATATGGGTTCGTTTCGTCCCACGCTTTCTGTGGTAGATCGTGGGTCACAGACGCTGCAGTGGTGGAGGCGCTCCCCAAAGACTTCTCAGCGAGCACGAGCCATTAGCAAATCAGGCTCTATAGCGTCTGAGTGAGTTGGGCACTTGCAAAATTTAGATCCGGGGTACTGGTAGTTGCTTCGCAAGACGTTGAATTCGTCAAGTGCCACAAAGAAAGATGATCTGCAAGTAGGTATCAACATAGAACACAGCCACTACGAACCTGGTGATCCCCATGGCCCCTGTTGTGCTGTGCTAAGGGCCGCCAAGCTACATCTGCAGCCGTTGAGATGGGATGGATCTGCTATATTAATTTTACATGATCCTCACTTGAGATACATTGTGGCGTCGAGTTGTAGTCAATACGTATAATTAATCCGCATTTCGGGAAATGCTTACACACAGAATTTGTGCGTTCAGTACATGCAGGCACGTCCCCCTTCTACACTTGAGGCCCTGAAGCGTAAGAATCCTAGATTGAAATCCGAACGCTGAACCTGGATTTTAGTACTGGTCCGAAAACATAAACGCCTGCCTCTACAAAATTCTTGTTCAGGCAGCCCATTAATTATGAACGTCGGCGCGACTGACAAAAGATTGTGTTAAAGTTATGTGGCGCCATAGTAATCTGATATCAGTGGCTTTCCGCGGCGAGGGTTTTGTATATTGCGACAGGCTTTCTTGATCTCCCAGGCCGCGAAGCCCAAACGGACAAAGCATGTCTCGCCATCAAAAGACAAATCTGATTTACTATCGCTCATCCTATTGAGTCTGAAAAGATGGATATTTACCGTAGTTGTGGCTTTGCCCTGTCCACTAGTCTGTTTCTATTTCTAGCTCGATGCGAAATTCACAACAGACAAGACGGGATTCGGCGTGATCTTGACCCTCACCCAGGGAGCTTTGGAGAGTTTTACGCGACTAATAGAATGACTGAGTTGAGGGGTGACGAGGCTTATGTACGAAGCAGCCAAGTTATCATAGTGGACGAATTGCGACGGGATTTCAGACCTCCGTGCGAAGCCTGGCCGAAGTACTGTATTGAGAGAATGTGGGGGGCTTCTCTTCTCCTTCGAGATGACCCCACCGCGGGGTAGCTTACCTTCCACTGGGTCATTTCCTGGCAGGGGCCGCCGAAAAAGAGCATTTCGTTTCTCATCTCGCCCACGTGGATGTTGTTACAATCTCAGCACTGCAGCGGGTACGTGTACAAGTAAGCTGGAATGAGCTTAGGCCTGGTACATGGGCACGATGGACGATACAAATAAATGAGCACGCAAGGTTATCAATACGATCCATAACGACAAGGTCAGGGGGAGTTTGACCACTGGGGTGCTCTACCTTTCGATATTTGATCTCTGCTGCTGGGTTGCTTGTTGCTGCGTCGTCGATCACCCACCAATTATATTTCCCGCCGACTACGTAGCCAGTCATTTTATGGGCGTGCTAGGGTGCCCTAACACTCTAAGGTTGATTCGCCGACCATCCAGCTTCTCTCACATATGACATACTGGGAGCCGAGGCGTGGAATGACCAGGTCGCCCTCCCGAAAAGTTGTCCTTGACTTGTTCCCAAAGAGATGAACGCAGGAGATGAGAAACAAGCAGGCTCAGCAGTGTTGTTTCTTGGCAAGGAGTCGCGCAACCTCTTTACTGCAAGCAACCAGCTCAACTATGGTGTCAGTACATGCCCCTGTAGAGTGTGCCCCCAACGGCAACTATGAGAGAGTGGAGAGAGGGCGCTGGTTTCGCTAGCGATTGTATCCATTTCCGAATTCCTAAGATTCGCAAATCGAAAGTCAAAGTGGGGGCTATCTTACAAGTCGATGGAGCGATCCATTCACAGGCCTGGCCTACAGCGATAGCAGCGATGACCAAACGCTAAGCTCTAGGTCCTCTCGTCCGACAAGAATGGATACCCTGGTCTACCAGCAGAATCTGTGGTTTCAGATACCAACACCTTCCCAGTGACACAACCGCATAGGATGCTACAGACATGGCTCGCTACGGCATATCTAACTAGTAACGAGGCCGCAACACTTCGGTACAGGTTCATGCGGAGATTTTCGAAGCTTCCAGCCCGTAACATTATGTTGAAGGGCTTGAAATGAAATGGAATAGACCGTCGCACGACAGCAAAACTGTAGTGAGGATGATTCTCAAAGATGATACCATCTCCAATTTGCTAGGCGCTGTCGACCACTCCCACTCTTATCATCTGCCCTGGGTAGCCCCGACCCGATCCTCCACGCGTTATAGAAAATACGCGAAGGGCTTCTCGTCCGCAATCGGCCACTGCAGATCTTGTTTCCAGGCCGTTCAGGAAGTTGCGGTTATCTAAAACACAGCTCTCATTGAGAAACGTATCGTAGCGTGTGCAGAACATGGTTCGATGGCGAATCTAGTGAAGACGGAGGCATGGAACCGGCCATGTATTCGTTTAATGTTGTTGGCTGTGTCTGTTCTTCGGAGGTACCGGCTCGTCGCTATTCTTTCTCGGCGCGTTGCTGCTCCTTATCGGCGTGTCGTCGCTCCTCCTGTTGTCCTCTCCACTTCTTCTCACACTTTTTCTGCTCTTTTTTTTTTTTTTTTTTTTTTTTTTTTTGGGGGGATAAA
>QUSE01000032.1:0-81193 GCA_006508115.1 Apiospora malaysiana
CTAACCCTAACCCTAACCCTAACCCTAACCCTAACCCTAACCCTAACCCTAACCCAGAATACCGCGAGCATGGTTGCGAGCACCACCGTGCGGCCAACGGAGAGGCATAGCTGCGCAGCCTCAAACCATGTGCTTCCACTTGGGATGTTGGAAATGGCCCGTACTTGCAGCGTGGCAAGAGAAAATTCAAATGCAAACGACACTAGCCATGCGTTGGCATTCCAAACGGCTGGGGAATACGGCCCATCAGCATCCGGAAGTAGGCCAGCACTGTGGAAGGCGCAGGCGCCGAAGATGGAGGACTGCAATGAGTGGTTCGTATAATCAGCTACGGTAGACAGTAAAGCCTCTCGAAAGGCGTATTCCCAGCGTTGTCACTTACAAGATATTGTGTGGATGACCACCAGATGGCTGGTAGCTCTAGCCCCTTGGCGACGATCCAGCACAGGATGGCGGCGGTAGCGGCCTGTATGAGAATTAGGCATGCTCAGCGTTCCGGAACGTATACAACTTACAAGCGACAGACAGAGAAATGCATGGAGTAGGAGCGCGACGTGTCTGTGTGCATAAGTTTGCGGTTTGATGTGTGCTTTACGATCTCTTCTCCAAGTCGAGATCAAACGAGTTGTCATGTAGACAACACACAAGATGATGGGGTACGCGTCCAACCATCTACCGAGGGGGTCTGTAATTGCCATCTCGTCACGAATCATTTGGTTACCACTAAAGACTGGAAGATACAGAACCACCTAACTCAAAAGTCGCCATGTTTGGCTCGGCTTTCCTAATACGTGAGAAGTTGACTCATCGGCTCGGAATAGCCCGCCCTAGTCCCGGCGGCCGGGCACCGGTCGGTGCCCCCCATGGGTCAACAACTAGGGTTGCATAAAGATCACGTAGAACTTTCCAGCCCTCGGTCGAAATTTTAACAAAGACAAGGCTTAGAAGGGTTTGAAAAGGAACAACCCACTATCAGTGATCACGATGGCCACCGCAATGGGGCTGTCGGTTCGCGGCGCAGCAAACGTAGACGCCATCCTCCCAAGAATTAGCGCCGCGGTAGAGGAGAGAGCAAAGAAAGAGAACACAAATATCGATCTCGGCACTTCTGAGAACTGTCTCATCCGAGACGAGTTGATCGCATTATGCAAAGATGCTGTGCGCGACGGGCTCATATCCAAGGCAAGAGAAGCCCTTTCCCGTTTCTGCAATTACAGATTAATGCCACAGCCACTTACACAGCGCAAATGTAGCATTTGTCATATCCCGATGGATTCGGAGGTGATTCATCCCTCATGGAAGCACTGGCTGGTTTCTTCAACAGATACTTCAAGCCTATACTTCCTGTTGCCCCAACCCACCTTGCGACTGCACCGGGGGCAGCAGCCTCACTCGATGCATTGCTCTACAATATCTGCGAGCCAATGGACGGAGTACTGGTCCCAGGACCTTTTTGGAGTGAGTCGGATGCAGGACTAGCAAATCACGTAGCACTAAATTTGTCATGTGTGCAGATGGGTTTGACTGGTTGTTCAGCGTTCGATCAGGAGTCCGACCAGTCACCGTGAATGTCGACAACATAGAAGAAACGTTCACAGCCAACCTCATTCCGAAGCTTGAAGCCGCCTACAAACACTCAGAAAACCCGATAAAGGCCTTGGTCTTAACTAACCCACACAATCCTTTTGGGCAATGCTATCCCAGAAGCGTGATCGAGGAGTGTATCAAATTCTGCGACAAGCAAAAGATTCATTTCGTGTCGGATGAAGTCTATGCAGTGTCTGAACTTGATAACCCGAGTTCCACAAGCCCTGTGCCCTTCATCTCTGCTCTAGCAATCGACGTTGCAAGTATTGGGTGTGATCCCTCCAGGGTGCACGTGATTTGGAGCATCAGCAAGGACTTTGGCTCAAGCGGATTTCGCATGGTACGATAACAACGTGGAAACATATCAATATATTGACGGTCTACTGACGAGCATTTTTAGGGATGCTGCATAACACAGCACAATAGGGCCATGCAAGTAGGGGCCGCGTTGGCTGCGAACACACAAGTGTCTTCCCTCACGGCGATCTTCACTACTGCCCTCCTCAACTCTTCAAAGTTGCCCTCTTTACTCGAGACCAATGCATCGAGACTCGCGGATGCGTACAATACGGTGAAGTCAGTGTTTGACCGTCTTGGCTTGCGCTATATCCCAGTCAGTCACGGTCCCTTCATCTTCGTCAGAATCGCCCCGAACGCTACATCCTGGGAAGAAGAGTCGCTGGCAATCTCGTGCTGCAAGGGGATGGGTGTGGTGCTCAGTCCCGGCAAAGCGTATCACATTGTGGACAAAGAGAAGGGTTGGGCAAGACTCACGTTTGCCATCAAGAATGACCAACTAGAAGAGGCTTTGCGGAGACTAGAAGCTGGGCTGGCTTTGTTTCACAAGAGACTTGTTTTGAAAAATTAAGCCGTTCATTACGTTGCTCGAATATTTTGCAGAGGAAGTAGGAAGTTCCAGCTCAATTTAGCTATTTCATATTATATTCATTCCCAGTCTAACAGATCCTCCAATGCCCCCTAAGAAGGTTTGTCACGATAAAAAGATTGCAAGTGAAGCTGCTCTTTCCCACTTTAGGCACGCAAGGAAGGACGAGAAGGGCAACATATGTCTACTACCAATTCTCCGACTTATGAAAGAGGGAATTTGTGTCATAAATAAAACTTTTCTTCTTCAAGTCCAGATTGAACTACACGTCGCTGAATTTAGACACTTTGCTAAAGAAGCTTCCAAGTAAAGCCAATATCGCGATGCCTAATGAACAAGACGCTGCTATAAATACCATTTCTTCTCCCCACCAACTCTGAACAGACCCGAGGACAACTGGGGATAGCAGGCCTCCCATGCTTTCCATCAAAGACAGACTCGCCACCGCTGCTGTCCGGTCCTTTGCAAGAGATATTCCCAAACTCTTGATAAAGCTTGGTGCAGCTAAGCCCAGTGCGATTACTACAACGCAAGGAAATATCTGCCATCCCTGCACGGTCAACATGAGACAGGGAACAGCGATGAGCTGGATGACCATGCATGCCAGAGCCCAATATAGATCGTGCGCACGAGTCTTGCGGGCATCTTCGCTACCGACTATGCTGGCATCGTGTGTGGGGCTTTGGGTTGACGGGGCCTTTTTCTGGTACCATGCTCGAATTTTGGGTACGGCATGGGACACGATCGCTAGATACAGCGCAGAAACAGCGGCGGCAACTGAGATGACGTATCCGTTTTCTCTTCCGGTGAAGTTAAACTTCACCGATGTGTAGACCATGATTGCGGGGAAAATGTAGGCTTGGGCGGTGTTGCATAGAAGCAGAGCTAGGCCTGGCAGAATTATAGATCGCTCGGAATGCATGTTCAGCAGTGGCTGGAAAATGAAGTATGTATAATGAGCAGCCATCGATCTCTCGCCTGATGGTGGGTCACTGCGGTCTTCTCGAGACGGGTGATGTTCCGGGGTCGCTGCCACCACGGGTACGAACAAGCCAAGATAGAGTAGAGATGCTGTGAATATTGCAAGCGCCATGATGAAGCTGGAAAAGAAGTTGGGTAGAAGACCGGCAATAGTTGAACTGAGGGACATGCCCAGCATATAGAGACCTAACGAGGTCCCCATGAGGCGGGAGATTCTTCTGTGGTCTGAAACCGACACATAGATGGCTCCGAGGTTGAAATGAAGAAGGTTATCTGTGGCAAATCCCTCGAATATTCGGCCTACAAATGCCAGCAAAATGCTTCTGTAGGTGACTGATTGGATGTTAGCCAGGGATGAACCAGGAGATCGCCTGCAAGAGGATGATTGAATGAATCTGCTCACCTGCCACTGCCAAAACGCCGATACTCGAAGCCCGGGAGATGAGCCATATTGAAAGTCCCAGCTTGGGATTAAACCGGATGGTGTGTTGGAGAGGACCCAAAATTACCACACCACAGACGTTGGCGATGGCTGTGGAAATCGCCAGTGCTCCAGCAAAAGCTCCCTTTTCCTCTTTGGAGCAATGTGCTGGATCAACGCACATGATGACACCGTAGGCATAAACCGTCGTTGCTGATGTAGCAGCCATTCCGACTGCCGCCGAGAGGGCTAGAAAAAGCACACGATGGACATATTCCTTCGGGACAACCCACAGTATCGGCTGCGTTATCGTCCGCACGGGGAGGAGTGGTGTTTGTTCAGCCGCTATTTGGTCATCTGCCGCGGCGGTTCCGCTCACTTGTGATGTAGGCATTTCTGATCCGCGACTATCTTCGCAAATCAAAGAATTCCTAAAATGTGAGTTTTACGTAGACTTGGATGTCTCGCTGATGAAACTATGTCTCGTTCTCAAATTAGGGACGAGGCAGGGTCTCTCAGCAGAGCCCGGCTGCCGCCCGGCATATGAGTAACGTACGCACAATTAGTAAATGACCGGGCACCGAAAGTCGGTCTTGTAAAAATAAAAAAACCCCATACGATGGCGTTCCCTATATAGGCACGGGCAGAGTGCGTGGCTAATGGTCCTCCCCAGACGCCATTCACTGCTACCACCTAGTATAGTACATTCACCTTTGCCCTTTACCAAAGACACTGTTATATAGTTCGCTGCCATGGCTATTGTTGAAAGCACTATGTCCTTCCTTCAGTCATGGGATGAGAAAAAAGGCAATCCATACGTCCGAGGTGCTGCTGCCGAAGGCTTTGAAACACTCAATTACTCGAACCAAGAGTACGAGGTGAAGATCACGGACGCTCGCCCGAACAAGGGTGAATACACCATCGACACGCACGGGTTCGCTTACCATGATGACCCATACATCGACGAAGCCACCTTGGAGGTATTGAGAGCCAACGACAAAGCCGAAGTCTCTGACAAGTACTACCCCATGGTGGAGCGTTTGGTCAAGGAGAAAACAGGAGCTACAAAAGTCGTTGTCTTCGACCACACCTTGCGCCGGCGACAGCCCGCACTGGCGAAGACGGACAATCCCAACGGCAAAGAGCAGCCCGCAAGCCTGGTAAGTGACGAGACGAAAGCTCCGCTATAGCTATCTTGATCTAACCGGAAACGACGGTGTACAGGTGCATTGCGACCAGTGAGTACTTCCCGAACCCATGACTTAAATCAGAAGTACTGAAAATGCCAGATCGGCGGTGGGTGCCATCCGACGCGTCCACCGACACCTGGGGCAGGAAGCAGAGCGACTGTTGCAGGGGCGCGCCCAGATCATCAAGTAAGTTGACCGGTCTCTAGGTAAGACGGGGGGTCCCAAGCATTCCCACTGACGAGTTTGTTACCAGTGTGTGGAGGCCTCTGCGAGGCCCAGTGGAAGAGTGGCCGCTGGCCACCATGGACGGCCGCAGCCTGCATAATGACAACGTGCACCCTACCAACATCTTCAAGCACCAGTACGATCTCCAGGGCCAGACAGTCAGTATCTCGCACTCGCCTGAGCAACGCTGGCACTACCTGAAGCACCAGAACACCAACGAGGTCACGTTCATCAAAATATGGGATAGCAAGGAGGATGTTGAAGCAAAGCGTCTGTATACCCCGGAGGCCGAGAGGACTCACTAGATTTGTTGCTGACGATCATATATATAGTCTGCGCTCATTGCGCATTCCCCGATCCGGACAGCCCGAAAAACGCCGCTTTGAGGGAAAGTATGGAAGTGCGATGCATCGTTTTCTACGAGGTGTGATTGGACGTTTTCATGGCGAGTGACACTTGCGCCAAGGGTTGGTGTTTGTGAGCAGGGGTTCAAGAACCAATGTGGGCAGCATCTGAGAATGATTGGATTTGTTCTTTCCACTGTAGCCAATAAAAACATGTTCAATTACTTTCCGTTATTTTCTTCGCCACTTCACTGCTTATGAGATTTGGGCCACGTTTCATTTCTTTTTCCCCCCAGTTAGCTACCTGCTAAAAGCCCGGTCTCCGGAAGCTTGCCTTTTCAGTCAATTGTCCCATTAACTGTACAGTATGTGGATTGGACAATGTTGATGGGGGAGGGGGGAAGCCACTGAAAATGCCTGTAGAGGCCCCCAAAGGAAGGTTTAGAAGGGCCCTGAAGCTCGGACCAGAAGGGCCTCAAGGCCCTTAGAATTAGGGGTCCCAAACTAGTGACAGCCATAATGTCAATAAGCCGGAAGCCCGTATCAACCTAACTGATTTTTTGAGACACGCACTTGCTGAACTGAGAACAGCAATCGGCGTCCGCTGACGGTCCGCTCGGTCCCCGTCTCGGTTCCCGTAGGAAGACCCGACCAATTTGATTCGCCGAACATTTGGACTTGGTTGGCTTTCCCTTGTTCATGGTCGGTTGAAGGTTCCATGGGGTGCAAGCCCTTCTCTAATTATTCGTCATAGTCTGGCACTTCCTCCACCCATGCGTCGCTGGTTCCAGACACGAAATAGCTGCTGATCTGGATATCCCGATAATGATGAGCAGTGCAGAGATGGACGCCAAAAAGAATGGAGAAGTTGTTATGGGGGATATGGAATACGATGGGAGAGTTATTCTCTACATCATCAAAGGTGCGGACGCAATCGCCTCTTATTAACCCTTGCGCACTCCAAAGCTAAAAGAATTTCTGGTTGTTTCAAGCCGACGAGACGTCTTACATCAACTACATCAAGCCTCTGATACTGGCAGAGGAGTTGCAGTGCCCCCACGTGCTGTCATGCATCGACACAAGAGACGAATGGTTCTATGCTATCCACCCCGAACGGATGGTGCCATCACTGAAAGATGAAGACCCCGAGACCGGTGAGGAGGTCATCGTCTTTGAGGGTACAGCTTGCCTGCAGTATCTAGCCGCTCGATTTGATACCGATGGCATCTGGAGTGGTAGGACGGCTTTCGAAAAGGGGAACATCCTCGCTTGGACCGCCTACCAAACCGCGGGGCTGGGGTGAGTATCCTGAACCATGGGTCGCATGGTCCTGCCCATCCGCTCGCTCTCTGCTAGATCGCGAACGTTGACCGATTACTTCCTGTTCCCAGGGCGACGGCCAAGTACTGGCTCTATTTTCTACGCGGCTATCCCACGAGGAAGGAATCGGTCCAGCTCCCGAGGACCATCGAGAAGTGAGACATACCATGATGTATACAATACTGAGCTAACCGTGTCGTTCCGTAGACTGCATGCGAATGTGCTGAAACAATGGGATATCATGGAGAAACGCCTCAGGAAACCTGACCAGCTTTACGTCGCTCTCAAGGATCGACCTACAATCGCGGATCTCTCTTACTTCCCATTTGCCATGCCTTGGATGTTTGGTTTCCTGGGTGTTGACATCAAGGACTGGCCTCATATACAGGCGTGGAGTAAGCGTATGTTGGAGCGACCTGCTGTCAGGAAGGTCATGCGAGAGGCTCCGAAGTATGGGCATGTGTAAGCTCCTATCATAATTGAAGTCCCATCACAAGGCTGCTTCTGGACTACTTTTGCAGCACTCTTGACGATGGACCAGCGAATACTATGCGGTGCAATTTTGAAGTAATTTCTTTTCTGTCAATGTTCATATCTTGAGTGCAACGTGTCTTATGGTTACGGAAGGTTAGATTGGGAAAGTGTTGGATCATTGCTCGGCATTAGAGTTTAACGTGGAAGGAATAGAACCTTCATAATTGTGTCGGAGGAAGATGGTAAGCAAGTGGCAGCATAGAATACGTTATTTCATGGACCTCATGATGCCGCATAGAAACTCAGCACAGGAACCAGTGAAGTAGTTTCGTGAGTAAATATGACATTTTAAATCTCCCCAGATCCCATTTATGCTCCAGTCAGTAGCACACATGGTGTAAATGGATTGATCGTGTTATGAACCCATATTCCACTCCTTCCATACAATCCTTCCGGATTTAGAGGTTGTCTACTTCCGAATACATTTAATCTGCATCTTAGGGTGATTAATCCATGTCTCTGGGTTCCTTCCCCACTCACTCGTCTTCTCAAGAAGGCTCAGTCTGTAGTGCTCGACGATGTGAACAATCAGTTGCCGGGTGATGATATCAGCAACGTACTTGCCCATGCACTGCCTTGGGCCAAAGCCAAACCGCCAGAAGTGGTATCTCATCTCCAAAGCTCCCTTCTCCAAAAACCGCTCGGGGCGATACGCCGCGGAGTCGGGCCCCCAAAACTCATGGCGGACATTGAGGCCATAGGAGTCGACGATGAAATCCACCCCGGCAGGTATCATGTAACCGTCGACGACACGCGGCGTCGGGGCAGACTGCGGAACCGAGAAGGCTGCAAGGGGCCGGAGACGGGATGACTCGGATACACAGGCAGCCAGGAGCGTCGAGTTGCTCAGGATGTATTGCTGTCGGGATTTCTCGCCCGCCAAGTGCGTCGCCAACTCTTCGACGAGCAGTTTTTGGTACTGCGGATATGCTGCTAAGAACACCAGGTTCCAGGAGATGGCCCCGATTGTGACGTCTAGGTTGGCGTAAAGCGATTCGTCCAATGTTTGTAACATCTGGTTCATAGTGATGCTCCCCGTAAGCACTCGATCGTAGAGGTGCACGATGGGCGGCGCCTCAGGCTTGGACTCTTTCCTGAGGGCGTACAACCCATCATTGAAAGATCGCCATCGACCTTGAAATTCAGAGAGGAGCTGGTTGGCCTGGGTCGGGAGGTATCGCGAGAAGGAGAACCGGGAGACTCCGCCCGCGATGACCTTCCTGAACAGCGCTTCTCGCAGAGGAGCAAGTTCTCGGAGGTCCTGGATCATCTCGGGACCGAGCTCGCCATATATTATCTCGGCAACCACCCAGAATGGGAGTAGCTTCAGATCATCTGCCGGGTCCAGGAGCCCCCGATCAAGCGCTCCATGAAGATGGAGATCTTCCATATACCTGACGACATGCTTCTCTATCATATCCACATAGTTGGAGGCATTTCTTCGCAGAAACGGTGGCTCAATGGCAGCTCGCACCGCCTTCCACTCTTGCCCACTGATCAGACCAACGCATTTCCCCAGCACCTGGCTCATGAGATAGCCCGAGTTATTGTCGATTGCCTTGAAGTGTTTGTCGGAATCCTTGAAGATGGTTTGGAGATTTTCAGGCCGTGTGATGACTCTGTAGCAATGTCAGCCCCAGTCTGCATCAATCATATTGTCATTCCATGGTGTGAAAAGCAGAAGAACCGAGGAGCACTGACATCTCGCCCCGCATACCGGACCAGATCCGATAAACTGAGCCGTATTTGGTTTCCCACCATTCGCTGTTCTCCAGCCCTTTCAGAAACTTCCCAACGTCCCCCTGCCCATTGGGGAACCGGTATGGGCAAGTTGGAATGCTTCTATCAAGATCTGTATGGCGTATGGGGTATTTCCAGAGGAGGTATTCCTGTGTGGCGTATTACTTAGAAACTATTTCTAGGAGCAGCTTAGGTATGTCGAGGATGATCAGTGGTATCTTACATTGATTACAGCCGATAGCAAATCATTCAAACGGCTACGGACTCGTGGACTGCTCAAGGATAGTGCAAGCACACTCAAGGGCAATAGGACCCATATTGTGCCTGTGTACGAAGGGCTGAGGGAGAAAACTGTTTTAAACATTGTGATCAAAAGAGCTAGGAGTCACTGTGACTGATGGCAATGTAATTAGTCTCCTTGTTTAGAAGATGGAAAGGATGTTAACTCTGTGGTATATCAGTGTAAAGGGTTGTAGAGAGAATAAGACTTAGGTTCGACGGTACGGCAGCCGATCAACCGGACGCCGGCTGTCATTGCGCCAAACAGCACGAACATGGATTATCCTGAGGTCAGACTCCAGCCGATACAACCGACATGGAAAGGCAAGTTATTGCATCCTTGAGAATCTTGTAGAGGCAGTATGATCAAGTCTAGAAAGTCGAGTCCAGCGTCGTAGAAAATTGTATTGATATTAATTTGTAGCGAGAGGAGTAGAAGGTACATGAATCTCAAGGCTCGATTTCCATCTGAAGCTGTGCAGCTAGCCCAGCACACGCAAATGACCCCATACTCAGGGCGTGGACGAACACCTTCTGCGGCGAAGCGCAATCACCAATGGCAAACACCCCCTTCTCACTGGTCTCATGGAATGGGGCTGTGACCTTGATGATTTCGTGCCCGAAAGCAAAAACTTCGAGGCCGAGCTGCTGTACAAAGTTCCCGTTGACTCGCATTTTGGGCTTGTGGACAAGAAAGCCCTCGGTGAAAGCCGTCCCGTCTTCCAGCTGGACTGTCACTGCCGACTCATTAGGCTCCTTCATCAGGCGACTAATCTTCCTGTCCTCCAGAATAATCCCGTCACCATGAGACTCCACGACATCTTTCAGTTGAGAAAACAAGTCCTCATTACCATCCGTATATATGCGTACTTGATTTGAGAGCTGCTTGGCCTGTCTCGAAAGACGGGAGCACGCCATCTTCGTGGCGCAATCTCCGATCCCAAGAACCCCTACCGTGCTCTGGTTTCGTTCTTCGAACCCTTGACTAGTTAGGCAGTGAAAACTATAAACATGGTTAGCCCCAAAGTGACATGAAACTTCGATATAGTAAGCGTCAGGGTTCGCACTCACATTCCAGTGACCCAGCATTCCTTATAGCCGTCGATTTCGGGTAATATATCAGATACTCCGGTCGCCAAGACAAGCTTCCGACCAGTCCACGTCCGTCCTTCAGTATCTGCGACTTGAAAGCGCGAGGCAAAACCGCCTAGTCGAGACGCCTTGGTGACGGTGGCAGAAACTATGGTTGCCGTGCTGTATCTTGCCAACAAATCTTTCTGCATCTGGACACGAACAGACGATGGATTCTGATGATCCCACCCAGCGGCTCCGTGTAGGTATGGCAGCGCCGCGTTTCGATATTTTCCCGAGTCAAAGACCACGACCGTGTGCAGTGACCTGGCCAGATTCACAGCGGCAGAGAGACCAGCTGGACCGCCCCCGACGATGAGAACGTCATAGATTATGTCGCCCGTCATGGTATTTCGCTATATTATCTCACAAGTTCACTATCAAAGTCCGAAGGTGTACGTTAGATGATATTTCGATCAAATACTCCTCATCCGGTAACAGCTTCGTGTGCTGGCTTCGGAATTGATCCAACTCGGCCTCCGTAGGTGGACTCCGTCGGTCGGTGGCCACCGTTCCCGCACCTGTACTGATGTACCTTTCGCCTACGCAAGGTCAGGTGACATATTTGATGCCCTCAAACACAACTGGAGGCGTCTATTGCTCTCTCCCGTAAGAAATTCATCCAAGCTACAGAATATTCACTAAATGCCTCCTGGAACCATGACGATCCTACAGTTATGGGAGACGTTACTGGGTCGCGTTGGGCTACTCCGCGGCGCCTTTATTACTTTCTTTGGGGTTTTTATTGGGGCATACTGGCTTCGGAGCCTCATTTTCAGACTGATCTGCAAGGCATTCCCGCCATTGCCGGACCTGCCTTCCATGCCGAAGCCAGTGGGCCATGACTATAGGGAAATAATGCGACAGGGAATGAAAAAGGTGACTGGTACCATCATAGCCACACCACGCGGACATTGCTAACTTTTGCCATGTAGTACCGCGGCCAGGCTTGGCTCATGCCCTTTCAGGAGCCAACCGTAATCCTTCCGCCCGACTCCCTCGAGTCCCAAGTGAGGAAGATCCCGGAGCCCGACCTCACCCTCAACGGCAACATGTATCGGCGTTTCTTTGGCCTCTACACGCATATAGGTACTGACGATGACGAACTCATCGCGGCGCTGCGGAAAGATCTTACGCACAACGTGCCTAGCCTATCCCACCTCATGGCCGAGGAGGTCGCGTACGGATACGACAGCGTCGTCGGGTCCCTCCCGGAGTGGAAGCCGTGCCCGACCTACCAAACCATGCTCCAGATCGTGGCGCTCACAAGCGGCCGCGTTTTCGTCGGTCTACCGCTCAGTCGCGACCCGGCGTGGGTCCGCGCGTCCATCGAGCACACGACTAGCAGCGTACACCTGTCCGACAAGCTCCGTGGCTACCCGCCGTGGCTGCGGGGATGGGTTGCCCCCTTCCTCAAGGAGCGGAGGCAAGTCCAGTCCGTGCAGGACACGTTCGGGCGGCTGCTGGAGCCTGTTATCGCCGCAGCCCGGCTTGGCGCAACGGAGGGGTCCGCACGCAATGGGGGAGCCAAGTCTGAGAACGGCCAGGAGCTTGGCCGCATGGCGCGCTGGCTTCTGGTGCAGTATGCGAGAAATTCGGCCGCGGCAGGCACGGGCCGAGTTGTGAGAGACCACTTGACGCTGTCTTTTGCCGCGGTCCACGTTGCCAGCATGGTGCTGACTCACGTCTTGCATGATCTCGCCGCGAGGCCGCAGTACCTGGATATTTTGCGGAAAGAGTTGGAAACAGAGCTCCAAGCCTGCCGTGGAAATGTTCTAGACAACAGGGCCCTGGGCAATCTTGTCATAATGGACAGTTTCATCAAAGAGTCACTTCGTATGAACCCTCCTGGAGTCAGTAAGTTGTTTCTGAGCAAATCATCCCTCTCGTCCGAAAAAGGTGTTTTATGAGAAGCTAATGACGAGAATCGCTGTCTAGTCTCATGGTTCAGGTTGACAACTGTACCTATCCATTTATCCAATGGCCAGGTGATTCCCGCGAACACCATGGTGGCTTACTGCAATCCGCGGTTCGACCCGGAGGTTGATAAGACCTTGGACGATCCGGAGGTTTTCGACGGCTTGAGATTTGCGCGGAGCGGGTCGAAACTGGAGGCTCTCAGCATTGACTCGCTGGCTTTTGGTTATGGAATCCACGCTTGTCCCGGTCGGTCATTTGCCGTCGCGGAACTTAAACTTATCGTGGCGCATTTGATTCAGAACTACGACATACGCTTAGAGGCGGGGAAGACAAGACCGAAGAATATCCCGCTTGATTTCCAGCTGATTCCAAACCCCGAAGGTATGGTGCTACTTCGATCCAAGGTCAAATAATGAAATCCTGTAAAGTAGTGTTTATATATAGCCGTTAGACAGCCAACATATCAATATATATCATTGCTTACCCAAATTTGTCACGATGTACGCTAAGTTGAAAATACTTACATATATACTGAGATCATAGAATTCGATATATTTTACATACTAAAAGAGCAGTTTAGGATGGCGGAAGAGACAGACTGGCATTCGATATAAGCCTAACTAACCATCACAACTGACAAATCCCACACAGCTGCTTGCACACTCCTATCTGCTATGCTTTAACCGTACCCTTTGTATAACAAGTAGCCATGGCGTTAATTTCAATACAACCACCCCCTTTTAGCCTACTTCCTTGCCTTGAACATGATCTGCGCTTCCATGTCGGGCAACACAACTGTCCCGGTGTAGACGTTGGCAGGGCGCTTTGTCCCGGGCTTCAACTTGATATCGTAGTTTTGAATGAGGTAGGAAAGCATGATCTTGATCTCGGTGCTGGCGAAGAACCTGCCGGGACACGCGTTGATCCCGTGGCCGAAATTGATGTGCTCGGTGCTGGTCGAGATCAACTGGTACTTTGTCTCGTTCCCCGGTATCTCTCGGAGACGAGAGAATCGGAAACCGTCAAATTCGTGGGGGTTCGGATAAGTCACGGGGTTGAAGTTGACGGCATGATTCGGTCCGGACACTGTCTCGCCATAGGGGATGGTGTGCCCGGTGGACAGCTTGAGGCCTTTGGGGTCCATCACCACTCGCATCATGGTTGCTGTAGTCTGTTAGTAATCATCACGAAAAGGACTGGAATATAACACATACTGAGGCCAAGCGGGTTAATTCTCTGGGATTCCTTGATGAAGCTGTCCATCTTCTTCAATTTGAGTAAGCTGGTTTTCTGGGTCAAATTCGGATCGGCGGAAAGAACTTGTGCCAGCTCCTCTCTTAATGGATCCATGTAGTCGGGCTTAGAAGCAAGATCAAACAGAGCCTGGGAAAAGGTGGCAGTCACAGTGTATAGCGATGAGAAAGTCGCCATCAATTCATCACGAGCCACGGACTCTGCTGTGGCAACGCCCTTGTATCTTGCCGTGAGCCAGGAGAAAAGCTCACCCCCGGCAGGCTTTCCAGGGGCTTCTTTGCCCCCATTTTCCAAAGCCCGGAAATGCTCCTGGATCATGGGCTTGATCATGCGAATGACGTCACTGCGGTTGGCCTTGAGCGACTGCACCTCAGTCAAGAACGGTGCCATCAAGGGTCGCAGGCTCTTCGGCCATGCCCGAATAGCTCCGGCCGCCTTGGCCACGTCGGTCATGTAGCTGGTGGTCGCCTTTATCCAAGGCTCTTCGCGGGAAAGCGGGAGGCCAACCCACGTCCTCTCGATCAGCAGCGCCGATATACCTAGCATGGTAGGGAACAGTGTGACCGGAGTCCAGTCATCACATATGGGCATCTTCTTGCTGAATGCATCTGGAACTTCAGCCTGCGCAGCTTCCATGACCTTATGGACATTTCGTTGAAGGTCAATGGTCAGGGCCGAGTGAAGTTCTGGTGCGTGTGTGCCCATTGATGTCCAACGCCCTAGAAAGTGCCGGTAGTGATGTTCCCTGGCCCAGGCCATCAGCTCAGCGGCAGCAATCCGAATTTCCCGCGGGACTCGACTTACTTGCTTGAAAGGATTTCGGTGGGGAGAAGCCGAAGTTCTTCAATGAGCATTGGAGGCAATATGACGACGCGCCCAAGCGGTGATGGCAGGAGATATGGAGAGTTTGGGTACTGTATTCATTCATTAGCTTAGTCTCCGTTGATAGACTGCAAACCATCACCAACCTTCTTTGCACCTTCCATCATAGCGTCTCGGAAATCTGGTGCCTTCGGGTCCCCAACCCAGGGGAGATCTAGCTTTGGCGGCCCTTTCCATTGCTTCCATACCCAGTAGAGAGCTACTACTGGCAAGTGCGCAACGGCGAACCAGAAGAAGGTGCTAGGAGAGAGAGATATCTCCGTCGATTTCAATAAAGATTTCAAGGCCATGATTCTTGCGTGTAATGGAGCGTACGTCAGTTACTGAAAGATGCTGCTTTAATACTCAAATGACTCAAAATTGGTGCCGATGGCGAGGTTAGAGGCAACATATAAATTGGTACCCAGTGTGCGAGAGGAATACAGTATTGAATGTCTACCACTAGTGGAGAATAGACACTAGCACCTATCACGTGTTTTCTTTTCTTTCTTTTTTGTTCCTTTTCCTCCGGTATCCGAATGGACTCCCTAGTGGCCGGAGAGCCGTAGCGCCGGTTCAAACGATGGACTCTGATAGACCCAACGCTTTCTACTGCATATTGCAAACTGGATACAGTTATAAAGAAGTACTTGGAGATGTGGAAATACGGACAACGATAGATCGTATTGAAGTGAGGAGCCTAATGGAATGATCCTTCAGGCATGATTGGTGGGAGAATGAATTATTAAAATTGCAACCACAAGATTCTTCTATCCCTGATCAAAGAGTTTCTTTTCTTGTTTCCACACAAACTTAGTTCCTAAACATGAATGAACATGGACCATCACCGAATATTGACTTTCTACGTGGAATGCCTCGTCTCCTGCCTCCCGTGTCCCGTCTCCTGTCTCCCGTCTCTCCCTACCAGCCTAAGGCTTCTTGGACTTCAGGTCTCGGAACGACTGTATGTTTGACAAAACGTTACGTCGCGCAACTCCAGACAGGTGATTCAACTGTTTGACCGCAGCCTCGCTGCCGGGTGCCACCCCCTCAGGATAAGCCACTTCAAAGCATTGGGTCATGTAAACCTGACCATCGGAACCGTGAATATCGGCTTCATTTGACACCATCAACGTAGCTTTCCCCGTAGTGGCAGCCACAAATTCGACCTTAGATTGGTTAGTATCCAGGAAATTCGTGATAGCTGGCCGGGGGGCAGATTCACCTTGAACTCCGGCACAATGGTGATGTCTTGTTCCAACCTCCCGCCCGGAGCGCCATGGGACCCGCCAGGGACAAAGTGGAGGATTCTCTTCAAGGCCAAACCCGTATCTTCCAGAATCTCCGCCTTTGCTATGTAGTCAACGAATTCTTCCGGGCGGCGAACGGAGTCGAGGATGCCGCTCCAGACGTCTTCGGCCGAAAGGTAGGGTTCTTGGCCTGGCTTATTGACCGGGCTGGTAAAGGCTACGTTGACCGCCATGCTTAAACTTGAAATAGAAATGATGAGGTTATAGATTCAGTGTTTAATTGTGCAATGCCAGATCAGTGAGTCCTCCCCAAATCCCACCGTACATTGAACCTATATATAGTTTCCACGTGAGCGTTACGCAATCTCCTAGTCCGGATGGCCGGTGGTTTCTTCCGAGCTACTCAAACATTTCTTTTACATCATCCTCCAGCGGCTTCTCATCACTTAGGTGATGTGCCACATTTTCCACCTCTTCTAGGACTCGAAGTATGTTTCCGCCGACGACCCCTTCCATGTGTTTCCGACTCACCCCTCGCTTGAGCAGCTCCGCGATGAGTTGAGGGTACTTGCTCACATCCTCCAGACCACGGGGTCCCGCCGCCATACCATCGAAGTCGCTCCCGATTCCCACATGCCGGTAGCCGATCAGGGCACCGACGTACTGGATGTGATCAGCCACGTCGGCCAGCTCGGCGTTCTGGGGATCGCCGCAGCGCACGTGCGAGGGGTAGAAGCTGATCATGACGACGCCGCCATTGGCTGCGAGGCGCTGGAGCACATCGTCGGGCACGTTGCGGACGTGGGCGCAGACGCCGAAGGCCCCCGAGTGCGAGAATACGACGGGGGCCCGCGACACCCGCAGGGCGTGCCGCTGTGCATCGAAGCTGGAGTGCGACAGGTCCACGAGCATACCGAGGCGGTTCATCTCGGCCACGATGCGCACCCCGGCCACCGAGAGCCCGCCATACGCCGGCCGGCCGTCCTCGGCCTCCGAGCTGTCCGCAAAGGCGTTGTGGCAGGTGTGCGTCAACGAGGCATAGCGTACGCCCAGGGAATAGTACGTGCGCAAAACGCTCGCGCTGTTGCCGATCTGGTGCAACCCCTCGACGCCCAGGAAGCCGGAGATCTGGGGCTTGTGGGAGCGAAAGTCGCTCCAAAGCTCACTGGCTGTCGACACCGCCTTCATGTTGGCGGGGTACTCATTGGTCAGTCGACTGACAAGATCAATCTGCTGCAGCGTATCATGGACGGTCTCGTGGTAAATACTGTCGTTGAAGTCGTTTTGTTTTTTGGGGCTAAAATTCCGTCAATCGGTCGCTCGACAGCACCTCAGTGTGCGGGTTCAGGTATCTGGGTCGGAAATACCATTCGGTGTAGACACTCCAGAATTGGCCTCTCAGTTGGCCCTGCTTAAGCCGCGGGAAGTCTACCTGGCCGTAAAGCTGGCCGTTTCCAGTGAAGTTTTCGGCATATATGTGATTGTGATAGAATGCCCTAATCCAGATTGCAAAGTCGTTGTGGCCATCTAACCTTGTTATTTGGTGATCCCATGTATCTGCGCGCCCGGGGCGTGCAATCAATATGTCTCACTCACCTATCAAAGGGGCGGCACTCAAGACCGCTTGCACGCCGTCCTCGATTGACTGGGTCTGGGGCAGGGCATCAACATGCACACCAAAAGTATTTTCTTGCAGGAGAAAGGCCTGACAAAGTAGTGTAATAAGTGTAAATGAAGTAGCGATACGCGCCAAAAGACTATATCGTCGGCGCGTGTCTCCATTGAGAACTGCAGCAGCAGAGGTGTTTTTGGCTCCAGTCATCATGGTCATTGATGTCAGAAGGGACTTGATTGCTCATTCAAGGGCGTTGATACTATTGAGCTTATGGCGAACTTGAGACAGTAATGTTCCTGTAATACCGGTTACCAGCCATTCATTTTTATGCAATCCGGTGACCGACATGGCGGCTCCCGATGGACCTAGACACCTGGAATTGCACACAGGAGCAAATCAGTTGAATATGGCACGATTTTTTCGAGTCGGTCGGTATTATTAAAATATTATTTCCATAGAGCGATAAAACCATAGACTATCGTACATCGTGAAGAGGAAAAAAAAGTAGCAACATACATGAGCCGAAATTGGAGAATAGTAATCAATGGCCATGTGAAAAAAAACCTTGTAGTAAGCAAGCCCCTTTCTTACCAGAGGTGCTCGTACCGACTTTTTTAGTGTGATGTCTCAGATACACCAACCTTGGCCTCGTGGTCCTCAGTATTCTTATTGCCATCGTCCTGGAGACCAAACTCTGTGTCTAGAGTAGTGCGCAATTCGATCTGCTTTTCGCCAAAGCATAGGATGAACCCCAGCAGTGCAAACGCCAGGGCCACATACCAGGATATCTTGAATGCGTCGGTGAAAAGGCCTACAAGTTGTCTCCTAGTACCTTCGCTCAATGTCATCAGGGCATCGCGGCTAGTGAACCCCAGCGCACCACCCTGCCTTAAAACACTCTGTACTCGGGGGTCGTTGGTGATGGCCGAAGCGTGATTGCCGACTTGACCATTGATGATAATGCCCGGGATCGTGATACCCCAGACGAAGGCAAAGCTGCGGAGGAAAGCATAAGTGGCCGTGGCACTAGCATTGTACGAGTCGGGTAGCGAGGCTTGGAGCGCCGTCAACGGCGTATTCATGGTGGTGCCGAGGCCGCCGGAGGCGACAATCTGCAGCAGTACCCATTCGGCCGTGGATGTGTTTTTGTCCATCCGAGAGAAGAGACCGAACGAGAGCGATATCAGCGCGAAACTGAAAATGTGCACAGGCAGGTACCGCCCTGTGTTGGAAACAATAATTCCCGCGATGATAGTAAAGGGGATGAGGGAGCAATTCAGGGGCAACAACTGCACGCCCGAACGAATAGGCGAGGAGAGCTGGATGGCCTGGAAGTAGATTGGCAGGTAATAAGAAGCCCACTGCAGCAGCATGGCCGTCAAGAAGGTCAGAGCGTACGCAATGGCCGATGTACGGTTCCCGAATAGTTCCAGGGGGATCGTCGGCTCTTTGCAGAGGCTCGTGCTTTCGTAGAAGATGAAGGCGCCAATGCCGACGACGCCTAGGACAAGTGGCAAAATGACCCTCCACGAACGCCAGGGGAAAATCTGGCCACCCATAACCAGACCCAACAAGAGAGAGACCACAGAAGCGATGAAAACGGTGTTTCCCAAGTAGTCGATACGGCCCAGCGCATGCAACCAGGTGGGCGAGCGCTTGTATTCGGTACGGAGGAATATGGCGATTGTGATGAAAACAAGACCGCCAATGGGGAGATTGATGTAAAAGACCCATCGCCACGAGATTGTCTGCACAATCGCGCCGCCGATAAGGGGTCCCAAAGCGGCCGAGACACCACTGCTGGCCATGACGATGCCGATGTATTTGGCGCGTTCCCGCAGCGGCACCAGGTCGCAAACAATCAGGTCGAGGAGCATCATAATGCCGCCAGATCCCATGCCTTGAACGCAACGGCCGGCGATGAGCATGCCGACACCAGTCGCGCCGCCCGAGAGGCCGCTACCGAGTAGGAAGAGGGCCACGGCGGCGAGGGTGATATAGCGTCGTCCGAAGATGTTGGACAGCTGGCCGAAGAAGGGCTGGACAGCCGTGGACGTGATGACATACGTGTTGGCGATCCAAACGTACTGGTCACCGCCCCCAATGGAATCGGTGATGGTCGGCAGGGCGGTCGTAATAACGGTTACATCTAGCGCCGCCAGGAAGGATGCCAGACAGAGGGACACAAACACCATCCAGAAGCGGAATCCATGATGCGGCGCACCGCTGTCGGTGGGCTTTGCCTCTGCAGACACCTCCTTTTCATTGTGTGGCAGGTCATTGCTAGGCTCAGAACGAGGTTCGGGGTCAGACCATGGACCCTGCGAGGAATGTCTGCTTTTCGTCATGGTGCGCGGTCTCGTTTTTTTTGTCTTTCTCTTTCAGTTGCAGTTACTGTGGTTGGAATTCCCTTAACGGAAGTTATCAAAGGACCTTCCGCAGGAAACCTTTTGACAAACTGCAAGCCTTCTCTGGAAGTCGCTCCTCGGAGACTTAAACATCTCGGAGACTTGAGCCAACCTCGAGTCAAATTAAACCAATGATCGGCAGCATTGATATTGGACGCTGCATTTGTAAGCGGATAAAGATCTGCAGACATTCGAACAAAATTTGAGACACGCCCGAAGACAGCAATGCCGCGTCAAGACACCCACCTCGACCTGGCATCATGTACCCGCCATGTACTCGCATTTTCCATGCCGTCATGGGAAGGTCAATTGGTTCGAAAATGGCGCCAGGTGCATGTATTGCGCGACTTCCAAACGCTGAGATTGGGCAGGGAAGGAATGACTGACTGCTAATGACGAAACCGGTATCCGGACGAGGTTCACTTGCCAAGGGGGTCATATTTGTTTTCCATCTTGTGGGTGTGGAAAAAAGTCTCCGAGCCAATGGAATGTAGCCGAGTAGTTTCCGAGCCGGTCTATGCAGGACCAGCTCGGGATATTGACCAGACACCACACTGCAATATTTGCATGTCTCTTTAGACGGGCACCCCGGATGGTGGCCGTAATCAGTATGAACGCATGATTGTCGAGAAAAAGATGATAAATGAATGAGTATTTCTCAAACTCGCAGCTCGTAGTTCGCTTACTAGATCTTCAATGCCTGCTAAGTAAGCCCAATTAAAGTTTCTTGCAGCATCTTCCTCATCCCGTAAACATTTTATACACTTGGAGAAAAAGCAGCGTTCATGGTCGGCTTCTTCAGTAAAATGACGTTGTCAACGATATACGATGTCCTGATCGTCGGCGCCGGGCCGGCAGGTCTTAGCTCCGCGCTCACCCTGTCGCGGGCTCTGCAAACAGCTGTGGTGTTTGACTCGGGCGTGTATCGCAACCAACGGGCAACGCACATGCACACCTTGCCCACGTGGGATCACCAGAACCCGGCCGAATTCCGCAAGTCTGCCCGCGCCGAGCTCCTGGACCGCTACAATACCGTCACCTTTCATGATTCAGCTTTGACGCAGATCAAGAAGAATGCCAATGGCAACTTCGAAGCCACCAGCGCCGACGGTCGGACCTGGCTTGGTCGGGTCGTTGTCTTGGCAACTGGCGTTCAGGACGTGTTGCCCGACATCGAGGGCTATGATGAATGCTGGGCTCGCGGCATGTGAGTAGACACCTAATCGATAAAAACAACATCGCCCCTCTGATAACAACCTTTGCAGATTCCACTGCCTTTTCTGCCATGGCTATGAGGAACAGGGAGTAGACACGGCGGGCGTTCTCGCCATTGGTGACCTGGCCAATGTGCCCCCGGCTCTTCATCTCGCTCGTGGCGCAAAGCAGCTCGCGGGTAAGGTTACCCTTTACACCGACGGGTCTGAAGCGCTGGCTATGGAGCTTGTCAAGGGACTTCGGCCCGAGGAGCAGGGCCTGATTGTCACGGACACGCGCCCCATCACGCGGCTTGCCAAGGAGCCTACCGGCGCCGCCGTCACCGTGTCCTTCAGCGAGGGGCCGGATGCGTCCGAGGGGTTCTTGGTCCACCGCCCCAAGACATTGCTGAACGGCCCGTTCGCACAGCAGCTAGGCCTCCAGCTCACCCCACAGGGGGACATCCTCACTACACCCCCCTTCCAAGAGACTAGTGCCCCAGGAGTGTTCGCCGTAGGAGATTGCTCCGTTCCAGCCAAAATGATGGCGAATGCGATCGCGACTGGGTCGTTTGCAGGTGCAGGTGCGGCAGCCAAATTGCAGGCCGGCTGGGGTCGGGGATCGTCGTGAGGAACCTTTATGTCACCGAAATACACCGAAGCTGAAGCCAGTAAATATAGCCGATGTTACACAAGTATCTAAATCATGACGATCCAGTGTTTGTGGCGCCGCTCTCTGTGTACTGAGTAAAACTAGACTAGCAGTATTACATGCATATTATGCCCTAATGCATAGAATCACGCAATCTGAAATTGTTCTCCCTGCAAATCAGATAGGGTTGGGGCATCCCCTCGACTCTTTTCATAGCCCTGACCTTAGATATTTCACATAGCCTAGAAATTTACGTCCATCACACACACTATCTCAGATTCATGCTATTGCTCCTGGTTTCACATGCATCCCTCTGGTTTTGTAAGAAGATCTTACGCACATTGCCCCGTTGTAACAAAACGTCGTGCCATCAACCCTTGTATGGATACCCTCAATGGTTTACCTTAGGCAACAACATGCCCACAGCCTCTGCCAAAATTCCCCGGTTGCGCGGGCCCTTCTATCTGCACTTGAACTACAACGAGGCCATGGCCAGAGACATTCTCTCTGCCAGCGGCCGAAAAACAGAGAACGGCAGCGGAGAGTCTTGCCCTAATCGCAACTTGAGCATGACTCCCCCAGCATGTGGAAGCGAATACCAGAATGAGCAGATTACCCACATGTATCCGAACCATGGATGCCAGGAACTACGAGAGTGTACTCCTGTTATACGTTCATATGCCCACTGTACAAAGTCTTCCACGCTGATTGCAAACGCCTGATACAGAAAGAAAAATATAAACCCAACCGACCTTTCCGCCAAGCTGATATTCACGGGAGATGGTAATATCATCATGGATCCGGCATGCATCACTGAAGATATGGTGAAAGCAATCCAGAGATGCGTATATGAATATAACGTGGATCCTTTCGTGAGCCCCAGTCGGCGTGCTGCAGCTGTTGAAAAGCTCGTGAGGCTCTGACACCATTGTTAGAGACCAAAGCATGGGAAAGAAAATGAGGGGATCGAGACAGTCAAAGACCAAGAGGGTGAACTGGACAGGGGAACCTACGTTTCTAATTATATGGTGCCAAAAGCGGTTCCAGAATTTCCGTACCGTGGTGGCCTCGGAAAGATGGCCAAACAACGGCGGCCAGTCCTGGATTCCATATTCGTCAGCAAAACAGGAAGACAGCTACTTGGCCAGACCACTCGTTCTTGATCGAAACTCACCTGCGGCTTGCTCCATCCCATAAGTACCCATGGGATGGAGCATAGGACGTATTGTATGTTGATGAAGAAATACGGCCCAGCTCCAAAAACAAACGCCCTCAGCAGGGAATCGAGGGCTTCATGGCCTCTCACTGATAAATGCTTCGTGTTCGTGTAGACCTGGCCCGTCTCAAAGTCGATGAAGAAGCAACTCCGCCCCAACTGCGAAACGAGATCGGCCATTAGAACCATCCAGACGAGATCGACCAGCTGCAACAATACGAATCTCGCCGTGCCTTCTCGTTCACCCTTGCCAACTCTCCGGGGAGGATACGGAACTTCGTAGTTCCAGCGTATGCCGCGGGTGTTGAAGAGAGTAACAAAGGCCCAGATGAACTTCCGCCAGGAGAAGGCGGGGAATGACAGCGCCTCGCGTGGCGGACGGTCTATGCGCCAAAGGTCACCTTCGGGCCCCTCGGCGGACGCAAAGACAAAATTGGCGAGGCACAGCATGTAGTGTGGCCAAGCCAGCGAAAAGAGGTTCGCGAGACCAATATTCTGAGTGAACTGATTGACATGACAGCTAATCGCCAGTCCTATGATGGCGGTAATGGCAAATTTCCTCCGCTGGGGAAACCGTGGGCCTGCAAGGGTCGTGATCGGGACCACGAGCAACAAGAGGTGGGGGAGTATGCTCCCTTCTGACTCTCGTAGAGGGATCATCCTACGGCAGTAAGTGACTTCACTTTGACTAGAAAGAGGTTATTGGAAGCTCTGGAAGTTGACACACCGCGCACTACAGTGTTCCAAGACAAGTGTTGGATGTCGAGATGGCATCTGACTCAAAGATAGAGGGTACTACCAAAGCCTATTACGGAACAAAAAGGGATGGTTTAAACCTATGGATGCCATGTTCCAACTACGAAGAGACCGACAGGGTGCCGACGGAATCTCGGAGGCCGGGGCGTGGGCTGACCTCAGGCCACCGGCTTCCGCCAAAGTTCATGAAATGCCGTCGTGTGGTGTCTTTTCAAAGCACATATGAGGCTCCATTGACTGTCAGCAAACACTATTCATCCTCAAGGGAGCCGTTCCATTGAAACGAGCATTCACACGAGCCCGAACATCGGACATTGCAAGATGGAGTCATCAATCGTCTTTGGCGCGTTCCAGTTCGATAGGAAAGGCCAGGCCAATCAGAGGCAGCTCTTGGAAGTTTGCGAGAAGAATGGAATCCGAGAGGTCGACAGTGGAGTCATTTACGTAAGTGCTGCGTTGTGTGTTAGTCCGCCGTGCATTAGCTGAAATCCTAACTTCACGTACAGGAGGGCTGCGAAGAGCTCCTGTCTTCTCTGGATGTCCCTGGCCGCTTCGTCGTGCATGGCAAAGCGTCACCAGGTCGCAACTCGAAGCCTGAAGTCCTAGAAAGCGCCTTTCGTTCTATGGAGGACTTGGGCTTCCCACAGGACGGATCGACCAAGGTGCGTAATGGTATTCCCTGCCGACGTATTCGTCGGAAATGGGCGGCTGACGCGGACGATCCCAGTTCGACATTTACTATCTCCACGCCCCTAATCCAAGTGTACCAATGGAGGATAGCTACGAAGCCATCCAGGAATTGTACCAATCAGGGTGCTTCAAGAGGGTGGGTTCAGCCTGTCACGGGAACGCCATCCCGTATAGTCCCGTGTTGTCCCGTCCCGGGTGGCATGCATATGGCTGACGCCACGCTATTATAGTTCGGCCTGTCTAATTTTGTCGCTGACGATGTACAACGTTTCCATGATTATGGAAAGTCCAAGGGCTACGTCTTGCCAACTGTCTATCAGGGGTTCTACAATGCGGTTTGCCGCCGCGGAGAGGTAGAATTGCTTCCCACCTTGCAAAGGTTAGGAATGACCTTCTACTGCTATTCCCCGCTAGGCGCCACCTACTTCGTGGTCAGTCCGGATGCAATCAAGGACGGGAAAGGCCGCTTCGACAATGCCGATGTGGACGGTCTGGTCTATCAGACCTTGTTCAATCAGCCAGCTTACCTAGCCGCGCTGGACTCTTGGCATCATCTTGCAAAGCAATGCCAGCTCCAAGAGCTTGAATTAGCCTGGCGATGGATCAATTTCCACTCGTCGCTCCGCTTCCAAGATGGCGACAAGATCATCACCAGCGCTGAGAACGCCGAGCAGTTGCAGCAGCTCTTCACCTGGAGGGCAAAAGGGCCTCTGGAATCTTGGGTAGTGGATGGAATCAATGAAATTTGGGAGTCTTGCCGGGGTGAAGCGCCTCTAGACTGCGTCAACGGCTGGTTTGAAGCGGTCGCGCTCGGCCGTGTCGTGCCGCCCAGCCACATGCAGTACAAGTAGACTAGCTAGACACCTGCCTAGTTTGTGTCGCGGGGAAAGTAGCTTATCTCTATCACTACATAGACGGAATATACGGACATCAACAGACGCTTTTCCACTGCATGAGGATTCGGGGGTTGTCACAGCGCAGCAGTCGTATCAGAGCTGCATAAGTAACCTACCCCTGATGCTCAGGGCGTGTTTACTTTCTGCGGTTTGCTGCAGCCTAAGGTTAAATTGACGCCTCTTCAGCCCGCCTCTTTTGACCACGCTGATCAGACGGGTTTTCGCCGAACTTAGGTGTTGTAACTTCACCGCCACCTCGGCCTCTTCCGTGCTGTTGTCGAAAAAGAGATAATGTTTGTCGAAAGGCCTCAAGGGCCGAGCGCGAGCAATCCCATACTTACGAGATTTGATCCACGCCGAAGACGTTGGAGACGAAAACGGAATAAGGACCGAGCGCAAGTAATGCAACACCTATATAAATCATACTCGATTAGCTCGATAACCGTATAAACCCTCCCCCAGCGGTGCTACTGTCATCAACCGAATACGTACGACCTGATTGGCCGGTAGACGTGACGACGTGAAGCCGAAGAAACCAGAAACTAGCTGCAGATAAGCTAACCGCCGGAAATAAACACACTGCTGAAACACTTGGCTTACGGGGGTGGCATGTACTGAGGCGGTTCAGATCTGCCAGCTTACGGTAAGCCGTCTGAAAGGTAATACGTCCTTAGGAAGACCTTCCCTGTTTCCGGAGAATTCTTGCAATCGAACGGCCGTTTTGTGAATCTTTAAGTCTCCGAAGGGCCCGTATGGCCATTTTCCTATCAAACTCAAACTGGTTGCCATCGCGCTCAACACGTCTGCTTCACAGAGCGGGGTACATGGTGGCTTCCTTGAAGCCTGCATCATGTGTTGTGCACACCACCTCCAATGACTATTGTGAATAGCGCATCGCAGCAGTCGGTCTTCTTTTAGCTTTCATTTTTACAACCAAACACCGAAATCCCGCACCCAATGCTATCTTCTTCCAGCCTGTTCCTCTTCCTTTAACATCATATCAGCATATACAATGCCCCACGAATCACCAAGACCCGTCAAGCTTCGGTCAGCGTGTAACAGTTGCCACGCTGCAAAGGTGTGTATCTATATGACTCCATTCGGATCGCGGACCCTGCTAATAAGTCCACAGACAAAGTGCAGTGGTCAAAAAACCGGCTGTAGTCGGTGTAGCGACCTGGATTTGCCCTGCAAGTACGAGGTATCCATGGTAGGCAAGGTTGCCGGTATACGCAGCAGAAGGCGGCACAGTATACAGCACGGTAGCACTTCATCCCAGTGCTCGACCTCCACAACAGTTGTTGCGTCGCAGGCATCGGCGACGACGCCTGTAACGCAACCAAACCCCCCTTGTGGTTCAGAGATGTCACTATGGGGGGAAAGCCTCGAGTTCGGAGACGAAAACGATTTCCCTATGCAGGAGGACAGCTCGACTTTCTTTAATCTCCCCGACATGGACTTGGATATGCCTTTGAATGTGGCGGGTACGTCCCTCACGGCTGTGGTGGAGGGTGACGTAGATCTAAGCCAGTGGACGTTTCCCAATGCAAAGCAGCTGCCGGAAGAACCTAACCACGATGTCCCGACTTCATCAGCGGTTGCCAACAGCATAAGAGCGACAGCGCGGAAATCGGGGGAGTGCGGAGTATCCTCCAGGATAGATGATGGCGCGCATCATCCGATAGGCAATGTGGCGGCGTTCTTTGAGATCATTAATTCGCTAGTGGGCATCACCAGTACGAAAAGGTCGCACACCCTCGACAGTATTCTAAGCACTTGCAAAAGCCACACCCGGCGGCTGTTGGGCATCGTGGAAGAAGACGATTTTGAGCATTGTACGAGTAGTCGTACTCTGGTAGCAGTGGCGCTCAACCTTGTGATATGCGTGTTCGAAAAGTCACTCTACGTCGAGGAGACTCCTTTAGGCACGGATACGACTCGTCCCTGTGAAACTTTTCGGTTCCGCTACTCCTTGCCGCGGGTCAGCTTCGGGTCTCTCCAGTACGACAACGGCGAGCAGCTGGCCTTCTGCGTCCAGCTCATGCGCCAGGAGCTCTTGCGGACGCTGTCCCTACTTTCCCAGTTGCAACAGAAGCGCAGCAAGGAGAAATCTCCCGCCTCTATCAGCGCAGCCAACGTACAAGAAATATGGTGTCGGGAGTTCAGGGACCGGCTGCAAAGACTGCTTGATTTGTTAAACCAGAGTAGCCAAGGCGTCGATGTCAACATCGAACAAGGGAGCTGAGTCTCTTAGGATGTGTAAACATAGCAAACTACATATACCGATAGAGATAGGTCATCACGTTGATAATTGCTCGTGGCTTCACTTATCACGGAAGATGCGGTGAACTCCAGAGTTATTCTCGAGTACGACAAAACCGCACCTTTCCACTTGTTTATTTGCTGCCACGGGTTGTCACCTTATTTCTAGTTGTTGCCCTGTGAAATCAATCGTTCCCACGCCAAAAAGCGCAGTACTACCTCTTACACTGATGTATTCCATGTTTGGTGGATAATCATCACACAAACCCCAGAGAGAATGCCAGGTTATCGGATTGTTTGGTAACACCACTATGTGAGCCGTATGCTGCCAACACCCCGACTCCGATGAGGTGTGCTGGTTATATTATTGGATAAATGAAAAGAGGAGGAAAGAAATCAAAAGGTTGTCTGCGACCCGTTTGAGCTGAAGACAAGAAGTTGAGAAATGCGGAAGAGCGCGGTGCCTCTGACCCTGGTATGACGGTCGTAAGCAAAAAACGGAGCTTGGCAAATCTGCAGGTCTCAGAGGGCAGACTCTCACAATGTCGAATCTGGGCCCCAAAAAGGGTATTGGGTAACGGTCACCGGTCATGGTGCCCGCGGAGAAAGCAGAGCCCGAACCCGATTAGGAAGATGCTGGCAAGGCTTCTTTTTCATTCAATGCCTGGTCGAGAAGTTCGGAGGGCTCTTCAGAGTCCGTGCTATACTCATACGATACCATTCCCACCGTCAAATAACAGAGCTCGGTCGTCTGATTGGCATTGCCTTTGGAGTATGATGTATCCCTCTTCTCCCGGTATCTTCCAATCTTTGACTCATTTGGTGGCGAAATGGCTGCTATAGGCTTGGCAAAGGACGGGGCGCGTCGTCTGGGAGACCATCCCACCCTCAACGGCGAAGCGAGTACCAAGATCGATGCCATTGACACCCTAAGTGTTGTTCTTGAGAACCTCACGTCATCAGTCACCTCTACCCTCTCTTACCTAGAGGGGCCGCTTGCTCAGGCTCTAAGAGCAAGACTACACGACCAAGATGGCCTACCTGACGAACGTCTGTCTCAGTTGGCTGCGAATGCAGTCAATGTTTTGCACATTGTGCAGCGGCTGTTAGAGCCACGGAGCGCGATCCTAGCCGACCATTTCCTAGGTATGCCTCACCTCTCCTCTCACAACCGGCCTTGAAGTGGTAGCTGACTATTTGCAAACTAGGCTATGTCAATTCCAAGTGTCTCAATGCGGCTGTGGAGAGAAACATACCTGACGTCCTCGCTGGCGGGCCGATGACATTGGAGCGGCTCAGCGAGGCCAGTGGTGCGCGGCCTGACCGCCTCGAACAGGTGCTCAGAGTCCTCTACAACAACGGCATATTTAATTTTGACCAGACAACTGGGATGTACAGCAATAACGATACTTCGACTCTGCTCCGGTCCGACCATTGGACCCAGTGGCGCAACTGGGTGGAGCTGTATGGCAACCAGATGTACGACATGGCCCGGGGCATTCCGGAGTCGACCCGGAAACACATGACAAGGTCGCCGGCGCAGATCAACTTCGAGACCGACGCCAACATGTTTGCGTACTTCCAGGAACAGGGGTGGGTGGGACTCCTGCATCGCACTCTGGGTGGCGGCGCCGAGGCTATGGCGCCTGGAATTCTCCAGGATTACCCGTGGCACGAGCTCGACGACGACGCGAGTTTGTTGATTGATATCGGAGGAGGCGGAGGGGGCCTCATTGCCACCCTCCTGCGCCGATACAAGAAGATGCGCGGCGGGATTTACGACCTGCCCCATGTCGTCGAACAGGCCAAGGCAGCTTTTCATGTCCCAGGCGCCAAGTATGCAGACGTGGGAGACAGAATAGCTACAGAAAGCCTCATCGGTGGTGACTTCTTCGACAGTGTCCCACCGTCGGAGACCTATGTCATGAAATGGTGCCTGCACGATTGGAAAGACCCCGAGGCCGTGAAGATTCTTTCCAACATTCGGCGAGCCATTGTCACAGGCCCGAAGAGTCGACTGATCGTCATGGAAACCATTCTCTCGGATGGCCAGGCGCAAAGGCTCTCTCGGTACGGCGATATCCACATGATGATGACTGCCAACGGCCAGGAAAGAACCGAGGCCCATTGGCGCGACCTGGTCCAACAGGCGGGCTGGGAGGTGCGCAAGATCTACAGCTTGCGCAATGCATGGGTCAAGGCCATCGAGCTCTTACCCTCGACAGAAGTGGATGCCGGTAACAGAGAAGTTCGACACTTGTGCTCCCAGCACGACTGGATCAAAGCGAGCATGGGCAGCCTACTGCACTGTCCCGTTAATCAGGTGAAGGAGTCCATGCGGATTCTTGATTCTGGAACTGCAGACGGCATGTTTTTACCCCCTCTCCTTCCCCTATTTGTTCCTCAGTGACATCTGGCACAGTTGCTGACATTGCCGAATGTGATTAGGGCACTGGTTGATGGATCTTGCCTCGGTACTACCCAAGAGCACCCAGTTTGTTGGAACCGACATCACGACCTACTACTTCCCGCCATCACCACCGCCAAACATCCATTTCGTCAAGCAATCAGTCACAGAGGAGTGGCCTTCTGACTGGCACGCATCGTTCGACGTGGTCCACCAGAAACTCGTGTTATCGGCATGTGACCCCATCTCGGCCCAGAAGGTGGTCGCTTCGCTCTTTTCCTTGACCAAGCCGGGCGGCTGGATCCAGCTCCTGGAGTGTGACCACTCGGGGGGGTTCAGCCCCGAGCAGGCGTCGCGCTACCCTGCCACAGTCCGGTTCGGGGAACTGGTGATGCGCTGCCGCGAGGCGACGGGGAAGTCGGGCCAATACGGCCTCTCTCTGCGGAGCTGGCTGCGTGAGGCAGGGGCCCGGGACGTGGTCGAGACGCTCCTGAATTGCCCCGTCGGTGCCCTGGCGCCGACAAAGGAACTGAAGCAGAGCACGACAGAGAACCTGCTGTCTGTGGTACGAGGTCTCAAGGCCGCTAGAGGAGGTATGACCGTCCCCCGCCGCACTCGCGTTTTGTCCTCCACTGACAGGCCTCTAGATATTCCCGGACTGGATC
The DNA here is from genome assembly GCA_006508115.1 of Apiospora malaysiana. Taxonomy (NCBI): domain Eukaryota; kingdom Fungi; phylum Ascomycota; class Sordariomycetes; order Amphisphaeriales; family Apiosporaceae; genus Apiospora; species Apiospora malaysiana. The sequence continues at coordinate 30,684 of QUSE01000032.1, forward strand.
TTGACGCGAACTACTTTGACCAGCTGCATGACGATTTGCAGCACGAGCTTTCCACCATTGGTAGTTTCCAGAGATTTCATTTGGTTTATGGGCGACGGTCGTTGAACGCTGGAGCAGCTTTGTCCAACGGCAATGGCATCTAAATTGTATTTAAGGCCACATAGTGTTTTTACTTGAGTTATTCATAGTCTGCCTAAATCCATTCCATCTACGAGATGATGATGCTCGAATTTTTGATATTGGTAGCTTTCAATGGCAAATTGATACTAGAGTCACGCACCGAGCGGGAATGAAACCGCAGAACTGGACAATATCCTCTAAACTGAATTCATGCCTGAACCCCTATAACCCCTCTTCTCCTTACATCCACAAAGTCTTGCACCACGGAGAGTAGAGACTCTGGTATTTTCTAAGTAGCCATCACTATGGGAAGCAATCACGACGTGAGGTAAATATGACTCACATTTATCTCACAGGTATATCTTTTATAGCTGCCACTGCCTCATTGATCTCCCCACGCAACATTCAATGGGGACTTGTAATTATACCATGGGTATCTCAAGAGATCGGGTGTAGCTAGAGTTGTCACAAGCACTAGAAGCTAAATAAAATCCAAAATATCTGTTGATGGTGAGTCAAGTACGCCAAATTGGCGCGGGCGTATGTGTATTTCTCATTAGTGAATCTCATGTTGCTCCTCGGAAGCCTCCTCATTGGTCGGGGTCCTCCAAAACCGGCGTCCGGGGCGTATTGGCTCGGTTGCCGAACAGAGGCAGGCGTATCCACTACAACAATGACAGGAAATACGAGGATAGCTCAAAGATAAGATTACAGGTTCGCATATCAGCGTAGGTCTAGGAATCAGTACAACATCTAGAATAACGAGCACGAAGGCAAGACACCTTCACAGTAGCAAATAACGTCCGATAGTAATGCCTTCCCACGCCCCTGTTACCCAGGCCTTCTTTGGCCTGGCCGTGGCTCTGCTGGTGAGTAGAGCAGTCCTACGCTTGTTTAGTCGGTATAAGCGAGTCGGCAAGTCTCGCCTGAGAACCTTCTTCACCCGCGAAACGCCCTCGCGCTGGGCCATGGATCACTATTCTCAGGAGGGTTACACCAAGGTTAGCTGCCCTTTCGTGCTGAGAGTGCTACGGCTATCGGAAGCCATGAGCTGACAGGAACTCCAGTACCACTCTAAAGGCCAACCCTTCCTCGCCAAGGTGTTTGGTGAAGACTATTGGGTCCTCCCGCCCAAGTATCTCGCCGACATCAAATCTGCGGCGCCCAAAAGTTTAAGCTTCTTCCAGGCTTTGAGCGACGTGAGTCCCGTCATAACCCCGACCATAGGAAAACTGCTTCTTACCTCTCCCCACGTTGCAGTCCTTTAATATGCAAGCATCCGTGGGAAACCTTTACAGTAGCAACGTCGAGATCAAAGTTGTCACTCAATACCTTAACAAGAGGTTTCGTGAGCTATCCCTACGTCCCTCTGACGGCTTTGCGAGAGCTGGATTTACTGACCGAGAAATATAGCCAAGATTGTCCCCCTGCTGGCTGATGAAGCCGACTTCGCCGTGGAGAAGGAGATGGGGAACATCGCCGGTTTGCAGCCCCCCGCCCCGTCACTGCATGTTGCAACACGGATGCTGATGAATAGGCTATTAGAATGGAGAAGTTACAACGCCGCCGAGCTTTGCGCGCGACTGATACACCGCACCACGTCCCGGGTGCTCGTTGGGCCGCAGCTGTGCCGCGACGAGGAGTACCTGGACGTCACGGCCCGGTTCGCGCGGACGGTGCTGGTGCACGGCACGCTGTGGAACTTCGTGGCGCTGGGCCCCCTGCGGCGGCTGTTCGCGTGGCTGACCATCGGCGGGCACCGGCGGAACCTGGACCACGCGACGAGCATGCTCCTCCCCGTCATCCAGAACCGCCTCATCGACCGCGACAACGGCGTCGACGTCTCGGCCGAGAACGAGGACATGCTGCAGTGGATCATCGACACGCCCGGCTCCATCCCCGGCGACGAGACGCCCCGGCGACAGGCCCACCACCTGCTCCAGCAGACCTTCGCAGCCAGCAGCGCCACCGGCGTCCTGGTCACGCATGCCCTCTACCAGCTGCTCATGCTTCCCAGCTACGTGGAGCCGCTCAGGGAAGAGGTTGAGCGGGTTCTGCTGGAACAGGGAGGCTGGACCGACAACGCGCTAAACAATATGCCCTTGCTGGATAGTTTCTTCCGAGAGACCATGCGCATGTATCCGGCTGGTTCGCGTGAGTGCCTTTCTCTCTCTCGCGCCCCTTTTGCTCCTCGTGATGTTAAACCGACCCTGGCTAACCTTCTTGTCCGCCCCGAGCGGGGGGGCCATAGTTACCGTTGCCCGTACCGTCATGGATGATTCCTTTACCTTTCACGACGGGTTCAAGCTAAAAAGAGGCCAGAAGATGATTTTCCCATCGCTGGCCATACACTTGGACCCCAATAACTACAAAGACCCGCGGCATTTCGACGGCTTTCGCTTCGCCAAACTCGAAGGCCGGCAGAAGGCGGCCAGCGCTTCTACCGTCGATACGACGTTCCTTCAGTAAGCGTCCATCCCTCCTTATGAGACAGGTGACGGTCATTGTGTCTAACTACGCGCTCTGAAGATTCGGGTACGGGCCGCACGCCTGCCCTGGTCGATTTTATGCCGTCAAAAAGGCCAAGCTTGTCCTCAGTCGCCTCTTGCAGCACTATGAGTTCCAATGGGATGGGAAAGTATCTTCGCGCCCAGCCGGCATGGCTTTTGAAGCCCAAATGGTTCCCAATCGTGAAGCAAAGGTCTTGTTCCGAAGCAGGGGACCTCACAAGAACAGTGACAAGTTGGCAGCAGATACCAAAAATGACATAGCCAATCAGGCCAATGAGGAGTTGTTGGTATCGAGCTACAGTCGAACTCGGGAAGACCCATAGTCATACCGGAGAAGGGTCATCGAGGAAATGTGTAGGTAGTCTTACTAGCCTTAGGTCAAGATCGCATGCGAGTTTGGATGCTAGCGTTACTGTGGTCGCATGGTGCGGTTAGCAGAGCATTATTTAGGCAAAAGATAAAATATGTAATTTTTCTGTTGCCTTGATGACATAGATTATAAAATTCTCCTTCACTGTTCGGCCTTGGGAACAACACAGACCCAGCCAATCATGGACACACTGGACGTGGCCCTCTCCTCTTCGCTCAATTGCTTCAAAATCTCTCCCCTCCACCTGACCTTGTCCTCTTCTGACCACCCAATGCAGTGCTTATCCATCCAATGGGGCGTGCTCAGGTGCTCGACGATCTCCTCGACACTCTCCGCCTGCCACTTGACCGCCTCGGCCCGTATGTGCTCTTCCTGGTTGACGTCAAAACCACCCGAGCGCAGCACGCGTGCTAGTTTCTCGCTCGTTGTCCACTCGGGCGGTATAGGCAGCACATTCTGACGGCCAGGTCCATGGATGGCGTCGACGACCTTCTGTACTAGATAATGAACGCCGGCGCGCTTCCAGGTTGTGACGACGAGGTGACCGCCCGGCTTCAAGACTCGATGCATCTCCGTGGCGCAATGATCCGGATCCGGAACCATGAAAAGGCCGAGATTCATGATTATGGCGTCAAACGTCTGGTCGGCAAAGCAGGCCAAGTCACCGGCATCATGGACAAAGGCATCTGCCGTGGCCCATCCAAGTGTCTCTTTCTGGCCAACGTAGGAGGTGACCATGTCAGTTGAGATGTCGATGCCGACAACGCGGGGCGGGGGGCTCAGCGGTAGGCCGGGGACAAGGACCTCTTGAGAGGACGGAGACAGCAACAGCTTTGTGACAATGCCCGGGCCGCAAGCCGAGTCCAGGATGTGTGTTTTCGCGTCATAGCGGCCGAGAGGCAGACGGACGAGACCGTGGGCAACTAGGGCTGACGCAGTCCGGCCAGCATGCTTCAGGTACTCTGCGGCCTGTAAAGGGCATGTAATTTGGCCGACACCTGAAGCCGACCGTTGGGCCATATTGGCAAGTGCGCGGTATGCGAGTGATACTATTGGGGGGGTTGGTAGCATCCAACGGCAGGTTTGTGAGCCAATGTTGTGTAAGTATATGTGACTTTTATGCCTGGGTGCGGTGTTGAGTGGTGTTGCCCTGTGAGTTAGAGAGGATTCCGGAGAAGGAAACGACAAATGCATTTATTCCTTGTGGCTCGGGGGACTGGGGGCCTGATTGTCTTACAGGCTGGCAGATGACTGGCGAATGACTGAAAACCGTTTGAGGGTTGACGTGGTACTCGGTAACGTAATCTACGGTCCAACTAACCATTTCCCCGCAATTCCCAAAACCTAAGTCTACCTACTTAATTCAGTGACAGTCCCGGCAGCTAGAGGTGGCCTGTGCATGCATCCCCTATTGCTTATTGCTCAGGTCTAATCTAGTCCATTTACTATTAACTACCTAATCGGATTAAACCCCCCTTCCTTCCTTTATTATATTATAACTTCGAACTTTAATATTATATTATAAATATTTATATTATAATAAGATTTAATCGAAAAGATAATTATTATATTTAAAATATAAAGATTAAAGTCGATTATTTATTTATTAAAATATATTATTAAAATATATTATTTATTAATTTAAATTATATTATAAATAAAGTTATTAAAGATTATATTTTTCAAGTTTTCTTTTTTTTATTAAATTAAATTTATATAATTATTTTAATATTAATACATTTTTAATATAAATATACAAATATCCTAGGTACTTTGTTAATGTATCTTCAGGTCATAACCAGCGATACTAACCACTCTCACCGGTAAAGCGAGCCCCCTCAGGGTATGTTGCAAGCCTTGACCGCCTTCGGCACAATCGCGTCCCTCCTGATGATTTTGGGCGAGAAGTTGTCCGGCAGCCTATCGCCCAGCTTGCGGCGGATGTCGGCGGCCTCCTTGAAGGCCTGGCGGGGCGGCTTGCCGCTGCGGAGCCCCGCGGCGCCGACGAGGATGCCGAGGATGGCGAAGGGGGCCGAGAACGGGTTGTCGACGATCTCGAAAATGCTGAGGGCGCCGGCGCCGAGCTCGGAGACGATGGCGACGACCTGCGCGATACGCGCGGCGCCGCCCAGGGCCGAGGCCGCCGCGCCCGCGAACGGGATCACGGCGAAGACGATGTTGAGGACTTCGAGCACCAGGTCGCGCGTGTGCGTCGCCTTATGCTCTTTGCCGATCTCCAGGATCGCCTTGATGCTCGTCGTCGCGTCCTTCATCATCAGGATCGGCATGCTGAAGGCCGTGGACACGTCGGCCTCCTCGGCGTCTAGCAGGTCCATGCGCATCGACGTGTACGTGCCGAGCATGGTGAAGAGGAGGTCCTCGGTCGAAGGGATCGCGGCGTCCACGACAAGCTTGGGGTCGGGGATGACGATGTCGTCCTTGTTCAGCTTGCGCCTAGGGAAGTTGAACCGCATGTAACCGTTGTCCGAGCACTCCGCGCCGCAATGAATCGGCTGGGCCTTTGAGCATGGTGGGCAGTAGTCTGGGATGTTATGTCTGTCCGCCCAGAATATCCAGTCCCTGCTGATGCCAGCCTTCTCTTCGAGTGCCTTGTAGAACCCTTTCTCGTCGCGCATCTTAAACTCGACCCGGCGCTGTCCAGGGTTTGGCCCCGGCTCATATATCGGATTGGCCTTTGTGCAAGGGCCTTCGCCGGAGTTCGATTTCGAAGACCATTTGCAGTCCATGTATTTCAGGCCCTCGCTAGTTCTGAACTTCATAATCTCTTCGAGCTTAGTATCGATGCTGTCTTTGATCCAATCTGCATACCACCACATCTGGGCGAGGAGAATCCAACGTTAGCTGAGACGTGCAAGTCGTAGTGTGTCATGGGGGAGATGGGGAGGTGACTTACCCTATCCTGGTAGTCCTTGTTCTTTGAAACATTCTCGTACTCCCTGATAGACTCGTCGAGGTCCTCCAGGAGGACGTGCATCAAAGCCATGCCGCGAAACTGTGGCTCAATGTAGCTTAGATCCTCATCAAGCTCTTCCAATGACGAGGGAAACATGTAGGAGTCGCACTCCAGATGGTCGCTATTCCCCTTAGCATTGCTCGGCTTGTCTTCCTCTGTCCCCCGGAACCATTGACCGAGGTTGACGGCCCAGTCTGACGTGCCGCCAAAGTTCAAGCCCTCGATCCATTCGGTGCGGGTCTCCTTAGTCAAGTCGCTCATGTAGGCGGCCCAGTCCGTCATGCCCTTCCCCCTTGTGCCGTATGTCATAATGTCGGAATTGGTGTCGTGGTCATGCTATTGCTTGGCCGAGTAGCCCTCCCTTCCTTGCTCGGTCAGCAGGAAGATCTCTTCCAGCTCTGCATTGGAAACTGAATTGGCGTGCGACGTTAGTGCGTATCAAATCAATGCGGGATATTATTGCCAAACTCACTGTAGCCTCCCGTATCAGTGCACATGCCCGGCTCGGCGTCCGAGATGGTCCTCGACCCCGTGAATAAGCAGCTGACCCCGGTGCAGCTGGGATCCTTCATGCGGAAGCTGCGCCCGTAGCTGGAGACACCGACGATAATCTTCTCAGCGGGGACACCCGCCTTGGTTAATATGACCAGAGCGTTCCGGGTTTCCGTGATATTCACATGCGAGCGAAGGCAGTTGCCTATCGCGCATCCCGGGTTCGCATACTTGTTTCCGTAATCTATCGATCCTACGAGTCAGCATATTAACCAAGAATTCCAAGGATTGTGCCCCGAGGATAAGTGTGAGAATGGATAGAGAAAACGTACCCCATTGACCGTGAAGGTCGTATATTATATAGATGAAATAATCGAGAACCTTGGCTATCTGTTCGACGGGGAATGGCCGAAGATATTAGAAGGATACGGGCAGGGCAATAGATAATGATCGTTTGCTGGTACCGAGCTTCTCTCGCATAATGGTTAAGAAACGAAGATAGTACATGGTATCTACCGGTTCGCTTGCAGGAACCCCCTGGTCACTAGCCCCGGGGTACTCCTAATTAAAATCGACTCCTTCAAGGTCGGGATGGTCGTCCAAGAAGTGCAGCATGTTGCTTGCAAACTTCTCGCGGTTAGCGGGCGCCACTATATCCCGGTAACGCTAGTAGGTAGCTATATCGGTCGACTCTGCCCAGCTGGTTGTACTGGTGCTCGGCCGTGGCACCCAAAGAGCGCTTGTCGGGCGACTCTGGCAGCGGCGCAGAAACAGCACAAGCGCGGAAAGTCTCAACAATAGTACTCTGCACGTTGAAATCAAACAGCAGCGGTGCTTTGCACCGGAAGAGATCGCTCTGGTGATGGAGATGAGTCCAGTTCCGCGCGTCAGGCCCGACCACGCTGCAGAGCTTTGGGCAGTCGTTGACCAGAGGGGTTGCCCATGGTTGCAAAAACTGCTCCTTTAATGAAGGGGCGGGGGGTGTCACACCGAGACTGTGCTCATGTTCAGTCGAGTTGTTGACGGTGGGTGTGTGGTCCAAGGTGAACAGACCAGTCCCTACGGTATCGTTCGGTGCCGAGGCCCCTGCCGCGATGAGGGGCAGCAAATGAGTGAGAATGGAGAACCTCATGGTGGATAATAGGCCCCATATGTGAGTTGAAAGAGTGTTGGGCTGACAAGAGAAAGACTGATGTGATGAGTCTGGCCTTGACTAGAGAAGCATGGAAAGGGACGCGATGCACTCATGATATACGATCTCCTACTGAGTTGAACGGGGCTGACCGGCCATACTTCTCGACAATTAGTCTACTATTATTCGAGAGTCTTGATGGGGTTTTCCCGTGGGGTAATAATCCAAGAAGTGATTATCATCTCTTCCCATTCCTAGCAACATCGAAACCTAACTGGACGAGACTGATGCGCTTTGCCTACCAACAAGATTGGTAGCACCATGCCACCATGCATGCTTGAACCAGGATAAGCATGGCTTCTAGATCGTCGTCTACCTGTGTACCCGCGCTTGTGGCACGTGCCAGAGTGCTTCTGCGCATGGGTGTTACAGAGACTGCGTGATATGGGTATGTACTGACTTGTATTCTTCCGTGGGGGAACCCACCCCGGGCCGATCCAGATTTGAGGTCAGGGTGATAACAATGCCACCCGAACAGGAAGTGTCCGAGATTGGACCATTTATTTGTACTTGGCATAGGTTATTTCCCAAATCACCGCCAGTTGGAGTCCCCCGCGGTCGACATGATGATGCACCGGCGGTTGTGCCGAGTGGCCTTGGCATGACAAATGGCTTTGGGCTTGCTATATGAGTATTCTACGAATGCTTGGTCTGGACCCTAATCGTCCCGCGCGATCAATACCCTCTTTGCGCTATTCCTGGCTAGACATGTTTCCACAATCTTCGGCCGTGGCCCCCTGGGGATGCGATCGAGGGGTGAAATCCAAGCCCATGCTCCTGAACACAGCGTGCTCTGCCTTGTAGCTCTGGGCGGCTTCACCACGGTAGTACGGGCCGTACCCGAGACGGAGGCTATCTTCCACCGGTCCAGGACCATCTGGAAGGTCTGCAGGCTCATAGTCAGGTACCCAATACTCAGCATCCTCCACGATCCCACACAATCTCACCCCCTGTTTCTCCAAGTCCTCGTGGTAGAAAGGATTCGACGACTTATAGGCAGCTGCTAAAAGCCGGTAAAGGCTCCCGTATGATCCATTCAACCGCGGCTTCAACGTCATGTATACATCCTTGTAATCACACACAATGGCGGCAATGGTGGTGATCTCTAGCATGTCACCACCTTCGTCTGCCAGCAGCAAGAGTATTGCCTTGTGTGGGCGGTGCGGCCACCAGAGGAAGTATGGGTAGGGAACGCTATCCGGCCAGCCTTGCACCTTCATCTCTTCGATCTCGTTATCCTCAAAGGCGTTGACCATGATGCGGCGAGCCATGATGGACTGCTTTATCCAGTCCAAGTAGGTCAATCCTGGCCTTGACCTATCACCTTCACGTATCTCCTCATCTGTCGTCTGGGCCCGAGGTGTATTGCGCATGATCTGGTCGCCCCACCATCGAGCGAACATGGTGTGGTGATAGATGCCTCGGATGACGCTGAGCAACTCGATGTAACTCATTGCATCAAGCGGGTGCCTCAGCCGTGCATAGCGGTCGACATTGCCATCATAGGCTGCCATCTCGATGAGCAAGGTTTTCTTCATGGTGGGAAGATCCAGAGGTAGCGGTTCGTATAGAAGCCGAACTTCATCTTGATGCAAGGACCGTTCTAGTTCAGGGTGGCGAAACTCGGTGTCATTGATACTGTTGTCCTCCTCGATGGAGTGCCACTCGAAGAAACTGTCGGGTGTCCGTATGCGGGACTCGACATACCACCGGACGTGTGTGTCCCCGTTGAGGAACGCTGGGCAATGGGGCTTGTCCAGCTCGATGGAGCGGTATCGATCATCCATGACAGAGTAACGACAAGGATGGCTCATTACATGTTGGTAGATGACACGTCCGCCGTCGGTGGCGCCCTCTCTGGCCTCCTCGGCGATAGAGACGTCAGGAAGCAGGTCTAGCTCGAGGTAGAGGTCATGGTACCCAGCGGCGGCACAGGCACGGCCAACTTGGTACCGCATCTCCGGATATCGGCTAGCAAGCTGGCGGTAGGTAATTTCCGAAGCCAGGTCGGGATGCCAGATGCAGTATGGGCGCTCCTCCTCAGCCATTTGCTCGGGGACCTGGTTGCTCATGATCAGGCGAGCATTTCGAGCGCGGGCAAGCTGGGCATCCCCGTCGCACAGCTCGCTTACGGCCTTGCTGGTGGCAAACTTGTAGTGCAATCGAATGCCACGAATGAGAGAAGACCTGGCTACTAGGCTGCCGGTTTTTTGTGGGATCTTTTCCCCCTTGATTGCGGCAAAACAGTCCGGCAAATTTTCAACCTCCTCATGCATCGTGGTGTGTGTGTGCGTTGGGTGAGAATTATGGGAGATGGGAAACTAGATAAGATTGAAAAGAAGTAGGAGGCACAGTTGGCCCATTGGGGATTAGGACTTTAGTAGGCAATTATGTATCATCTCTCCGAGGGGGGGTGGGCGCTGAGGTGGACCTGCCGCGGAATTCTAACCCTGGCCCCTGGCAGCCTGGCCTCACCCCATGCCCTCAGCCCTGTACGATACTCGAATGCATGGGGCATGGGGCATGGGGCATGGAGCCGAATTGTCAATATGCCACATATGGGTGGAGTTGGCCAAGACCCGGCGCAGCATGCACTTTGCCGACGTCCTGCATACTTAAAGTACTTATTTATATGTACATACATGAACAGGCATGAGTGTAGCCCGTACAGTACTGTGCTTGGACTCGGAGATCTAGAGACCCAGGGGCCCAGGGATACTTGGGTACGTTCGAGCTAGACCATCATGTTCAACCAGCCCGGTTCGTGTTATAAAGACAGATAGTAACTATCGGGCGGGATTAACCAAGTCCTTCTTGCTACGTTTGAGACTAAGCGAAGAGAATAAGGAGCCAGTACTGTATGTGTCTATACATTTGTCTTTGAGCTCTGTAAAATCACGATAGACACGATGCGCCCTCTGTCAGCCTCGTGCTTGCTCCCCCTTCTGGCATGGCTGTTTTCTTGCGTGCTGGCAGTCGTACCAGAAGGCCCAAACTACGTGGCGCATTCGTACGAGAGAATATGGATGTGGGAGATGTATGATACCATCACGTATGTATCCAGAAACCCCTTACAACCCCTTACCCCTAGACTTTGACCATCGGAATGACTAATAAACTCTGGCCGCGCAGGGAAATTGAAGGCCCAGACAAACAAAAGTCGATCTACGAACAGCACCCCAAAGCAGTTAATTGGAAAAGAAACATGGGGACTGGCGAAGGCAACAAGTTCACCTATGCTTAGTTCATGACACAGCTCGAGGATGGCACCAGAACGAACGTCGCAACGGAGCTGGTGGCACCAGGAAGCGGCCCCGATGGTGCACCGACAATTCACCAATGCTCCCAAGGCCTGCTGAAGAAGGGCTGGGCCACGCGTATGCCCAACTTGGACTTGGCTCTTCCCGATCTTGCTGGCGGCGCCTTCACCCCACCCGACCTAAAGAAGGGGAAGAAGGCGGGAGCACTCTAGAACCCAAAGGACCCCTGGAACTCGCCCATGACTGAGCTTGCTTCGCGTTGGACAAGAAGTTCCAGCAGCTTCGTGCCGACTTCCACGACGACAGCAAATGGGGTGCCTACATTACCTCGAAGACCGACCGCGTCAAGGATCTCGTGACGACGATCAGCACCGTGCGAGCGGAGGACTCATCCAGCTTTCTTCGAAAGCAGGTGTCAGAGACCATCGAGGGCATGAAAGACCCAAATAAGCCAAAAAAGGGAGTGACATATCGGCACGGCCTTGGACTCAGCGGCAACTATGAGCGTCATGTGGTATTAACAGAAAGGCGATCGGCTTTCGCGGACGTGACTTCCTATGCCAAAAACTGTGATGACATCACCGTCGGCCAAACCATGCAAAACGCCTGGAATGATGACGATATCAGAGAAAAACTCCAGAGGGTGGCGAAGTTTACGAATGCTGGCGACCTACGAAAGTGGGCTAACAATCTGGGTGATCCCCAGGGGGAGTGGAGTGAGCGCTATACGGAATTCAAGGAGAAACACTTCAGGGTTGCGAAACTATGGAGGGTTGCGTTGAGGCGCATCAACAGGACTCCGGCACAGGCGAAGACATGTTGATAGGCCTGGTTGAGCGTTCGTAACATCTTCGGGTCCAGTCTGGACTTCTCCATGTTGGCCGCCTTGGGCAACGACGTATTCTTATTTTCAAAGTTGATGCTAGTTAACATTGTCATTATTATTCCCTACACAACGCCATTTTACATATATATAATACCATTTACAATCGATAAATCTACACTTTCACTACTTTTGGTAGCCAAAAGGCCACACCATCATCCTCTCCTTTTCAAAACAACTTAATAGCGTCGTCATGGTACTTCTCGTCACTCTCTACCAGAGCGCGAAGAGTCTACCTAGCCTAGGCATATGAACCCTACAGAGTTGATGTGCCGTCCGCTGCTTATGCATGTATCGCGGTATCAGTGAAATCACATGTTTCTCTCGCATTGTTGAAACAGCCATCTCAGGGGCTGGCCACCAGCCAAAGAGGGTGTGACGTGATGTGGCGCACGGACCCTTCGCACGAAGGATCTACCTGTTCCACCTCACGTCTGGCAGGTAGAGATAGAGTAGCGCAATCAAGACCGCTCAACCGAACCCTTACACGTGTAGAAAGCCCATTCAACACGCATGATTGCCAAAGACTATCTGGACGGCGTTCTATGGAAGACTGAGTATCGTAGTAATTCAACGACCCTGAAGAAAGCAACACCCTTGAATGTCGGCAAGGGCCGCATGAATATCTGATTGACATCAGCTGTGATGGGCCTAGGTGGATGCGAAGATCGAGCGTCGAGCCAATTCTAGAATGCGGAAGGAAGTCTCCCGGGGTCAGCATGTGGCCTACGTCGCCGATGAAAGGATGTTTTAGTAGATGGTCAAGTGGGATCGATGCATTTGCTGGTACTTACTTATACAAAAGGACGGAGCTCCATCTTGGTCCTACTTGAACTGCACAAGCGCGGCACATACCTTAGATTGGACCTGCCAAGGGAAGGGCTAGGCCTGCGAAGGACCTGAAGGTGGAGCAGAGCCGTTTAGGGGATGGTATGAAGAGACAATCACCTGCTGACTCGGACGAGGCGTTCGTCCAGACAATGGTTCATTCGTCAGGCAGCAGCAAGGCCAACAACATAAGCACGAAATTTGTGCCGCATCTTGCAGCAGTGGGGCAGATCAAGAGATTGCACCTTGACATGTTGTTGTATTCGCTATCCGACAGCCCTGTGAATAGCAAGAATGCTATTTATGGTCGGAACACCCGCCCGCTTTTCCCATATCGGACCAACATACTGCGGGTTGACACACTTGTTATTGGTCGCCCGAGGCAGATAGGCTGAATGGCAGGGTTCAGGATGCGCCGCAGAGTATATGCCCGGTGGGGATGATCCACTTAGGCTGACAGGGTCTAGCTGCTGGCGAGACCGCACCTCCGCCCAGCAGCCGCCGCCCCGAATATGCATATGTCCAATATCTCGGTGGATATGATGCACCACCCGTTCGAGTTCGTCCGGGTCCAGACCCGGAGGACAGTGATGCTTGCAAGTTCAACCGCCAACAAAATTCGATATTTCCTGTCTCGGACGCCGCATGCGTTGTATAGCAAGGTCTTTTGGGTAATGAGTAATTTAGTTGGAATCGCTCACCGGAGCTGGGCTGAATTCGGCCTGAGTCGTACGCGAGACCTTGGCTTCTCCTATGCAAACTGTCGTTGGAAGTTCTAACACCATCATGGTGCCATAGATGCCTAATGGAACCCTTTCAAGTAGCCGAAGTATGTTCTAACTACGTTCTAACTACGCAGTACTTAAAGCACCACGACATTCCATGTCGAGACAGCAACACCTTCACTACCAGCACACAGAACCCAATCCACGGTGAACCCCATTGTTACCTACGCCATGCCTTCTTTCCTACATGCTACCACTCTACTCTTAGGCCTGAGTTGCTCGGCCTCTGCGGCGGTCATTCGCCGTAGCCAGTACCCTCGCGCAAGCAACGCCACAGGTCATATTGGTGAATGGGCGCATATCATGGCGACCAAGCCCCAACTAGACCACGACCCAGCAACTACCTTATCCTGCTCTTGGTGGTTTGACAATACCGAGTACACCAGCTGCGGTGCTATTATTGGCAGCGAGGGTATTACTCTGGCCGACTTTCGCCGATGGGTAAGTTAGAACAGTTACCATCTTTAATCCCCCACCAGTGATATACAACGGACTTCTCCATTCCTAACCTGCCCTTCAGAATCCTTCCGTCAACAGCGAATGTTCCAACCTCGTTGTCGGTCGGTCTTACTGTGTTGAGGCTGCCTTCGAGCCCACGCCCACAGAGCCGCAAGAACCGACTGGTGACGAGCCGCCTGCCGCGACATCCAGTACTCCGTCCAATGGCAAGTACTCCCTGATTTCAAGAATCCGGAAAACGGTCCGTTCGAGTCTGGCTAACTAGAGAAAAAGGGATCCAAACGCCACTTCCGACGCAGCCCAAACTCGTTAAGGACTGTGATAAGTTCCACCTGGTTGAGTCGGGCGAGTCCTGCTCGGCCATAGCTTCCGCCAACGGCATCACGCTCGCGCAATTCCTCGAGTGGAACCCCAATGCCGGCAGCAACTGCGGCGGCCTCTGGGCCGACGCCTACGCCTGCGTCCACGTCCTCGGCTACAACAAGCCCACGCCCACCCAGAAGCCCGGCAACGGCGTCGCGACGCCCGCGCCCATCCAGAAGGGCATGACGCCCAACTGTCGCTCCTTCCACTTCGTTGAGAAGGGCCAGACGTGCGCCGTCATCGCGTCGCAGTACCATGTCTCCGTCCCAAACCTGGCCTCCTGGAACCCGGCTGTTGGGGCAGGCTGCACGGGTATGTGGGCTGAAACCTACATGTGTGTTGCTTTGCTGTGATCCCTAGTATCCCGGAAGTATGCGGATATCCTGTAGAGGTTGTTGGTATTGTCAAGGAAGACAATCGTTAATATCTTACATTTTAATGTTTAAAGGGGGAGGCTAAGGTGGTTGTAATTATGCAATACCAATAAAAGAGAAATACACTCAAATTGTGTATAATGTAGATGTCGCCCATCTCGCGCACCCACCCATCTCGCGCACTTCCGGCTAAAACGCGCCGCTCTAACTTCAAGACAATACACATCCACGAATAATAATGGGAGACCCTTCTAAAAAAAAGTCAGATCATTCTTGCTATCCAATCTCTTCAAAAGGATGCTCATATTAGTCGCAGAGCCGCCGGAAAGATCTTTAATGTCCCCGAATCAGCCCTACGTGATAGAATGCGCGGGAAAGGATGGCGGCTGATCGCGGACGAGAAGACCCTCGAATATTTTTTATACAATAGCGCAGAGGATCCGGTCAGAGCCATTGTAGAACAACTCAAGGTAGAAGAGGTTGGTAGCGTCTATTAAATTAGAGATGGCATCGTCTTTGAAAACTATCCTTACGCTATTAGTGATGTCGCCGAGGAGGTTGTGGTAAGGGATACTCTAGCATTACCGCCGCGGACGCTAAACCACCGACGCGATATCCACTAGCTACGGCCGGACCAGATTTATATTTACCGAGACGATAGCTTTACGTCGGCATTATGTACTATGGTCTATGTTTGCGAGTATAAGCCGCCTTATAAGCTGACCGCTCCATACCTGCGTCTAGGGTTGCGGGCTATGAATACCTATAAGGAAGTAGTAAACCGGAAGTTAATACTAACCACTGCAGACCCTGGCGCGCACTTTTAGTACCACGCCGAGCAGCTGGTGGTATCGGCTATTACGTAGACAAACCACTATATAATATAGAACAGCCTTAAGTCTGGCCTACTCACCACGGGCCAGGTAATTGTGTTTCTCAAAGTCGATTGGGCCGAAACCCAGACTCTGTACTGGCTTACAGGAACCTTTGAATCCGCGACAGTATTACTGAGACACACCATCATCTCCGTCTTTGAGACAGGTCCGGCATGACCGAAACTCGGGCTTGTGTCCACAGTCGACCGAGTCGGGCGGCCATAAAGAAACATCCGATCTGAACAGCACGTCGAGATCAAACAAGTTAGATTACGAATGAATTCAGAAAGAAGAAGTCGAAGCTGCAGAAGACAAGCTTGAGGGGATCAGGCTGTAGTATGCAAGCATGACGACAAAGCCGACATTCACGACGTCGAGCTTGGCGGATCGAGCACCTCCTAGCTCTATACTTGGAGAACACCGCGAGCTTGGAGGTGAAGTATGGCTACAAGAAGAGGCCGACCACAAAGACACTGGGCATCAGATAACAGAACATGGTGAAGGGACAAAGGTCAAACGAGACGACACAGAGCGAATCCAAACTTCGTCGAGTATGCGTGGATCGAAAATGAGGAAGAAGTCAACGCTGAAGGGAATGAGCTGAGGGATATGAGGCACAGAGGATCAAGTTTGGAGGGGCTGAACCTGAAAAGGCCAAGTGTCCAAAAGCGGGGTATGTTGAAGAATCCGGGCGTGGAAGAGAGAACCAGAGTTGGATATGGAAAGGATGCCACACGTGGAGGAACCGTTGGCACCAGTTATGAAGGAGCTGATAGTTCAGGAGACAGAAAGGGAAGAGCCAAGCAAGGGGGAACTGACCTCAACCAGGAGCCCATACCTCCAGAAGCGGAATACTCAAAAGGAGGTTATGAAGAAGATGCCGGACATGAGAGAGGGTTTGGCTGCAAGAATTCTTTGTTTGGAGTTGAAGAAGCTGGGCATGAAGGAGTCGATCATCACGAAGAAATCGGTCTTTCAGGTGCCACGAAGAAGAAGCACTTGAATCCAAGCATGAGTGTGGCTAGGAAGAAGGAACGGGACACGGAAAGAAAGTCGACGGGGAAAATGACGGATCTCAGATCTTGCACTATGCATCAGCGAGGTTGTGTTCGATGAAAAAATGCAAAAGGTAAAGCGGACGAGACCGAGGAAGGGCAACGGTAGCTGACGATAATGGCGGTAACGGAGATGATGGAATACCGCAGGTAGATACCCCACAGCAGGGCTTCGATGCAAAGTCTCCACGAGTCTCGAAACCGGAGAGGAAGGCCAGTGCTCGTTGCCTAATAATAGCCACGGTTAGCAAGGGAAAAAGCAAGAAACAGGACCGGAACCAAACATCGTAAAATCTGATGCATGGTGGACAGCAGTAGAGCCCAAGCCAGCGAGTCAAGAACAAAGATTCGGGGACGTCTGTATGCTGCTTTCCTCCAACATACCGAGATCCGGAAGTAGGAAGAGGGGTTAAAGGGTTGACAGACTGCAGCCCACATCATGACGAGTGGTTTGCATTGCAGCATGTTCCCAATTCCAGGAAAGAAGTTCTGTCAACTGTTTGATCCCCAGTTGGCTTCGAGAAAACGTCACAGACTCGACTAATGATGTACCCCAGCCGCAGAGGGTTGCTTTTCAAGCGAGGCCAGCACGGCAGTACGTATGAAAGGGTATGATATACTAGCAAGCAGAGGATCGCTGGTTCATGGCCGCGGGAGAAATTTCTGTATCATTCCAACGAGTATCAGTTACGGACAGGCAGAAACAAGGAGCATTGAAAATTACCTCTGAGATCCTCAGCACCCAGATTGGAGGCTCAGACCATGTAGTGATATTGGAGTCTTCGGCTTCCAAGTACCGCTGCGAAGAAAAAAGAAGCAACATGCAGGGTTTACGCCAACGGAGGATGTGACCAGAGGCGAAGCTGACGGGTTGTCGTGGTCAATCTCGGATGGAGGAGGAGACGGCCCTTGGCAATCAGGCAACATCGGGGTCTCAAAAATAATAACGAAAGTCGCTTCAGGTTCGCGGAAGAGTGATAAATGAAGAAATAGAAACAAACAGTCCATCGAGCATAAATCATACCGGAACACTATTCAGATCAGCAGAAGAATAAAAAACACCATTAGAAGAACTGGTTATAATACCCCTAATCTTGGATACATCTTGTACCAGATCTAGTCAATATTATTCAGAGATTGGAAAGTCGGAAGAGGATCTAATGTTGAATCTGGGAAGATAGGCCAAGCCTTGTTGAAGGGAGAATGCCAGGATGGATATTCCCAAGCTTGAGAAGCAAGGAGGGTGTAGTACATCGCAAATTGCATGTTACAGGAGGCTGGTCTTGATGCGAATCTTCGACCAAGTGCTGCTGGCGATATGGGGTAACTCCGAGATGTGCTTAGAGTAGGATGTGCGGAAGGCTCTTTATTTAGGCGACCGTGGGGGAAAGGAAGCATTGGAGAAAAGAGATCGGAGAGACCGCTAATTGGGGTCACCTGAGGAGACCGACAGTTAGCAATGGTCAAAACAAACCGGGTCACGCGGCTTTACCAGGAGGAAATTCCCATAAGACAAAACGCTGACTGCATAGTGATCATGGACGAATGAGATAGTGATGATAACAGCGACAGAGAGAAGATTGGACAGTTACCGACAGACACCAAGGAACCGAGCCAACAGGGCAACCCTTGCAAATGCAAGATAATGAAGCTTTACGAACACCACCGCGACAAAGTGTCAGTAAGTTCGCAACAGAATGGGCAATACTTGTTCACCGGCTTTCCAGAAACAAGAAACCAATCGACAATCTGGCGTCTGCCAACCAAGTTTGCAAGCCACGACGGGCGGTTCGGTTGCAGTATAGCTGGATGCGGCGTTTTTACTGGCGGGCGTGACTTCTGACAGGAGTCTTGGGAGGACGAGTCGACGTGGATATGCCCGGTTCGGTCGCGGATGACTGGCGAATGGAAAGACTACGGTAGGATGTCGATGTATTCAAGACACAGTTTAGGTCAAGTCACGATATGGAAAAAGAGGCGGTGTTCTCGTGGCTGTTTGGAGTCTGCAGCAGTCGCGCGGAAGCCGGCGATCCTTGGTTTTCACGGATAACTTCATGGCTTTGAAAGCTAATTCGTGTTGGAAGAGTGATCGACAGCGGTTGGTGAACACAGGCAGGAGCCTAAGACGCAACAGCGACGCCCATGTCAGTCAGAAAAGAACATGCATGGAGGGAAAAATCAACATAACTTAGAGTGATGCTGGCCCGACATCGCGGGGCGGGTTCCAAGAAACTGCCCCGATCCGCAAGACCAGAGTGGGAATTAGTGAATGTCGAAACAAGGAAAATCCAAGATGGATGCAGTAACTTGTGGGGAATAGGCGGAGAAGACACCAGGTCTGTGAAGGGTAGCTATGAATTGCTTTTTTCCGAACTGACAAGAGCAGCCGGCGACGCTGACAGTCCGATCGCGAGTATTGTGAAGACTTATGGGTGGAAAGAATCGAAAAGAGACAGACGAAATATAAGCTGGTTGCAGGCAGGTAGCCCCTGTGATGATCTCGATGGGGTTTGTAACAGACTTGGAGATCCGCGGAAGAGTTTGCCATCGTGAGCTCAACAGCAAAGGGGAGGAGTGCAGAGGTACGAAGCCGGAAGAGGAGTGGTCAAGAAAAGGAGAAACGTCTGCAGTATGTGGGTGCCAGACATCCTCTGTCGTGACATGGCGTGTTCGTGTTCGGCAATGGTCGCTGCCTGTTGGTACCGGGTGTCTGCCTGAGAGGTAGCAAGGCTGGAAAGGAGCACACGGCGATGGAACTGAGTGTCTCAAATAGGAGAGGAAGGGTATGTTGAATTGCCAGGTGGTAGATGGCAGATAGCAGTCATGATAGAGAGTGGAGATCACAAAGTGGTCTTGGAGATGTTAAAGGAAACAAAAGACTCTGTGGGAGCTGGATACCAATCCGTCTTCGATCTGGGCGGCCCAACTCAGGACAGATCCTCGAGGTGTAGCTTGGACGAGAGGCGGAGTTGGCAGGGAGCGTGGGAGAAAAGAGCGGGTGGACAGATCATGGTCGGTCACAAGAAGGCTCACTTGGGTCACAAATGAAGTAGAAGAGGGAGGCATTGGACGGCGGGAGTCACGTTGATCAATTCTTAGAAGACACAAGTTGGTGAGAGTTGTCGGCTGTGGCAAGGGACGTGATAAATCTGCTGGCAATTGAGTGCGGTGGGTATAGGTTCTTCTGCAATAATGAAGGCTCAAGCAATGGAATCGAGCGAGATGAGACGTCGCTGTCTGCCTGTCGTGAGGAGTATCGTGAAAGAGGACCTTGTGTTGACTTTTCTTGATTGGGGAGTGGTAGTAACGCGGAAGTTTACCCGAAGATTTGCAAACGGCCACATCCAGGCAGCCATAGTGTTTGGCGATATGCAACAAACCGAACCACTAATTGGTAGTCCCGTGACTCGGAGAGGTAATGATAAGGCACGAGATATATCCACCGGGGTTGAAGGTACAAATAGCGTGGACAAGCAACCAGCTCCCTTTGTATCCATGAGAGCGGCTGCCATAGTAGAAATCTCCGTAGTCACAGGCCGAATCTCTACAGCTATAGGTCGTGGTATATATCTTTGATCTCATCTCTCTGATCATATTGAGAGCACAGTATAATAAGAATTTAAAAGGGTCAACTATAGTTTGCATATAATTACATGGAATGGCGAGAGATGTTCTTGCGGCATGTTAAGTGTCAATCTGGGCCATAATCAGTACCGTCGGACCAAAATCTTCTCTTCGGATGGTGGGCGGGGAAGAGGGATGCATCAGCAGTCTTCAACCAGCGGCAAAGATCGCGAAGGTCACTCTGCTGCGTTTTCCTCGAGTTCCGTGCGCTGTCAACTTGTCCGACAGCGACAGCATCGTGCCTGACAAGCACCAACCCACCAGTTGGCAACTGATTATAACCGTCAAGGACGAGTGCGGGGAAGACTAGATTACAATGTGGACTGATAAGCCTACCAAGCGCATGTGGGACTAACTACCGCCCTTCCGATCCTGAGCTCTATTGTCTCTTGGTGCAGAATTGGAACCGTCGCGCAGCCGGCACTGATATACATACCCTTATGTAGCACATGATCTTCTCTAACTAGATGATGATATGATGTGGCTGGGTGTCACTGAGAGAGCTTGGGACCCCGCTCGGAAGGGTTGGAGGGCTCACGAGTCACCAGACTATTCTGATATGGGAGATAGCGTTGCTTTTCCGCTAAGAAGCATAAAGTCTATAATCCTTGTGCCCCCGCGACGTGTATTACTGGTAGATTAAAGTAGCGGTAAGGGTAGGTAGATACGTAAGCTTACCCGAGGTTGAATGGGAACTGTTCTTTTCACCTTCGTCACTTCAATTTCTAATAGTGGTTGGGAGACTATTTGCTTCTTCCTACCTCCTTGACGCTATGTCTGTGATGCATCTCGTCATTATGGCAGCGGGAGCATCGGTTGGAGCTTTGAAAAGCGAGGGTGCACGTAGGGTCAACTCTTCCTCGAGCTGTTATAACCCATCTAATTTTGAACTTTTAGTCATCCCAATGCTATTCACTCCCTTGTCGCTTGGCTCCATCAAGCCAACCGGCTGGTTGCAACGTGAACTACAGGCTAGCGCCGATGGCCTACCTGGTCATTTATGGGATTTCTACAGCATCGTTAAAGATTCGACCTGGCTTTATCCACCTGGGTCTAGAAAAGGTCACGATTACAGCTCACTCAATGAAGCACTGCCTTATTGGTTCAACGGAATAGTGCCACTTGCCTACACTCTTGGCAATGAAAGGCTCAGGCAGCAGGTGCACCAAGCTGCCAGAATTATCCTTGGTCTGCAAAGCGATGACGGTTGGTTTGGCCCAGAAGTCAAAGGACAACGGAACTTCTGGGGCCGCACGCCCTTTCTAATGGGCCTTACCCAGCTGGCAGAGGCCGATACTGGCTGGGTGCCTCAGATCGTCGACGCTTTGCGTAAGTTCATGAGTCTCACCAACAGTATGCTTCTCGACGACGGTCTTGGTTATACGCGATGCCCCGGCAATGTAAACTGCAGTTGGGGCCAGGTCCGGTACGCCGACTTCATCATTGTAATGCAGTGGTTGTTGGACAATCACCCTTCAGACCAAGACAAGATCATTTGGCAGAACATGGAAATGCTTCATGAACTAACACCCTTTAATTGGGATGCATGGTATACCGAAAAAGTCTACCAAAAGGTGGTGGAGACACCTAACAAATCAAATCCCCTCTACCCCTTCATCCACGGTGTCAATATTGCCCAAGGCGAGTACCACATTCGTTGCAAAGTTGTCATCGTGAGGGGCGTTCTAACACGTGGCGTCTTGTGCTAGGCCTCAAGACATTTGCCGTTGTCCGACGCTTCACTTATAACGAGACCTTGGTACGGACTGCAAGGGATGCCGTAGATTGGACATTCAAGTACCATTCATCTCCTTCCGGATCCGTTCTTGCGGACGATTATACGCAAGACCTCCACCCATTCAGGGGCAGTGAGCTATGCGCTGCCGTGGAGACAGGCTACTCTCTTGCGTATCTATACCAAGCTTTGGGAGAAAACAACTACGCAGATCTTGCAGAACGGGTCTACTTCAATGCTCTACCCGTCATGTTCACCACGGACTACTGGGCGCACCAGTACACAGACCAACCCAATGGACCTTGGGGCATAGAAGGCCTTGGAAAAGACGTATTCAGCTCAGCCCGTGCTGGAAATGCCACTATATGGGGCTTGGAACCTCAAAAGGCCTGCTGTACTGTCAATTCCCCACAGGGATGGGCCAAGTTCGTCGCTCGTTCGTGGTCTAAAATTGGCGACACAGGGCTTGTTCATTCCCTCCTTGCTCCCAGCACCATATCAACGTCTTTAGGCAACAAACCAGTATTAGTCAAGTGCGAGACTGGCTACCCATTCCGTAATTTGCTGAACTACACTGTCGAAGCCAGCCAAGCGGTGGACTTGTACATCCGTGTTCCTGCCTGGTACGTACCGGACAGGTCTTGGTTGACAGTCAATGGAGGTTTGGTCACGAACCTCTCTCCCGATAGCGGTACAGGACTGCACAAGATACCCCTGGCTTCAGGGAAAGCAACTGTAGCCGTCACCATCGGCGCGGATATACGGTTAGAGGAGCGAGAGAACAAAGCCGTATCCATTTTCGTGGGTAACGTGCTATACGCACTGGATGTTGGTTTTGATATATCACCCCTCGCGAGCGTACCCACGCAGCAACCCAGGCCCCCTCAATCCAATGATTACGAGATTCGCAATAGTCTTCCCTGGAACGTGGCCATCGATCCGTCAACTCTGTCATATAGGCCCTTGCTAGAATACGGCATAGCAACGGAAGGATCAGTGTTTGATTACCTCAACGCTCCCGCGTGTATCAGTGTACGCGGCTGCGAGATCGAGTGGCCCTTGCTGTCCGAGTTGAACGGCAGCACGACCCCTGGTAGCGTTCCCACTAATGTCATATGTACCAGTGGCGTGAATGAGTACCGCCTCATCCCGCTTGGAGCTGCCAAGGTCCATATGACGGAACTGCCAATCGTGGACTTGTCGAAACTCGAGGGAATCCTCTAGTTGGCATTTCATTTCATCGTTCCGGATGATAGTACTGTCAAAATGATGGATGCTTGACACGAGTCTGCTTTTCTCGTGGCAGTGCATGATGAGATGCCAATCTCTTTTCAATATTGTTCATCGTTACTGTGAGGAGGGTTGGACGTTATCCTACTCCCCCACCCAGATTTGTGTACTGGGGATGTGGAATGCGGGGTAGCTCAACGCTCCAGCAAGCTCCCCCGTACACCCCACCAACGATCCCCTGTATGTGCCCCCGGTAATGCCCCTCTGCAATGCCCCTTGGAGCCGCTGGGCATGTCATTGTAAGCGTTCATGCCGAGCCCTCTTGACGAGGAATTCCCTCGCATCCGCGCAGGCTGGGATAAGAGGCATACCATCTTCGGAGTGAGACGGGAGACACGAATACAGCAAACGCTTTTCCATCTTGCAACACTGTGATTGACGGACTCTACAGTAGCTCGTTGCCATAGCGACCTCCGCCAATTCCACACGTAGAAACTCTCCTGGACATATCTCGCCATAATCAAGGAGTGGAAGTTAAGCTTCAAGACGACCGAGATCGGGATTGTACATAGGACTAGCGATGTATATAAACATGAAATAAGTTACAAATAGTGTCGACACATCATCGGGCTTAACCCTCTTCGCCCCCTTTGTGGACGAGCAGGCCGGTCTGTACTTCGGCCTTGCATAGACCTCCAGAGGTTGACGTAAACCTTGTAAAGCAGGTTTCCACGCGGTAACGAAGGATGTATTGGACGCTTGGAATCGGAAGATCATGGGTCCAAACGACTCGCCGAGACGGGAATCTCAAAGAGTGTCATCCGGCAACTGACTCTTGACCATTTCTTAGATAGCCAACCATTCACAATGGACGTATTCCGCAGATCGGAATCGACACTAGGCCCAATCGCTATAGTCATAATCACGCTTGTCTTGGGGCTCTCTTATAGTCGACGAGCTCGGTGAAGCATCAACGGACTTGTGCCGATGTATATGGTGCTGGGGAAGTTTAGAGGCACAACCGCGCTCTCCACCGGGAGGCATAACTGGCGTTCAACCAGCAGGTCCTCGTACCTCGCCAGAAGGTCTAGCTAGGGCTTCGTCGGGCTTTCTGGTCGGGCTCCGAACGGGAGATGCAGCAGGTATACCGAAGTTTGGAATAGGCAATTGTAACCCGAATGCTCGATAGGAAAACAACGGCTTGTATACTGCAGGCTTCGCCTTATCAGACAGGATATCAGCTGGCATACCCGAAGGGAAAAGGGCAGAGCTGTAGATCACGCCAGGTGTGTCGGGCCACTGATTATCGACGACACGCTTCAAACAGAACCGCTCGCCAGGCAGGGCAGAGCTGTATGATGGCGAAAGGCGTATCGATTCCAATCCACCCATTGACATGTGGGAACGCTGCTTGAATAGATTGCCAGTCCTGCTGTGTCAAGCCTGCTTGGAGACACTGCTTTTCCATTGTCGTTATTCTTTCCTGGTCAGAGAAACGAATTGCGTTTGTAGCGTTGCGATATTTCTTTGCATGCCGTTGAGTTGGCGCCTGAACCCAGCGCGCTTGGTGACCTCCGCGCGTCCCAGTTCGATGTACGCTCGACACTCGCTGAGCCTAGCGTTTCGTATGTGATACACCTTGTTTCTGATCTTGACGTTCTCGTCCTGCGGTGGTGGAGTGTAGTTGATGGGATCCAAGTGGAGACCCATGCTTGCCATGAGACGAGTATGCTCGAGGTACACCGTATGGATGTATAGCTCCTCGTCACTAAAAATGCCCGGAGGAAAAGGGCAAGGGCTGCCAGACGCTGACTGAAGAGCTGGGACAGGAGCTGCTACGGGGTCTGGCTGAAAAGCTGGCTTCTGGACACTGGCAGGCTGAGCAGCAGGAGATTGAACAACGGGCTCTCTTCGGCGGCGTTTTACAGGTCTAGCTTGTTCTTTTCTGGCTCTCTTGTCGGTTGACGACTCTGTGTGATGTGGACTTGCTTCAGGGATTTGGATGCCTGTCACGTTTAAGATGTTGGCTGAGGGTCATACCCTATGCAGTAAACCAGGCGTTGAACTGCCGTGCCGATAGTTAAGGTTATTTCCATTTCGAGCTAATAGCCCAAGGGGAATCCGATTTGTATTTGAAGTGCTTCAATGCTTTGATATTTTTAAAGCTTCAGATTCATGATAATAGGACAACCTTTTATTCCATTCTTGATCAACGTTTACTAAGTCGAGAAACGGTTATTTCAGAGCACAGTTTGACTGCAGCCAGTACGGGATATGTCCAACGTCTAGTCATCACTGGCCAGAACAGCAGAGTCGAGACTGGCGACATCTAAGCTATAGTCGGCTTCATCCCTAGATCTGTAACCTTCCAGATCGACGTCGAGCTGCAAATATTCGGCCTGAACGCACCGCCAGCCAGTAACCAGTACTTGATGAGATTCTCTTAGCAGTATGGCCTCGTTATGTGCTAGCCGCCATCGCCGTCAGCCGCAGTCCCGTCATCGGGCAACCACACTTTGAGGCGCTAAGAGAGCAAGGAGCGGTCGGTTCGTGTGGCATGGAGCAAGAACCACTTGTCTTGTAGGCCGCTCCTCGTGGATCGCTCGAGCTGCCTGCAGGGGAGGAGAACTGTTTGTGCGCCGGGTCTAGGAATGCACTGGGGGAGCCAGACATTTCGCGAACCATGATTCTTCGGGGCGACGTGGGGTTAAGGTCCATAGGAAGGATCGCAGGGATGGCGCTGCCAGCGAGGGCCTCGCCAGGGCGAAGCGAGTCTAGTGCCGTGGGCTTCACATGAACAGGGCGCTCCACAAGGCTAACCTGGCAGCTGAACTCAGGGCCCAGAATGATGTGATAGGCGGACCAAGGGCAGACTGTCAGTTCCTGGTAGTCTATATGAGCCAGCTCGTGTAGAGTTATGTATTGTAGATCAGCAGCGAGAATCGGGGAGAGGGCACTGATGAACTGGTGCATCAAATCCTCCCTCAAAAAGTCGACTGCCTCGGCGCCAGCATCGATCAAGGAAAGATGCTTGAGAATTCCCATGTCGAACGTTGCATAGAGGCTCTTGAGGCCGATGGGAAGTAGGGGCGACAAGTTGAGGACGTCGCAAACGGAACCAAAGAATGGCGGATTACCTGGTGACAGGCTACCAAGAATGCTCGCGGTATCGAGAATAGACGGCACACCGTGGGACCCGGGGAATGGCTTCGAGCCGTCCCAGTATTTTGGTGCCGTCTTCAAATCCAGCGGAAACGGGAACAAGACCGTCTTCATGTGTATGTCCAGCCTTGCATTTGTCGTCGTCGACATGTTGCCCAGGACACTCGGGGTCCCCAGGCTAGACGGCACGCCTCCGTCGTGTGGCTTAGTATATGCATCCTGCCAGAGTTCGTTAGTTTGACGTAGAACAATATCGTGACGAGACCATATGGGTAAAGCCTCAAGGCAAACTCTCACTGTGTCTGCGCTTGCGGGCGGGTACTCGAGTTCCAAAGTTAGATGGCGTTTCTGACTTACTGTTGACATCGGCATCGACTCACTGCATTCCTCGTCGGTCTGGGCTGTAATTCCTGGTAGGGGGGTTCACCGGGACTTGACGACTGCCCTTTACGTTAGCGAAGTGCATAGTTTAACAGCGAAATTACGTAGGGAATGGGAAGGAAAGTAGCTCACATTTTGGATGACCGTCTTGTCGTCCCCAACGAGCCCTTCAAGGTTGGCAATCGTATTGTGGAGTTGGGCACTATCGCTCCCTCCATCGAGACCTAGGCGAGCCAACATCTCAATGTCCTCACCACCATCGGGCTTCATACCACTGTCGGCATTTCCATCTTCAGCTTGGGCGGCTTGACCTTCAGCATTGGCAGCTTGACTTTCAACATTGGCATTCTGCCGAAATGAAGCCCGGTTCTGTAGGTCCTCTATGAGACGACATAAAGCTACATTGTGACAGAGCTTGCTGCTAACTCATGGTCGGAATCATCCATGATAAATGAAGACCCGGAGTTAGCTGCCGAATGAGACGTCGATGCGGGTGGGAAGGGGGCAGGTGCGGAATACGGGTCATGGCGACGTCATGGTTGGCCACGTCTTTGTTGGTTTCTCCGCCGCTGGACGCCATGGCAGTCGAGTTCGACAAGGCATGATGCTACCTGTTGAGGCACAAGTCAATAGAGAGTTTAACTATGTGACAGAATGATGAGGCATGGCAGTGTCAAGGGAAACAGGAACGGCTTACCTTATTTCATGAGATGCGGTGGTCATGATATGTGATGGATATTATGGTGAAGTATCGCCTGTATCGTTGCCAAAATCAGTAGATTATCCACGTTTGTGTCACACTGGGAAGGAAGCAGGTATTTGGAAGAGAAAGAGAGAGAATGCATACCTTATGTGCGGTGAGGCTACGGTCATGATGACGGCGTGAAAAGACAGCGGACAGCCAACCTGTATCAAGATACAAGTCAGTGACGGCTTCACGTCGGACAAGTCCACAATTCCTTTAATAAAACAAAAGAAGAAAATATTACATACGTTGATAAATATGAGATTGTTTATGGGTAGAAATGGTAGATGGGGGAGAAGAAGATGCCTTTCTAAACCAGGTTTCAGTGACTTGCGAGTGAAAGGGTGGCCTTATGCTAACTCCAAGGGCCGAGGGTGTGTTTCTGTTCAGGCTGCTTCGGCTTCTCGTCATTACGTCTGCCAGTTGACCACGTCAATGGGCTCGACCGGCTTAAATGGTTCAGAGGTTGCACTGCATCTTTAAGTTACTATGGCAGTTTGTACGTGTGTGGCATTGCTCGTGCTCGGTCGTTATTAGAGCTCGTCGTCTCGGCGTGCCTTAGATGCGGTGAGTGTAGGACTACCGCGCTCGTCTCTCGACGTTCGGTGAGCTGGGATCAAAAATAGCCGCCTGAAATTATCAATTTAGCCGTGAGCCATAAGTCAAATCGGTGAAAGTAAACGTACCATTATGGAGGATTCCCGATGTCCCATGAAATGGGCGGGGATAATTGATCAAGACTGTGGCCTGTCTTGAATGGGCTTTGTTAGCATGCCCGTCGAGTTGGTCAGAGATATTTGAAGATTTTCACCTCTGCTCATGTTCCCAGAGCATTTGAGTAATGGTAGAAGCCTGTATTCCCACTCGCAAGGGTGCATAAAGGTATGGTGTGGTAGGATGGTATGCGAGAAGTTGAGTGGGAGCAAGCGGTAGGAACCAAGGCCGCGATTTTCTCAATTGTGCAGTACCTAGTAGGTAGGTACTGGCGTTGCGGACAACAGGATGGCCACCAGCAATAGCGGTGTGACTCGTGGCGACTGGAAGAGATAACGGGCATCGAGGTCAATAGGATATCCATGAGAAAAATGAGATAGACCGATGACGACCCGGAAGAAGGCGGTAGGAGAGATATCTAAAGCACTTTGGATGAAGGCAACATGTCGTTGTCCCATCTGCGGATGTTGGCGCAGTGATTGGGGCTGTAGCTTACGGCGCAAAGAGTACAGGGCAGAACATAGATGCGCAACAGGCACAGTGGAAGCTTTTAATTCCTGTACTTAGAACCGGACATGTATTTTCAAGGCAGATACGGCGGTCTTTTAAGTTGGCAAACATCTCATCAAGCATGAAACCACTAGAATTGAAACCAGCAAATGACTGTTTGCTCTTTTGGTATTGAACCAGCTTAGCAAGCATCTTGTCGGTCTTCAAGTACACTTTGGGCTTTGTTGTGAGTTGGCCATCACCAACGTCAGCCCATAGCTGACTGGAATTTGACAAAAAGCATATTACCTCTACTTGAATGTTTCCAGAAAGGCTCGTGGTCACTGATGGCGCAGACAGGGTCTGGGAAGTTTGACGTCCTGTAGCTCCCATGTCTTCTTGCTCTCGACGAGAGGTGTAACTCAACTTGCTTAGGAATGTTTGGGATGTTGTCGCTCTTACAGGAGCTTCCCCGGAATCACTAGATCTTCCCCCCTGATGCCCCGAAGACATATTTTTCCGGCCATCTTTCTGTCCTATACTGGATGGCGTCTATAACTGTGCTTGCGTCACCGTCCCCCTTCACGCCCCCCACCCACCACTCAGCTCGCAGACACAGAAATAGACAACGAAAACAACACCTACGAGCTCAGAACTGAATGTACATATGAAAGAAAATCTTATTCTCCAACTCAGCCATGCTTTTGGCTATCCTTCGTGGCATTCGGCCAATGTCCTCAACACCCACATCACTACCTTTGTCGGGGTCCCCTGTCATCCATGGTGGGCGTTGATCTGACAGTTCTTGTCGATAGCCGCCGTTTTCGTATTGGTCTCCAGATTAGCTCGCACTGCGTGGTGGGTAGCGAGGTAGTGTAATATATAGTAGTTATCTAGTTCGGACCTTCTCACATCCCACAGTTTTGCCAACTTCCAGATGGCTCACTGACTAGCGCGTCTACACAGCCAAGCTGGAGTAGGAAATCAATAACAAATTCCCATTTCTGCCCACTAAAGCCATTCCTTGCTGATGTGTAGTTAGCACATTGCCAGTCGGTCCTCGAGTTTACATGTCTATCTCTCGCATCATTGAATGTATGCCAGACTACACCATGTTCAGGCAGTTCTACTTGGGTTTGCTTCAGATTTATCTTCTCATTAGCCCCATGTAGACGAAGGAAGTTTCTTCATTATGACTGTATTGTACCTGATGCAATACGAAATCGTGAATCTCTATGCTAGACTGTGGAGTCTGCGTCACCTGCTATACTTTATATAAACACCTGATACTTTGACCTCAATTTTGTCCTATGAATCTTTGCCTATCCACACGTCGTGTTAACTATGCCATCTTCAGACTTTCTATCATCTTCCTCTTCGTCGTAGGGGCTAGGCTCTGCCACGTCAAGAGACTTATCGGGGGGTACTTGGCTTGGGGGAGATCATAGTAGTGGTAGTGTCAGTGAATGGCTCGAGCATCAGATCTTCATCTGGCTTATCGGGGAGCTCCTGTCCAGCGTCCTTTGCGGCCTGTCCCCGTGCCTTCTTGTCAGCTCTCTTCCTCTGCTCCTCATCTCTGAATCGCTTCGTGTGCACGCTAGCTTCCTTGTGCGTTGAAGCCTTGACATCAGTCTTTTTGGATCCAGTGACCGACGTGTCATCCCGCAGACCTCGAAGCTGTCGAGGTGTCCGGGTCCGGTGAGCAGCAGTCGTGTTGCTGTACGCAGTGGGCCTGGATCCCGTGCTGGTAGACGAGGCATCGGTGCTTCGGAGCTTTGGCAACACGGGCGTTAGGTGCTGCGTCTTGCCGCAGTTGATGGCATGATGACCATTCTTCTGGCATGTGGTGCAAGTGAGGATAGCGTTGCACCTTTTCGAGTTGTGGGGGGCTCCAAGACAGGTGGCGCAGGAAAGCAGTCGCGTCCTGTCTAGGTGGACCTCCGCGATGCGCTGATATGCATATCGGTGCTGCTTCACCAGGATGTCAAGGGCTGGGCTGCCGCGGTGAGCCAGCTTCTCATTGACTGATTTGTAGTTGGCAACGGTGATTGTAAAGTAACGGGCGCGAGAGTAGGCCACGTTTACTCGCCGGTGCTCACCAGTGAACCCAATACCAGTGCTTCGTACCATGTCGACAATAACAATGTCACCTTCCATGCCCTGTGAACCGTCCACGGTACCAATGTGGATGCTGTCCATACACACACACTTCTTGCTCAGACGCAGGAGCTCAGTTCGGATGACTTGAACTTGCTCCTTATACATACACAGAATGAGAATCTGTGCACGTTCACCTTCTTCGTTGACGGTTGGGAGTCTGCGAGCAGCTCTATTGCCGCAGAGCTGGGCAACGAGATCGGCAATGAAGCGCGCGTGATCCTCGTTCTCGAAACTGTTGGCGGTGCTAAGTTCCACCGACTGGTGCAGATTGAAGTTGAATACTGTACCCCGGAAGTCCTTCTTGAATCTCACATTCAGGATTTCCTTCGCATGATTGATCTCGGCACGATCGGTATCCGGGGGGGTACCCTCTTTCATGGCGCCGCCGTAGAAGTTGTCCGAGCAGAACTTAGAAGCACCGCCGATGGCCCGATGGTTGATGTTCAGCGACAGCGGGACGAATCCTGCCTTCTCCATTCTCTGAGGCAAGGTTGTCTCCAGTTGGTGCGCAAAAGGGTTCGTGTCGTACAATACCGACTTCTTGTTCATGTCGGTTTTCTTGGTTTGTACTACGGGACCCAGCTGGAGGACATCACCAACCAGCTGACGAAAGGGCGAGTCTTTGAAATTTGCAAGAAGGGATCTCATGTTGGGCTCAACCATCCGATAGGCCTCATCGATTAGTAGACACGTGTGCACTGCATCGTAGCCTCGTCGGTGCGCAAGCCGAGCCAAAGCGACCGGGGTTCCGATGATAACGTCCGCAGTGTTGTACAGGAGCATCTCGATGTCCTTGATGAAGCCCTTGAGAGCTTTGACTTGGTCTTTGTCGTTGGCAAACCGGATAGGGTCTCGCTTGCGTTCACTCAGCATGTACGTCAGCTGGATCGCGAGTGTGCCACAGCTGGGTTTCAGGCCTGCTCTGACAGCTCGCACCTGGTCGAAGATGTGCGCCGCGATGTTGAACTCTCTACCACGCACGACACGCCTAGTCTGCTGCTCAAATTGGCTGCCAACCTCGTACATCATGAACTCGACAGTGGTGGTGTCGAGCTCTGGAGCTTGTACGTCGTCAAACAATGGCTTATTGTCGCAGAGGAGGTCTGTCAGCGTGCCAGTTGTCATGTCAGGGTTGGTGCAGTAGATCACGGTCAGGTCTACACCGAAGCTGTAGGCGGTGTGCCACGTCTTTTCGGCCAGTTTCTGATTCTGGTCATGCGTGTCGGACGCCAATATAGCCTGGCCGCGTTTCCAATCCGATGAGGGGACGACTGGGGTTGACTCTTGCTCCTTGGAAGGGGCAGGATCGTCGAGAGGAGTAGGGTCGTCGAGAGGAGTAGGGTCGCCAAGAGGAGTAGGGTTGCCAAGAGGATCAGCAGTGTCCCAGTCTGTTGAGCCGCCACCTGCACCTTGGTCAAAGCTAGAGCCAAAGTCACCACTGGTCCAATCTGTGGAAGCTCCAATATCACCAGTGCCAAATGAGGGAGTATCTTGAGTGCCCCAGGCTTGCTGGTCTTGTGGGCCTTGAGCATCACCATTGCCGGAAGAGGGAGTATCTTCAGTAGCCAAAGGCTGGTCAGCACCCGGTTCTTGCTGCTCTTGTGTGACTTCAGCATCGGCAGGGTTCTCAGCGTCATCTTCGTCTTTGACGAGGTTGCCGTCTTCATCAACGCATCTGAGCTTAGGGAGCTCGGATGTGTTGATTTTCCACCGGTACCTCATGCCAAGGAAGGTCTGGGGATTCAAAAGATCCAGAGCTGGAGCCGTAGTCTCGAGATCCTTCTAGAGAAAAACAAACATTAGCAGAGGAATATTGACGTGATGGTGTTGTGTTGCACAATGATGACGGGAAAATGAGGAGTGGAAAAAAAAGACTTACTTTGCTGTCAGTTGGCTTGGATGTCTGGGGCAACTTAGAGACATCTATTGGGCAGAGCACAGAGAGGATGGCCAAGAATATGGCGACCATAGACTTTCCAGAACCAGGGCAGCCGTTGACAAGCAACATGCCAAAGACAAGATCATTGGCGAAGATGACCTTCTTCTGATCGTCGTCAAGCTTCTGGTAGTAGGTCAAAATCTCTTCAGACAGAGCACGGTCGATGTTGGGTAAATCATCGATTTGCGAAACGTCATCCACTGCGACTTCCTCAGGTATGAACTCTTCGGGCTGCATGATGTATGGACTTCCAGCAGCGAGAGGAGCGTCAGTGGCAGGAGACTCGGGGGGTTCAGTGGTGGTGGGAGGGTCGCTGCTTGCAGGCTCAGCCTCGGGTTCCTCGACCTTGGCGAAGCGACAGTCTTCGAACTTGATACCCATCACACGATCCCGAAGGTGAGCAAGACCAGGCCAAAAGTCAGCAGGGTCACGCTTATCGCTAGAGTCGACAGGGCCAAAGTGGTTGGCCCAGCGGCAAAGTCGAGAAAACTCATCATTCTCTGTGGGAGCCGGTGCCGAATCATGGACACCGAGAAGCTGTGTCTTCAACGTCTCCTCGTGGCAGATCCGATGAATGTAGACGGTGAAGCCCTTTCTACCGAGAGCCTTCTGCATCGCCTCGTTCTGGGCCTCGACCGTCTCCTCCAGAGGGACATTGTTCCAGGCAAAGTCGATACGAGGAGCAACCGAGCCGTTCTTCGGCCAGCCTTGCTGCTTGGGGTCAATAGCGAAGAAACAAACTGCACCATAGGCCTGTAGGAAAGGAGGAGGTGCGACACGAATTGCTGTCAGCATGGGTGCTTCTTTTTCGGCCGTCTCACGAAGCTGGAAGAATTCAAAGTACGACTCTACGGTCAGATTCAAGCGAGCCTTCACATCGACGGGTGTCTCCTTCTTTCCGTCCAAGAATTTGGGCATGGCGAGCTCAGTGAACGTATCCAGAAACTCCTCTCGGCCGGCTAATTCGGTCGAATCGGAGGCAGGGATCACCAGAGGTTCGATCTCGTCTCGTATGTACGCCTTGGTCTCGTAATAGTTGTAGTTGCCGAGATCGGTGGCCAGGCAGATCTTGTCCCACAAGAGACGCGAAAGCCTCAGGCACTTCTCCTCATGCGTGATCTTGGCCTCGGGAGGCGTCTGCTTTGTATACTTGACCACGACTCGCAGCTGTGTAGTTTCGCCTACGGCAGGCATGACCTCGCTGCCAACGGGTGCCTGGAGAAATATGAGGCCAGCGACAGGTTTGCCACCGATGAGGAGATAGGGTAGGGACATTCTGAGGGCATGTTGCGGCTGGTCCTTGAGCCACTCAGCACTCGCCTCGGTGAACTGATGTTCAGCGCGTGCTCCGTATGAGAGACGGGCGACCATCTCCTGCATGTTCTTGAAGTAGAACTCTGCGGCTTCTTGCATCAAGTTCGTGCCAAGCTCGGTGTGGTCAATCAGTTGGTTCTGGTGTCTGAACTTCTGATCATGCGGGACCTTGACAAAGAGCATGGCATAAGGGTTGAGGCCTTTGACACGACCCACAGCCTGGTCCAAAATGCCGATGGAACGGAGGCACAACTTGGTGAACCCAGGGAAGAGTAATGCGAACTTGGAGGGTGACTCGGGATTGGCGAAGACCTGATTGACATGATCCACGATAGCACGGTACCCAGTGACATTGTTGCGTTGCATATTATCCACCACGCGTTGGTCAAGAGCATGGAAGAACTTGTTGACGTGCAGCTCTCTCATGTAAGCCTTGACGTCTTGCAAGTCAGCGCCGTGAAACTGGAGACCGATTGCAGCAAATCCATCGCCAACGGGGGGAGCACGACCGCCGAGATGGCTCTTGGCCTCAACTCCAAAGCCCATGATAGGACCAAGCATGCTGATCTCCGAAACACACAACTCCGTCATGGCAAAGGTGTAGCTTTTGCTTTCCTCGCTATCCGAGTACGAGTGCTCGATGCGTAGTTTAGCATAACCATAGTTGGCATCAAGAACTCGCACGATGGTGCGGTAACCAAAGGCTTTCTGAGAGTTGCCAAGGGAAATCAGGTACGGGATACTGTAGGGGAGACGGGAATAGGGACCAAAGGTTGGCTCCCCGTCTACCGTCTTGGTCTTCCGACAGACGATGCTCACGAAGGGTGGTAGGTAATGACCAGCTGTTCGCTGGTCAAGTGCATCAGTGCGGGCAATTTTCTTCAGGGCTCTTCGCAGGGAGGCGCCGGCGCGAGCGGCATCTAACTGAGAGTGGACTCTGCCGTTCGACACGTTGAACTTCTCCGTGCTGAACTCGGGTCTGTTGGGCAGAGGGGGGAGAGTGGGTTCGCCTGCTGCTTGGTCTTGTGCAGGAGCCTCAGCAATTTGCTCGTTGGCTTCTCCGGGGAGGTTCCAATTGGGCTGCTCTGTGGTCTCAGGCTTAGGTTCAAGAAGGTCGGGGGAGATGTGGAAGGAGAGGATGCGGTGTTCAGCGTCAGACAGAACGATCAGCCTGGTACCGATATCTCGCTCAATGAGATCAAAACCATCCAGGTGAAGCCGGCGAATATCTGGGGGATTCTTCTGGTGCTTGTCGTTGTGGATCTGTGCTCTTGCGTGCAGAGGAGGGTTCTTTTCGAGTCCACGAAACATCTGGTTATTGGTCTCCTCCGAGACGTTCATGGCGCTGAGTTTCACAGCGAGGTCGAGGTATACGTTATTGAAACCCAGGCGTTTGACTTGGACATCTCTGCCAACTGTGACGGGGTCTTTGACCGACTCCCAATCCTTTGGGCGAGTTGCAACGACATAGGCCGTGGTCTTGGGATCGCCAGTGTTGACAATGGCGAAGGTGGCCTTGGCCGTGATACCGTAGAAGATACCGGTTTGGTCGTCGACCATGGTCTTGGGCTGATGGTTCTTGTTCCACTCAAGACGCAAGGCGTTAGCCGCGCCGGCAAATCTATCGGCTTGCGAACCAGACATCTTGGCTACAAGAGAAGAGGAGAAGTCAGCATGTGACAAATGATGGATGGATGACGGTGAATACTAACCTCTTGGATGATGACTTTTATGGGTCTGAGTGAGGTGCGAGACGAAATGACTACAAAAGAAAAATAGTTAGTACAAAACAATGTCCAGGTGTGTGAAACTGAGTAGGAGCCAAACTTGCGTTGACGTCTTGTCAATGGCGTCGCTCAATAACAATATTTGTTGACGAACAATAATTGTCACAGATAGGGGGTTGTGTCGAGTGATGATGTGTAGAAGGAGAGGTAAGGTGGTTTGTGAAAACAAGAGGTGTGGTGGATGTGGAAGTCGAGAGGTAGAGAGGAACGGTCAAGACAAAAAAAGACAAACGCCTGAGTAAAACACAGGCAGATTGTTTAGCTCCCCGTACGCATGCCCCACCTAATCCGAAGCTGCCAGGTCTTGCTGGAAAAGTGCCACAACAGTGAAAATTTAGTGAAATGGACGGGAGTTGGAATTGCAAGTGAACATGCACGTGGAATATGCAAGGGAAAAGGATACCAGAAAACCGAAGATTTTGCACCATAACAACAGGAAATGGACTTGACATACCCTTGGTGAGCAGTAACTTTGACGATAGTAGATGTGCCACACGATGTTCGTTGAATCAAATTGAGTGCAGCGGGAGATGAAATCTGGCGGAGAATTGTGTACGATGGAGTGGGAATGTATGTGTGTTGCGGGCAAGTTGGGTACGTGAAACTCCTTGGAGGGGGTTCTTGGAGCTAACACCAAGGGCCTGGGGAATATGTCCCTTGTACCTATAAATAGGCGAAAATGTGTCGAATCTATGGCCTGAATCGAACGTGGGCGATGCTAGCTGTGCCCGTCTCTCTGCTGATGTCGTGTGTACCAGATGGTGCATAGAGGATGCCACCGAGGAAGGGTACCAAACGATGTGAGTCTTGTTGGATCAGGAGAATAAAAAACTTCATGTATTAAAAGGCCTGTACTCCGGAAAGACACGAGGCCCAACTTGCCAGTGTGTAGTAATGAGGGAGGAGATGTTAACTGGGGGACGGGCAAGAGGGAAAAACTGGTGGAAAGGAAAGATGTGGAGAGTGGAAGGGTCTATGATACACATGGATTGGCAGATTAATTCCAGCCACTGGCCAAATGGGGACTCGAGCAACTGAATGGTGTAGCTACATGTCTATCCCACTGCACATTGCGGCCCTTTACCGATGTAGCACCGTAAGTGGTTGTTAGGTTCACTGCACGTCATACTTATTCACCCTGCGGTTACAGTAGGATGCAATTGTGATTAGGGTCGAGTTTTGGCTGTTGTTTATCTATTCAATACCATCGTCACACAACTGGGTGACTCTAGGATCAAGACTCGGTGTCAGATGGCTAGGACCGGGCTAAATACAAATAGCTCATTATTGTTTCAATCTATCATACAATTGATAATACGACGTGCGAGGCTACGACTGGTGAAACATAAAAGCAAGGGCATTTCATTCTTATGACAATATGCATGTGACTGTAAAATGCCACGAGGATAAGTAGTTAGGTTCGAATAGATCACCAAACAAATTATGGTAGCCGAGATAATGCCAAACGTACCACGGAGCTGAACATATCAGGCCTTCACCTCCAACATGAACAAAAGATATTTCACAGCTCTAGAGCTCCTCAGATACTATGAAGAAGCGTTACACGCCCTCTAGTACTCAAGGATGAACATATTACCTAGGGGGCCGAGATATGGCAATATCACGAGCGGTGCCAGAAAGCAAGCCACCTGCTGTATCGGCGAGTCTCATGTGCACAAGGTATATCCAATTGCACCCCGAAGATGAGCAATATATACGGACTGGTCCATGGACAACTCATCGCCCATTGCTATGTATGTGAGTTCGAGCGACGTCGTCCGGGGCGGTCACGTGATCGCGGCTTGGCGGCGACCCGGTTCGTGGTATAGGCTAGGCACGTCGCGGAGCGTCACCGAATAAAATTGAGAAGGTAAGTAGATATTATGAAGTGCATCATGCAAGGTAAGGTATTATTACAATCCAATGTCATTTTGAATGCATGTCGATTTGCTATTTGACCAAATAGGTTGCGGGGCCAGGACAGCGCAGTTATCAGGAGCTACGATTCCATGCTAGAAGACTTCTGGCTGGGAGCCTGGAAATCCAATAAATGAAGCGAAGGTCACTGTGGCGGGTATCAGTCACGAGTCTTGGGATGCAAAGGAGAATAACTTGGGGAGAAGAAATCAATCAATGATAGTATGTACGACCTGCTGCTGGCGGATATGGCAAAGTAGACCAGAAACTGGGCCATAACGAAAGCCTTTGTTGTGCGACTCATATGGGATTGGTTCTAGGCTGGCTTGGAGGCAGAGGAGAGCTTTGAAGATGTGATGAACCTAGCTAAACGTAACGAGATTCCTGGAAATAGCCTTAGCTGATGCTTCACCTGGTGCTTGCGAATTCTGCGAAGTAAGGTACATGTACCGGGGAACGCCATGTTGGAGTACAATCAACGGGTATCCCAGGAGTAGGAGAGCATGGTAGATTGGACTGAGGTGCCTGCGACAATCAGAAAGATGGGTGGGGCGCCGAATGTGAGAATATTTTACATCGGGCTCGTACGCCACTGTTGGGATGTCACTGGGAATACCGGGAAGAGACCAGCTCCATTCCGTTGGCGCTACTGCAAGTCCGTAACTTGGCATGTCAAATACTAAGAAACGCATTCCCAACACAGAAGAGCCTACCTTGGCAGATTTCAATTCCACGCAGACCATAGTGGGTGCTGTGCCATTACTTGGGGAATTTGATCTTAGGCTACATGAGTATGAGCTGGCTGGATGTTGATTTTCAAATTCAGAATTTCAGCTTCAATCTCACTGTTCATATAGTTGGAATGCCATTCTTTGCTAAAGAACATTCATAGATCAATGTATACCCTGTGTCTTCGGAAAGTTGGATGATTGGGTCAGTAGTTGGGCAGTTATGGCGTCATTTCAGTGCTCAGTGCTGTTGAACGCGGTGATTTCCGGGGCCAGATATAAAAAGGGGTGTCTCATACAAATGGAAACATGAGGATACATGATATCCAATGACATGAAGCGATGGACACACCAAACCTGCTTCCGTCAAAGGAAGGAGGCACAACAGACAAGAATGCTATTCATAATATAATCGTTACGAAGGCATCTTGCTACAGTGGCGCAGAGAAGGTTACGGAACAGGAATGCATCCCGGGGAACTATTCTAGAGCGGTCGAGTACGGGGTCGCGAATCATGGGCGCGCAATCCTCCGCTACGGGAGAGGCAGAAAGCGTATACATTGTGCGCCATACTTGATGGAAACGTGTCTGGCCATCCGACAGACGGGCCCCATACACGGCTCCAGATGCAATATATAGCGAATGTGTGGCAAGTATCTGGACTGGTCTGTCGGCTCTTGCCATAATGGCCAAGTACTAGCGGGAGGTTGGCTTCCAGTATTCTGATATAGCAGGGAGCGGGAGCGGGAGCGGAGCGTGTGCGAACAGGTGGTGATATCATCTTCATGTTCCCCAAATACAGGAAGGGAAGCGTGTATCGGAAGGCACTCGGAAACAGGCGATGGGTTACTGGGCGTAGGAAACCTTGCGAGGCGAGCATGTCGAGTCGACCGTGATGGGCTGCGCCGAGAGCACCGTCAACAAAACGCATGTACGAGGCCAAATGACGGATCAGGAACGTACAGGTACGCAACTGGTCGAGAGGGCGGCCGCAGAGAAAACCGAGAAGTTCAACAGATAGACGAATGATGTGTCGGGCTTTACTGACAGATCGCGGGCCCTGTTCAATACACAGGCCAGCATGAAATCGGGTGGTTGCAAAGACAAATTCGGCAGAAAATGCATCTTCAAGATTGGAGAGGAATGTATCGAGCGCACATCCAGACTCGAGTTTGAGATTTGCTTCCTGCAGCTCTTCAGTAATGGCGGCTAGTTTCTGGGTTGGTTTTGGGCTGGGAAGCTTTTTGGGGGTGGGAGCAACAGCTAGCTCTCTGACTGGTGGCCTGCGTGGAAAGCTGCCTGTTTAGGCAACTAAAGAGACCGCTCCAGCGCAGATAAACTCCACACTTAAGCAAGCTTAGGCGCAAACGAGGTTATAGAAAGTCGATGTATGCACACCTACCTTTTACTACATGCAAATGCTTCGATGGTTTCGTGGCGTCGATGGATTTTGGCAACGTCATAGATATTTAAATAAAAAGTAGAAATGGGCTATCGGAATCTGCCTGCATTGCCCCATAAAGAATGCGAGCTCACACATACGCATTTTCCATGCATCTCGGGCTGCGAAACTTACATTTGCCATTTCTTGATGAAGGCTTATCAACCCGATACGCTGTTACGGAAAAGCCAAGCTTGTATAGGGCTTGGTGAACTTCGTAGTTATAATAGGCTGCTGAAAGCCACAGCAGATACCGTTCTTTCCGATATAAAAGAAGGTATCTCCTAGGCGGTACTTAGAAGTGCTGCCCTGCAGCGGCGTGAGTCATGGCGGGTGGGAGAGTGTGAGGCGATTGGGAATCCAAAGAGAAGGAGGAGAAAAGTTGACGATGAGCCAGATGACGTTTATAGGACTAAAACTACAATAGCCTTAAATTAGGTAGTTTGGTTATGAGGGAAGTTTAGTGGTTAATACCGGTTATCAAAATGTTTTCCATAGCACGAATCATCTAAGGTACCAGTCATGGAGGGGCGTCCCCTGAAAAAGCCTGCGGCTAATGAGTCGTGTACGATGAATGGGAGTGGGTGTAAACTGGTCACCCACGAAAGCAGGTCCGCCTTGCGTAGCAACTCAAGCATGTCACAATCTTTTCATAGAAGGGTCGCTACTTGATTGCAAGATGAGGTTTCAAGATTTGTGACAATGGACCACTCATTTTGCCATCCTTGAGGGATAGGATTTAGTAATATCTCGCCAGTTTAGGTGCCTAATTGATGGCTACAGGCTATGTTGGATGCTGTACCTAATGCACATAATGGCTGTATAAATGTGTAATATCGGTAGTGTCATAGGGGAGTCAACATCAGAGCCGTGGCATTTGGAAGTCATGGAGGTAGATAAACATGGTGAGAGACCTAAGAGCAGCAAATAGTATGGGGAGCATGAGAGAAGGGGTGTGTTTCAGGTGGATTCGGTACAGAAGTAGACTGAAGTTGTAGGGTAGTGCTTGATTCAGTCCAAAACCTCAAGCCATCATTTCGGAAGGGAAAGATATGGTCCTCACTGATCTGCCACCGGATGTGGCAAAAAAAGATAGCTATTGTCACCTTTGCCTCATGAATCATGCGATGTTTGCCAAAGGAGCTCATATCTGACTAAACATTACACCTTGACTGGTAAAGCCCGATTTGTGACTGCCGACCTGACTGACTCATTTATCTTTTTCCGCAAACATGC
Source organism: Apiospora malaysiana (assembly GCA_006508115.1). NCBI lineage: Eukaryota > Fungi > Ascomycota > Sordariomycetes > Amphisphaeriales > Apiosporaceae > Apiospora > Apiospora malaysiana. Next base: position 71,826 of record QUSE01000032.1, read on the forward strand.
CTAGGCTGTTCCGTCTTTTCTTTTCAGCCTCGCCTCTATTAAAGCAGTCCTCCCACTACCCTCTTTCCGATTCCAATCATACCAGCATCGCCACCATTCCCTGCGTCATCATTACTTTCAGATACCTTCCACATCTATGAAAGCTGGGACGGTTTGGAGTATCAGCCTCAATTTTCCGCGTCCTAACCTCGGTGCAGCCACACCCCTCCAAGTTTCCTCTCGAACTATTGTCAACATTCCTGTCACCAATTCTACACAATACCATGCCACGAAATTCTAGGCACCTACAGCGCAACGATGGTGGGTAAGCTTTTCTACACCTTCAGAAGATCCGAGTTGGATATATAGCGATGAATACTCACCAGACTATTGAATCCCAGTTTGAAGAATTGTAGGAGATACTTCTTTATTTCATCAGCTACAGGCCGCAAAGAAGGCTGGGCTGGAGCTCACCGACGACCCAGCTAAAGGACCCAGCTGAAGGACCCAGCTGAAGAACCCATGCTGGAGCAATTCACTGACGCTTCAAAGTCCCATGGTCTCGTCGAAGCCGGCAATGTAGTCGAGTTCCTCACCGCTGGTCGAACCAGTCCTGAGAAGTTCCTCGCCCTGGCCAAGCTCATGTTGGCAGGTGCTGCTGACGGAAGCGTCATTCAGCTCTTTGACAACTGGCAGATGTCCCCATGCAAGGGTCACAGAAACGTCTTCCTACCAGCCAGTGTCCGAGGTGAAGCATAATTCTCCGCCAAGAGTACCTCGATGGAGCAGGTCCAGCTGAACGGTATCCGTAACGCACACATTGAAACCCTGTTGTACTGTTCACTGAACATGAACAACACTGCCAACCTGGACGATATCGCGGCCGAGCATTGCGATCAAAAGAGATCCGAAAACGTCGAGAGGTTCGCCGCTGAAATTGCAACCCACAATGATGAGATCAATGCTCAATTCATCATGGCCGCAGGCACCATCCTCCTCGACATCGAGGTCACTGCTAAGACCCTTCCAGGCCTACTCGAAATCGTGTCCTTGGATAACGAGCAGCGCGCGATCAGCACGGTTCATGACTTTAGTGAAAGTTGGACCATGGTTGGATCGCCCAAGCAGCAGGTCCGAATCTTCGAGCATGAACGCCTGGGTCGCGTTACATATAATATGCAGACAGGCTCCGTTGTTGGCCCCGCACCGTCGACTCTCCGTGCATTCCTGAAAACATATACAGAATGCATCGTCAAGGCCAAAGGCAAGCTCCCGGATGGCCAGTTCATGGACAAGTACACCTAAACCCTCGTGGACGAGAAGGGCAAGCTCGCCATGGCAGAGTCCGACTCCCATGAGGAGGAAGATGATGAGAAGTCAAACGATGGCGTAGACAATACCGTCTTTGGCTAGGAAGGAGGAAACAGCAATCATTGGACGATGAAATGGCAAGTGAATGAAGATTGGAGGGTACAGGTCTTAAATACAGAGCATAGCAGGTGACGCAGACTTCACATCAGAGTCTAGCATGGAGATTCACTGGTCCATCTCGACTGAAGTCGTCAACATCCAAGGCCAGCTGGGACTCCTGGTCTACACCTTCTCAGAAGCCACGCAAGTCCTGGACGTCGCTATTTAGCATGTATCTTTGGTATTCACGATGGCTAGAATACGTCTAGAGAGAAGCATTTGACCAATGAAGGTGTAAATACAATCATCCTTGCAAATTTCCTTTTCCTTTTCTTTCCTCTTTCAGTCACCAGTGTTCAAATCATAAGTAATAACTATGGTCGTACTTAAAAAGTTAACTCCCCTCTTGCCTCCCCTTAAAAACAGAGCCTCTACATTAAAGATGCCCTGTCCCCACAATGCGTTCCTACTCTGTCAGTTTCATCTCCATTCGTTCTCACCCCCGGGCAGTCCCCAAGCCCTTAATTATGACAGCCCCAGTCAACCATGAAGGGTCCCAGACTAACTCCGGCCCCAAGCACTTGGACCAGAATGCTGCACTTGTTGAGCTGATGAGATAGCCCATGTATACATGCACCAATGGTGGCTTCACCTCTGGAATTGCGCACCCTTCAGAGTAAGCAAGATTGATTGCGCACCGAATTACCAACTTCACTCTCACTGACTTCACTTTCCAGCCCAGGGCAAATGCCCCTCTTTCCCCGCGCCCCCTCAAGGCCCATACCCTGGCGTAAATGAAGTTTCGCAAATAGTGTAGATAGGTTCTAGAATTGATAATCGAGAACCGCTTAGAGCAGATATGGACGGCACTTGTCCGAACTAGCATGACCAAGGCGGGCCTTCCATGGCTACAGACAGCTGCAATCCCAACCACTATGCGCCTTGACATCCCAAACAATCAACTATCTTCCAAGCAAACGTAAAGCCACGTCAATTTACTAAAGACCAAAGCCAATGATCTCCCTTGTATTGATTATAGTGGATCAAATTGCGCTCTCCCCGTGATACCGGACTAGATTCGTTTGGCTCGTGTCCATCGAATACCACGGGCCTATCCCCTGAAATTGCAGCTATAGTTGCTTCGAAATGAAAAAAACTGCCGCCTCATAGGAAGAATTAATGAATAAATCCATGTCATGGCTAACTCCTGCCAGCCCCAATGTGCAATGCATTCAGAAACTGTTCCGCTACCTTCACCGGCACAGGAAACTCCATAAGTAGCCTCGTCGACATCGCATGGCTGCCGACATTCTTATCACACATACACATAGTACTCTAGATGACGCCAAATTATTCCGGCCTCACACGGCAATCAAGACGGCTCTGCAGGCCTCGTCCTATGAGACTTAACATGAACTTTTCCGCCTCGGGAGACATGGCTGAACTTGAATGAGGTCGTCGATTTAGGTGAACCGACAAATGGATGGCCTCCAAGGTTGGCGCGTTGTCCAGAGAAACCAGTATAATTAGCCGACCAAATTTGAAGCATGGCAGCACAGAAGACAGACTGACAATATCAGCACTCATTCCTGTTATGATTCCCCGTTCATAGTAGATGCGCTCCCATTCGCCATGTTTACGGCTGACATCACGCATTCCCCGTTTACACCACTGGTGAGTGGGTTGACGACGGTAACAGAGGAAGGTTGATAGCCCAAGTAACCTGCTTTCTGCGACTTACAGATAACTCGTAGGAGAAGGCATTGGCGACCCAAATGTTCGTTGCAACGTGAGGATTATAAATTAGAGTCTCTTCCATTCCACACCCTTTGATTTAAATATCTTCCTTCTTGCATCACTCCCCGCCCCTTTCACCATGAGTCATATCTCCTATCCATATCGCTTGTCACAACTCACCCATGCTGACCATGTTCAAGGATGGCGTTACTGACGTTTTTCGTTCCTGGCATTAGTCCCTATCGAAAAGTTAGAATAGAACTGCTCGGGCATGCTCGGGCACATGCAAACGGGTGCGAGACTACGGAACCAGGCGCTGAGTACGATTAAAGCTACGGGATTGGTCAAAGCCAGTCGCACTCGGTCCACGAGCTCTGGAGTAGCAGCGAGTAAGCGACGACGATGTGCGACCAACCTCCAGCAGAGGCATCTGCCAGCAACACCACGTTATGTCGTCGGCGACTATGATTATGACGATAATGAAGACAGAAAAGCGGCGATGGCGCGGATAGGCTCTGTCACGGTGAAATATACGATCGGTACCGATAATGACTCGGCCAATCTCAAAAGAAGCCAGATGAACATTCGAGCCTGATGTGTGTATGGGTACGCGAGTATCTATACAACTGAATATGACTGCAATATGGGACCTTGATTTCGTTGGTCTTTTATAGGGCGCTATGGCGTCAGCTGTCTCTACTCGACTGCGTTGTGTGCGCAAGTCCTAACAGTATAGGTATTGAAATACAGGTGTTGAAATACTAGGTATCAAAATACTGGGTGTTGAAATACGGGAGCTTCCCACAGCAGCTGTCTGCCAATACCACCGTAATGCTATATAAAAGGGAGCTGTTCCCCCAGCCCGACACGTTGTGTACTTTGGTGTTTTCCACTACTACTTCAGAATCTCCTCTCTTCTACACTGAAATCACCCATGTTTTGGATTTGTCGAACGTAACTGTATGATCAAGGTGGGAGAAGTGTTTGTAGGACGTCTTCTCCCTCCCTAGATTGCCGTCAATTGCGGTCGCAGCCATTCCCGTTCCCCGTTTCCGCGTTCCAGCCAGGTACGCACCCTGGTACCCCAAGCCTAACACAATGCAGCGCACAGACCCCACTTGCACTACAACGCCCCAACAACGCCCAACCCATCAAGCCCAAACCACCCGCACCGGAACAACATATGTCCCGTAAGCCGCTTCCGACTTCTGCCACCTCATTTCCCCAACCACCTGCATCCTGCATCATCAATCCATTCCATCCACTCACTCCAACATCCATTCATTACCTGCACCTGCATTTGCACCTGCGCCTTTGTCAACCCACATCGCAATCGAGAAACCGCCTGTACCTCGCGCCCTCAGCCATTTCTTCCGGTTTCTACCCATCAAACGACGTGACTGTCCTTTGCTGGAAGATCCGGGGCTTGTGGGAAAGGATCCTCGCTTCCAGCCTCGCAGTTTTGGGCTGGAGGAGACATGGAAGCGGGATTGCTTGTCAGCGAAACCGGCCTTCTCGATTGATATGTGGTCTGACGGTGACTTTTGATTGATGCTGCCTACCATTTGCATTTGCTTTGGCTACGCGTATTCTTGACTGTGGTGAGTCTCGTGTTTGGTGAGCTAACTGGCAATAGCACGTTACCGTCATGTCGCAAGCAACCACTGTGTCGTCGCCCTTGTCGTCGCCCGAGCAGGACGCGACAGCCGACCTCCATGTGACTTCGACATCACCCGCCCTTATCGAGTGGAAGCATGACAATGACGACGCGACGGCACTCCTCAGCGACCCCGATCCTCGAAGCCATCACATCACATTCCAGATGCGCCATCTCCACGATTCCCATCAGCCCGCTGCATCCTTTGCTGTCCACATTCCCGTCAAGCTCAAGGGTTCGAGCCGCGACACCCAGATCATTGTCGCGATTCCGTCAGATCGCATCCTCTCCCTTGATCACGATGCGCCCGTCACGGCTCCCAACACCAAGCTCGGGTCACGCCCACTATGTCGATTGACCTTCGGCTTGCGCCAACCCGTCGACATTATCGTGCCCGTCGAGGTTCCCGTCGCGCCTCTGCGTGCTCTCAAGGCTGCCACCGGCCAGGTGCTCGACTTGCTCCCCTCGCTCGGTCGCGTCACGCGTCTGGTCCTGTACCTGCCGGCCAACGCCTTTCCCAAGCACAAATTGGATCCCATCTGCGCCGCCATTGCCGAGGGCCGCCTCGAATCGACCGAGCGATCCGACGACCTGACAAGCCTGTACAGCGGCGGCGGCGGACAGGTCTTACATTTTGACGACCCGAGCGATGCCCCTCCACTGTACGACGAGCTTCCGCCTGCGGCACCTATGGCCCCCCTCCTCCCCGAGTCCGGCGGCAAAAGTACGTTCCTACGAAGGATTCATCGTTCGCATATCACAAAGCTAACAGGCTACACTTACAGAGGCGTTACCATCTTTTCATAATACGACTGGCAGAAAGCGCTCAAGGCGCGAACGCGACAGCGGAGGGTCGATGGAAGAGGGCCGCAGCCCATGTTGTAGCAGCGACGAGGTCATGGCTGCCCTGGTGGCCATGCGCAAGCAGATGGCCATGCAAGAAGACCGCATGAACTACCAAAGCCGACGCATCGACGATCTCGAACAACAAGCCATGCGGCACCAGACCGAGCTTGACGACGCACACAAGCAAGCCGCGCAGCTTAGGCAGGAGCTCAACGATGCACAGGAGCAGATCGCACTGCTGCAAGGCCGCGTAGAGACGGTGGAGCAAGAGGAACTGGGCAAGCTGGATCAGGACATATGTGGGCTGCGGGAGGATGTGGAGGCGCTGCAAGAGCTGATGGAGGAGCGAGGGTTGGATAGCGAGGCGGAGAATAGAATCGCGGATGCTGTCGCAGAACGTGTCACGTCCGAGATGCTCGATTCGGGGTTAGCCTACAATGCCACAGTGACGTTTTCCAGACCGTGAAACCCAAACACCTCGAGGGAGGTGTGCCTTACTACAGTGATGCTACCTTTGCCTGACCCATGACTGTTAAACGTGACACCCATGATGCAGCCCAGCACCTTCGAGGGCGCTCGACAATGGCCTCAGGGACAAGCCTAGAAAGTCGCCGCCGGCAGAAGTGGCCACTGACATCACTTGCCCTCAGGCACTATTTGCCGCCCATCAAGAAAAACACCAGCATCGACGAAGAGCGCTCATTTACCTCGGTTATCGGAAGGATGCTACTATCTAATGATAGTGAGCTGGTCCCAATGGGATGGCCAGTCTCTCAAAGCGGCATGACCTCGAATGGAGCGTTAGTTAACAGCAAGCCGTCCTCTCCAAATTGGGGTGGTATATGTCATCCTAACTGCATGCAACGTGCGCAGGGTCATGCCATCCGAATCTTGAAGCAGCCCAACAGCCTGCGCATCTGAGTAACCTCCTCCCTCTGTCTCAACAATTTCGAATGTTCTTCTTCCATCGGCAATCTTTCCTTCCACCGGCAATCTCATCATCTTCTTGGCGGAACGCCACAAATGCTTCGAGAACAGCTACCTCAGGTGGCTTCTCGTCTCGAAAGCACTCCATCGTGGCTCACCTCGATTGATGTATGCGATGCATTGACCGAGCTGTGTTGTTGCATTGCGATTGGCTGGCCAAGACCCCTTCCCATAGCCGCGAATGTGGTCCCAAACAAGCACCCGCCGAGTCGAGATCTGAGGAAAGCGGGCGAGGGACCGAGTCAAGCTCAAAGAAACAATTCAACGCCGGCAACCAACGAAACTCCCCTATTGGTGCGGGGGAGGTCGCCGCACAGTATCACCATAGGCCTTCTGCTCAGGGCTTAAGCTGCCGCGTTTGGGGATCCGCTCATCAAGGTTAGCCCATTCTCTGACAGCAGCAAAAAGGTGTAGCTGAAACCACGATGGTGCTGAGCTAGCCCTAGCGCACAAGGCAACCCCTACCGTCCGAAGTTCTGGGACAGCCGCTGTACCTGTTGCGATAGCTGAAAATGGTGCTGGCACTGTTTGGCACACGAAATAGGAAGTCTTTGCGGCTATGGGATTTTCTCTTTGCTAATAACTTCCTTCCAAGCCCGCTGTGGTGGCCGGGCACTTGTCAGCCGTACTATCCACAATAGCCCCGACCTCTCTTGGTCCTCAGTGAGGGCCGAGGTCCACGAGGAGACATGCCTTCATTTGGTTATGGACGCGGACCGAGGGGGGGCCCTTTCGATATATATGTGCCCCTTGGCGGCTATCCCTTGACTTGGCAGCGGCGAGGAGGGCCGTACGAGTCTGGACATTGTTCGATGCTATGCCATCCTCAGGCCTTCACTACGTTTCATTGTGGTATTCCAATTGCCCAACTCGAACAAAAACCTCCATCGCGGCAGAAGCCATCATCTATAAAGAATCAGATGACCACTGGCCTTCTGGCGTTAGATGCAAGTTCCAGTCATCCCATCTCCAGCAGGTCTGTTTCCATTCTCTTCAGCTTCCCCGCCCTCTATTCTTTCTAGCGTATCCCGGTCTGTTCTGTGAACGACGTAGTCAATCTTTCTATCCGCCATCATGAAGTCCACATTCTTTACTACTGCCGCCCTTGCCATGCTGAGCGTGGCCAGTGCTCTACCTGTTGAGCAGGTCGCCGACCTCGAAGCGCGCCAGTCCGGTATCAACGCCAACGACTTGAAGGACGGCAACTGCGCTGGCAACATCTTCATCTTTGCTCGGGGGTCGACCGAGGTTGGCAACATGGTAAGTCCTCCTTTCCCACACTCAATATAGCTGGCGAATTTACTGACTCAGTACCCAGGGAACCATCTGCGGCCCCCAGACCTGCTCCGGGCTCAAGTTGAGACTGAACAACGACGTCATCTGCCAGGGCGTGGGCGACGATGATGGCTATGCCGCCGACCTGCCCAGCAACTTCTTGGCCAAGAACACCAACAGCCGTGCCATTGACGGCGCTGTCAGTCTGATCAAGCAGGCAACTTCCCAGTGCCCTGGCTCCAAAATCCTGCTCGCTGGCTACAGGTATGCTTCCCCCCTTTCCTCTATCACCGTATTGTCCCAGAGAAGCTAACATGGCTCCCTCCGCTCAGCCAAGGCAGTGCCGTCATGACCAACGCCATCCAGGCGCTCGACGCCAACACCAAGAGCCAGGTCAAGGGTGTAGTTATGTTCGGCTTCACCCGCAACGCCCAGGATAGGGGCCAAGTGCCTGGCTTCTCCCAGGATCAAACCAAGGTGTTCTGTGCTACTGGCGATCTCGTCTGCCTCAACACGCTCACCATCACCCCGGCTCATCTCACGTACGGAATCAACGCGCCGGCGGCGGCGAGGTTCCTGGCAGGGACCGTTTAGTTGAAAGAGAGTTGACTCCCGTAGGCCGTGACTCTGGAGTCACTCTTTTGCCATATACCCCAGGGGAAGATGTGATTAGGAGGATAGGTGTGTCTTGGAGCAGCCCTTTGAAGCGGAAAATCATGATTAAACTACAGCTTCATGAAGCTTGGAATATATTATTATTATTATCTTACTGTGCCTAGGCCTCATCTACCATCACTGGCTCAAATGAAGCATACTCCTCCCTGGTCTGTTCTGATCCGTCCTTGGGCGGCACAGCAGGGAAATGCAGGCAAGGGCCTGATGTAATAGCTCAACCAATGTGCAATAAACCAAGATTGTCTGCAGAATAACGTTGGATCTCTCCGCATACGTATGCGACAAAAGAGTTACCTACCAGGTAGTACGTGACGCCCATGCTGGCCTACCTATTCGGGTGCGGGGGGGCGGGGGGGGGGGGGGGCGCGGGGGGGGGGGCGGGGGGGGGGGGGGGGGGGGGGGGGGGTGGGGGGGGGGGNGAAAAAATAACACCCCCCCCCCCCCCCCCCCCCCTACTCATCCATCTGCCTTGCTTCCCTTGGTGTTATGTGGCGCAACTTGGAAATGTCGTTGTTTGCCTGCTTTCCAGGCTATTTGAACCCATCTCCCCCTTGGGGATGAGTCTCTTGCTCTACCTTGAAGTATCCACTCTCTATCATCTTCAAGCTCGATGCGCCCGGGGCAATTCTATCCTTCTACACCGAACGGGGCAGCTGCAGTCGCATTCTCGCCGCTCTATTTCTAACTTCCAACAGGAAAAGCTTGCCCTTTTCTTGGAGCGTACGTCTATTGAAGCCGAGGGGGGGGGGGGGGGGGGGGCGGGGGGGGCGGGGGCGGGGGGGGGCGCGGCGCGGGGGGGGGG
>QUSE01000032.1:1305122-1379170 GCA_006508115.1 Apiospora malaysiana
CCCCCCCCCCCCCCCCCCCCCCCCCCCCCCCCCCCCCCCCCCCCCCCCCCCACCCCCCCCCCCCCCCCCCCCCCCCCCCCCCCCCCCCCCCCCCCCCCCCCCCCCCCCCCCCCCCCCCCCCCCCCCCCCCCCCCCCCCCCCCCCCCCCCCCCCCCCCCCCCCCCCCCCCCCCCGCCCCCCCGCCCCCCCCCCCCCCCCCCCCCCCCCCCCCCCCCCCCCCCCCCCCCCCGGCGCGCGGGTAACCGGTGGACCACTCCTTTCCGGCTGCCGATCCCTCGTCCTGAACTGGAAGTCATGCCGACCCCGTCATGCCATCTAAAAGTTCCCGGGCCTCCAAAAGTCGCCCTTCACTTGCACCTTGCTACATTGCAATCTGCGGGGGTGTCTACCATTGCTTGGGCTTTGCTTGTGAAGAGGGACCCGGGCCAAATTTGCTAGCCTGCTATGGCTTCCCAGCTAGGTATCAAGTTGGAGCAGCCAGGCGAATGTTACGACACAGCGGGGTCCATCAGTTGCATGGAGATGATGGCATTGATCAAGCGACTATACGGCGCAGAAAGCAGTGCTGATCTTGATAATTGTCACATGATGTTCTCTTCGCACTCGTTTAGTTGATTCTCAGGTTTCGGGTGACACAGAGCCCATCTTATAGTCTTCGCGCCCCAGGTGATGTTGGATCGCAAGAATTCCTCGTAAGCATCTCTACACGAATTATTATTGGCTCGCAATGGCACTGCTGAGCTTTGTCAACTTCGTCCTCTTGGGCGTAGTGTATGTACTATTCAAGGTCGTCTACCAGATCGTGTACAACCACTTCTTTCATCCTCTGGCCAAATTCCCTGGCCCCTTCTGGGCAGGCGTCACCCGCCTCTGGCTCACTTATCACAATGTCAAGGCGGACGAATGCAAAGTCGTTCAGGCTTTACACCAAAAACATGGTAGGCATCTCTCTTGAGCTTTGATACGCCAGGAACTTCAAGTATATATACTAATATTTCACCCGCTTCCAATAGGCCCCGTCGTGCGGATAACACCTTCTTTGCTCATCGTGGCAGATTCTACCAAGCTGCCCGACATCTACAGTCGCAATGCCAACAAATCAAAGCACTATATCACCGGCAGCTTTGGCGAGACCGAGTCCATGTTCAACATGCAGGACCACAAGACTCATTCTTATTTCCGCAAAATCGCTGCCGGCCCCTATAGCTTCAGTAACATCAAGCGCATGGAGCCGCTCATCGACGCTAATATCGCGAAATGGATCGGCAAACTCGACACTCTGTTCGCCCAGACAGGCAAGCAGTGTGATTTTGCCAACTGGGCTGTCTATATGGCCTACGACGTCATTAGTGAAGTCGGATTCGGGGCGCCCTTCGGCTTCATCGACCAAGAGACCGATGTTGGTGGCTTGATCCAGGGTTTCCACGATGGTTTGGTGCCGTTCGGTATCATGGCCCGCTTGTATCCCTTCACGAACTGGGTGAAGAGTACTTTCCTGGGTAAATACCTAGTCGCCAGCCCTGAACAAGACAGTGGTATTGGCACTTTGATGAGGTTCCGCGACAAGCTTATCGCAAAGCGTTATGCTGATATTGAGAACGGTAAAACCGATGGACGGATCGATTTGTTGCAAACGTAAGTAACCCCTTCCATCTGTGATGTTGATTATGGCGAAGACTAATAACGCTACCTAGTTTCATCGAGGCACGTGATGACAACGGAGAGCCCCTGGATCTCGAGTACATCAGGGCCGAGATCCTGCTTGTGCTGATGGCCGGAGCCGATACCACGGGGACTGCTTTCCAGGCCCTGATGCGCGAGATCATGTCAAACCCTGCAGTCTATGATAAACTCATGGCAGAGATCGACGCCGCTACAAGCGCGGGCAAGCTGTCGGCCATGCCGCAGTATGAGGAAGTCCAGCAGCACTGCCCCTACTACATTGCCGTGGTGAAGGAATCGATGCGGCTCAACCCGTCGGCGCCCAACATCTTCCCGCGACTGGCGCCCGCCGGCGGCCTGGAGCTGTACGGCCAGTTTGTACCCGAAGGCATGGAGCTGACGTGCAACCCCTGGATTGTGCACCGCGACCCGCGCATCTACGGCGAGGACGCCGAGGTGTTCCGCCCGGAGCGCTGGCTCGAGGATGCCGAGCGCGCCAAGGAGTACAACAAGTACAACATGGCCTTTGGCTACGGCGCGCGCATCTGCCTTGGCCGCGAGATCGCCAACATGGAGCTGTTCAAGGCACCCCTGCAGTTCTTCCGCACGTTCAAACCCACCGTCGTGAACAAGGGCGATTACATTTACAAGGGTGGAATATCGTACTACGAGAACCAGGATATCAAGCTCGAGAAGCGGGCAGCCCTTGCTTAAGTGGGGTGGTTTCTGGTGACCCGGTTCCGCCAGACTCCTTGGATCTATTTAGTGATCGACCCTCGGAATACTGGGAAGCGGGGAGCTCGATGAGTCGTATGGCCCTGGTATTATTACCATAGCTGCATGAGTCATGGATGGCGTTCAAAAAATAATGTACATATAACATAACTCTCAACCAATTACCTGAGCGAACCACATCATATCTGTATATTATGTAGCTAAATAATGCGGTATTCTCAGAATGCTTTATTCGAGGCAGCCTTAGGAAGCCGAAGCCATCCTTTGGCTCATAACACCTCCAGCTCCCCTGATGTGTGTAAAATCAAAGGTTTCCCTTGTTCACTACAGCTCAAGCTAACCGACATGAAGACAAGCCAGTCTCGCAGTAAGAGTCATCGTTCTCATCATTCTACTTGAAGATGCCATCGATGTCTTCTTCTATACCCAGAAATGAGCATCTCGTCAATATAATCACGTATGATTGAGTAACGAAACAGATGATCTCGGGGTGGCTGATCCAAAGTAGACAGCCTGGGTTGCTGTCTGAAAGGCACTGATCTTCGTGGTGGTTGTTCAATTGTCAAACCTGCAAACATTATACTGACAAACGTTAGCATCAATCACACGGTATCTAGTGCAGTCATCTTGTGACATTTGATGCCACGAAAGACGTGTCGAGGGTACGAGGGTTGCTAGTGGACGGCAGCGTATTTATTGATGAAAGAAGAGCCAGATCTGCGGTCGAGTGTAGTATCCAGTTTCGTTCTCCTTATTGAGCAGCTCGACTTCGATCCCGAGTGTTGTCGAATATATCAATCGAAGAAACGAAGCAGAGATGCTCTTGCATCGAAACGCCATGTTGAAGCATCGGATGTTGGTTGTGTCTGTTGTGGTCTTGGTCATATATAGGTCCATGCAATATCCATAGATCTATATCCTGTTGCAATTACTGATTAACACCTTCGAACAGTATCCATCATCGCTGCGTGTGTGGTTGCCGTCGTCTATGAGATGAAACATCGGGCAGTGCATGGCACTTCTGGCAGTGGTTTTCGCATGTGCTGAGTAAAGCGCCGCTATGGGAGTACCAACGCCTCAATCTGCACTTGTTTGAATAGCGGTGCCTGACACGACCTGCAGGAGTGAAAGCAGCAAAGGAATTGTCTGTAAAGACATGTGCCACCCCTATTCAAGGAAAGGGATAAGACGAGGGCGGGCGAAAACCATACAACAAACACAGTTGGGCATTCTTGACATTTGCCTGGGTGCGTCTTAGAAGAGAATAGAGGAGGTAGAGAGCGATAATAATATTTTCATAACAATATTCATGACGGCTCTCTAGTTCTTGTCTTACAGTGAGGTTCTCCTATCATCCAGGGCTGACATGATGTATTCATAGAAGTAGGGTAGGTACATAAGTGGGGCGCGTATCAATCAATTGCTGGGACCCCACGATCGATGACATACCTCAGCACTTAAGCACCTAGGCCTAGGTTAAGCTCCAGTGTCGCGTCATCCAACAACACTCAACCGGTGCGACCAACTGCATCCCGCGGTCCAACGTCAAATGCCATGGACGACGATGATTATGGTGCCGATGCAGATCTTCTAGATGCGCTTGCATCGTCTTCATCTAAAACAGTCTCCTCCGCTCCTGCCAGACCGAATCCTACAGCGCGCGTGCAGCAACCGACGCCCCAGCGACTAGACAAAGCACCACCATCCTCCAATACCTCGGCGGCGGCGACTGGTCCCAAGATCGTACAGCCTACCCCCCAGGCACTTCCACAGCGCGGTTCCGGTTCCAATATCCTCGTCTCTCCTAGGCAGAAAGGCAATCCGGTCCTGGCGTCTTTGAAATCGGTGGCATGGGAGTACAGCGATATCCCCGCCGACTATGGCCTAGGTTTGACAACGTGTGCCCTGTTCCTGAGTTTGAAGTACCATCGACTCCACCCGGAATACATATATAAGAGGATTCGTGATCTGCAAGGCAGGTATAACCTGAGAATACTCCTGACTATGGTTGACATTCCCAATCACGAGGATTCATTGCGCGAACTCTCCAAAACGTCCTTGGTCAACAACGTCACCGTCATTCTCTGTTGGTCCGCCGCCGAAGCCGCCCGCTACCTCGAGCTTTATAAGTCGTACGAGCATGCCAGCTTCACAGGTATCAAAGGCCAGCAAGCTACAAGTTACACAGAGAAGCTGGTGGAGTTTGTCACGGTGCCTAGAGGCATAAACAAAGCAGATGCCGTGTCGTTGGTGAGCGCCTTCGGGAGCATCCGCAACGCAGTCAATGCAGAGCCTGAACAGGTTGCAGTCATTGGGGGCTGGGGAGAGAAGAAAGTCAAAAAGTGGTGCAGCGTCGTTGAAGAGCCCTTCAGGGTCAAAAAGGCTGCTATGAGAGGCCTGCAGCCCAGCGAGAGCAGTGGTGCTATGGAATCGGCCATCCCTCTGAGTACAGTGCCACTCAGAGATATGCCCGCGGCACTCGCAGCAAGTGCATCACGAGGCAGCCAAACGCCTGGCCAACAGCAGACAGAGAAGTCGCAGAACCCATCGTCGCGTCCAAATGCCTGGAATCCCGATGCGGATGACGAGGAAGCTATGCTGGCAGCAGCTATTGAAGAGTCCAAGAAGACTACAGCTCTTGAGAAACCACCCAGGAGCCAGAAAGACGACACATTGAGTGATGGCATCGCCGCTGCACTGGCCAAGTTGCGAGAAAAGGAGTAGAACATATTCGTCTATCCGGTAATACAGTGTCTTCACGCGGCTGCGAAGTCGTCTTGCGTCTTGGGGCCAGCCATCTTGTTGAGATGGCAAACCACACCTTGCGGCGTGACTTGTTTGCATTCTGCAGCAACACGCGATGGGCAATGCAGTTTCTCGCGGATATCAATATGTGCTATTTCTATTCTGGGAAGGTCGATTCAATTGACCATGTAGCCAAGTTATAACATCACAGTAATAGGTAAGGCCATTAGTGGCCACCTGACAAGTCAGAAACCAAAAAGACCAGATGAACTGCTGTTTCACCGGGTGTTTCTGCCGTTCGCTTTAGTCCCGTCTGCACCTATTCGTGGTCATTGCTAATTACTTGAAATAAGTGCGATACGATAGACAGATGACATAGCGAACAGCCTACAAGACTCGAAATTCGAAGTCTGGACGTGGGTGGTAGTTCCAGCTTCCTAATGCAGGACGCTGACGTCGCGGGATATGCTACCCAACCATGCGCGTGGTAGGCGTAATGAATGGGCGTCGGCCGGCTCTGGGTCACACCGCATTTCTTGGCGAGATAACAGATAGAACATACCTGCATGTCTAGGAAGTGTGTACAGAATGTTAATATAACGATGATCTTGGCTGTTTCTGGTCACCTGCTTTCACCCATGGATTCACGATTCTCAGGAACGCTTCGACTCGGTCCGAACAATAAAGTCCTACATGCAGAGAGGCTCCTCAGGCCGAGGTGAGCCCGGGAGTCATTACTTGGTCGTCGATGTCGGTCAGTCATTTGACCACATGTCGAGTAACGAGAGTCATTCGATATGGCCCCTTTTGAGCTAGCCCACCACTTCCGCAACGCCATGGCATGGACGGTGGATGCAGAAGATGGGAAATGCCACAGCCAGTGGAAGACGGCACGGCAGACGGGAGGCGTCGAGGTTCTGGTGAGAACTTCCCCACAACAAATCTAAGCTTGTTTTGGGGTAATCTTGGGGTCAGACCAATATCGGGAGAGGGAACAGGTCGCATGAGGAAATGGACAGCGTCCGTCATCTCAAGCCATCACCAATCCCATCGCAGCATTGGTCTCTTGTTAAGGCTACCGGCAACTGGGCCTATATTATCAAATGACTCGGATCTTTTTGCTAGCTGCTTCTCCCGACCACCCACCTCGCTAATGCCTGCATCATCTCAAAGCTCATGATTAGATGCACCTCTGTGCAGTGTGCATTCCGGAAGGCCAACTGCAGATCCCAACCCATGCCATTTCCCGTTTTCTGTTGTCCGTTATTTTGCACTCCCTATCCCGTCCTCCAGAATCCCAATGATACGGACGCGCCAGATAGGACTCGGAGTGTTTTTCATATGTGTAATCTCCAAGTCCAGGCGCATAATACGCTGCTTCCTTCTTTTGTTCACCTCTGAGCCAAGTTACTAGTTTAGGTAATGGCTACAACCCAACATGGTGCGATCGTCGCCCAGAGAAGAAATGTTCCGAAGTGCAACCTGCAGCTGACCTTCGATATAGCTTTTTGGTAGGCAAGTTCTTTGGCCAAGTGAAGTGGATTGGTGGCGCATTGGCAGTATTGTTGCACGACAACCGCCCGCATGGACACACACTCCCGTAACGTTGACCTATTACTATCGTCGTCACAAGTTGGCGTTCCTGGCCCGAAGTACACAAGATGTCTGCAAGGCGTCTCGTTTCCAGGGCAGGTGTGACCATGTGAAAAGCAGGCTGTTCTGCTGTCCTCCCTTCGCTCACTTCGGTGTCTGTATGGTTACCTAAGTAAGGGTGTAGCTCGTCCACCGCACCAGCAAGTCATGCTGAAACATTTCCTCTCTTCTGGGACCATCCGCCGCCACAAGGTGATCGGCTCTGGCCAGTGAATCTCTGGCTGCGGGTGCCGCGATTGAATCAGCTGCGCATTTCAGGACAGTCCAGCTAGTCTACTGACTACACTTAGCTGTCTTGGAAGGGACTCGTTCTATGCAAGAACTCACGCATGCAAGGCAGTTGCAGAAGAAAAGTGTCAAGCGTGTTTTCCATCATGCCCTATCATGCAGGTCGTTTACACCATCCTTACTGCTCCCCCCACATTTCTCTCGTGCAGGTTTGGATAGGAGCCCGGAGATGCTCGTCCAGTAACATAGCCATGGAAAGACAAGAGGTACCTAGCATTCTTGACTTGAGTTGTTTGAGTTGTTGTCTAAGTACATAAGGAAAGTATTGGGCTCGAGACATTGTTCAACGATCGTGCCTGTCCTCTGCTCTCTCGCTGCAACCGATCCCCCCAGTCACCCAGTCACCCAACCCATTATTCCTTCCTTCCAATTTCCTCCAGTCGACCCTGTCTTCTTTATCATTCACGGCGATGGTGTCCTCTGCCTGGTTGTTGGCCTTGCTGGGCTCCAGCTCTCAAGCATACAGTCTCCGAGCCAGAGGGCCTACATACGAGGCGCACCCGGACAAAGCAGCTGCAGTCAAGGGTGCCTTTGATCGTGCATGGTCAGGGTACTACCAATATGCTTTTCCCAACGACTCGCTAAAGCCAATTGCAAAATCATTCGAGAATGACAGGTAAGCGTCATAATGACAACGAAAGGCATGAGACTCCATACTGACATATGCTGCAGGAATGGATGGGGTGCCAGCGCCATCGACGCACTCTCGACAGCAATCGTCATGGACGATGCTGTGGTCATCAGGCAAATTGTGGATTACATTCCCACGATCAACTTCGACAAATCGAGCAACTCGGATGACACAATCTCGCTCTTTGAGACTACGATTCGCTATTTGGGTGGCCTGCTTTCAGGTGCGTGTGTTCCAGAGGCATTTGAACTAGTATTGACATCTATTTAGCCCACGATATGTTGTCGGGCCTTTCAAAGAATTACGGCATCAACAGCACACAGCTAGACGCGATATTGGACCAGGCTATCCATTTGGCAGACAACCTGAAAGTTGGATTCGACACGCCAAGCGGCGTTCCGATCAATGACTTGCTATTCCAGCCCCCAAGGACTACGAACACGTCAACGAATGGTCTTGCCACAATCGGGACTCTGGTTCTAGAATGGACCCGATTGAGCGACAAGACGGGCAAGACAGAGTATGCAGACCTGTCGCAGAAGGCTGAGTCTTATCTCTTGAACCCTAAGCCTGCTTCCGGTGAGCCATGGCCTGGTCTACTCGGAACCAACGTCGATGTCAGCAATGGCAACTTTGTGGATTCCTCTGGAGGCTGGAACGGTGGCACTGATAGCTATTACGAGTACCTCATCAAGATGTATTTGTATGATACGAAGAGGTTCGCCTCATACAAGGACTCGTGGGTCAAGGCGGCCGATTCGAGCATCAAGTACCTCGCATCCCACCCATCAACGCGACCAGACATGACGTTTTTGGCCGCCTATGATGCAAAGGACAAGCTGTCTTATATCTCAACACATCGTAAGTCTGGCCCTTTGGCAGGAGCAGGAGCAATATAGTTGCTAATAACTGGTACAGTTGCTTGTTTTGACGGTGGCAACTTCATCTTGGGCGGCCTTACTCTGGACAGGCCTGACTACGTCCAATTTGGTATTGAGCTTGCTTACAGTTGTCATGAGACATACACCGCAACGGTGACTGGGATCGGACCCGAGGTTTTCGCATGGCAAGATGGCAACGCTTCTAACGCAAGCAGCAACCCCGCCGCACCCGCCGAGCAGGCCGAGTTCTATGAAAAGGCTGGCTTCTGGATTACGAATAGTAACTACATTCTTCGGCCTGAGGTTATTGAAAGCTGGTACTATGCCTACCGTGCCACGGGCGATTCTAAGTACCAGGATTGGGCATGGACAGCTTTCAAAGCCATCAATGCGACATGTTCTGTTGGTGTTGGATTCTCGGAAATCACTGATGTCAATGCACCTGCTGGTGGAAGCTTCAGAGATTTCCAGGACAGCTTCTGGTTTGCCGAGGTGTTGAAGTACCTTTACATGATCCAAGCAGATGTAAGTCGACGGGAATCCCCTTTAAGCAGGATTGAAGACAGTTTCAATTTCGTGCTGCACGCAGATAATTCCGGGACGTCTGGTTACTAACCCCTATCGCAGGAGGCTCCTTGGCAAGTTTCCGCCGTACACGACAATCAGTATGTATACAACACAGAGGCTCATCCGATCAAGGTGGCGGGAACGCCAATCTAAGATGGGAGGTCTAATCACTGGGTCGGTGCAGCAAGAGCATGATTAAGTAAATATAAATTTTAGTAGGGTCACATGTCCTGGTAACATACATACAAAGAGTATTCCAACTACCGCAGTATCTTCAGTTTTGAATATAGATACTCTGGTGCACCCATGAATGTCATTTACGTGATTGTTCCGCAAGAAAGACACCCTACGCAAATTTCTGATATTTAGAAATTTCATGCCTTCGAGACGATATCATCGTCACCGCGAACTACTCCATCCTACTGTCGAAATAGAGACAACATTCACGGGAGGGCGAGCGCACGACTAGGCTCACAGTACTAGCATGAATGAGCGATACCACACACGCCACATTCCATGCACGTCAACCAAAGGGCGGCCAAAGATCAGACCGCAACGTGGGCGAGCAATCGAACGGGAGCGTTTTCATTCAGCAGCTTGCGGGCGCACGATTTCAATGTCGTTCATTAACGAAGTAATTGCTATTGTATCTAAACCAATATATTCAACTGCCACAGTGTCTCCAGGCTTACATCCTCCTCTAAGTGTCATTTCCGTGTTAAGTCTGCGCGCGGTTCACTGCCTTCATATCCCTTGGGGAACTTCGCAGTAAGTCTTTTCATTTCTTCGATTACCCTACAATTAACTCAGCATATGCTAATTGTGAAGTATAGGATCGAGTACTCGTACATGTTCAGGTAAATGTTTTGGCTGGGGAACAATGCGGCTGCGTTTAAGTTGAATCGCCTAAAGATTGTTGAAACCTGGTGTAAGCTAACATTTATACATCTTTGCCGGAGTGTTTCTACCACTAACATTGCGTAGAGAGCATTTCTGTCATCGTAGTCTGCCTCCGGCGGCGATCTGGGGGAATGAGCATGATAGGCTTTGAAGTACTCCTGAGTAAACTTGTTTCGTTCCGGTCGCCAATTGCCCAATTCATCTTGATCAACATCATCAGTACCTTTGAGCAAAACTAGATAGATACACATGTGGCTCATCACATGTACAAGGAGGCACTCTCACACTCGTTGTGGCCCCAGAAACTCGATGGGTCAAAGATGAGTCCATGCTGTGCTGTACCAGCATCGACCACGACCGCAGCATTCCCATACCAGAGATCTCCGTGCACGAGGGATGGCTTTATGCAATTGCCGCCCGTCTCGAGGGGGCGGAGGAGTCTAGGGATGACTTTGTCGAACATGTCTGGGAGGAGCTCATCCAACTCCGGACAGCGACCCTGTTCTCCCCCAGCTCTTTGCTCACGTATCCTTAATACGTGCCGGAAGCTCTGACTGAAGAAGGCCTCCCAGCTGAGCGACCAAGTGTTGTCCTGGGGGAGGTCGCCGTTGTAGGTCACGACGTGGAAGCCGTATTGGCCGTCTCGTGGGGAGGTGTGCGACGAGTGCAGCTTCGCCAAACTAGCACCGAACGGTTCCGGCGGCGGCAATGTGTCTTTGACGAAGTCATAATACTTGCACACATAAAAGTGCAGGTTTGGATCAGACTTGAATGTGCCCCATCCAATAGGCTTAGGGCAGAACTCAGGGGTTATCGCGTAGATGGCCGCGGTGGATTCAAATTCACCCTCCAGGGATTCGCGGCCGTGATAACCACTGGATACCTACTACAAGTCAGTGACAAAGCTTTCGAAAGAGTATACCCTGTGAGTAAAGCTACGATACTTTCATGAAAAAACTCTCGGTGCTTCCATCGGCAAGCTCAACGTCCACTCGCGAGGACTTTGCCCAGGCTGATTCCCCGGACACATTTACTGACAAAACATTGTTCAAAGGCGGCAGAACTAGAGTTTTGACTATCAGTTTCGGGGCTATCATCAACTGGCAGTAAGTATACCTCGTACGACATTCTCGTCGAGACTAACTGAAGCCATTGCAATGTACCATGCATGACCGCAATCTAGAAGCTCAGGTCAATTGTCATGACAACTTATAGAATAGTTGATATCGAAGTCAACACAAACAAAATATGGTGATTTTACAAAGTTTGGCTCCTGGCGCTTGTGATGTTCCCTCGACATAACTCCCAAGTATTCCTAGTCACACGTGACCGGTCCCCAGACTTCGGAACAAGAGCTACACGACGGTTTGCTGCTTCATCTATTCATGCAGCACCGATTATTTTCGGGGGTGTGGCGGGGTAAAGTACGCCGAGGAATGCATCAGGGAGGCAGTTGGTCCAAATGAGGGAAGCCGTTAGCGAATGTAACGGTCAATCCGGAGACAGAATTTTGGATATTCTCTCGAGTGTCTATCGTAGTTTGAAATAGAACATTCAATGGCAACTTATATTCTTCATTGGCTTGTAAAACCCTGCGTTGCCTCATCGACGTATAGCCTCTCTTGTCGTATCCTTTCACTTATACCGAGTGGTCAACTGTGGCCCCAGTCTCCAGCTTGATAATGAGTATTCCGGCACCCTTTACTCTAAATAATGGACGGAAAGTTCCCGCAGTGGGATTAGGTACATTTCAATCCGAAGATGGCAACTCACAGGTAGCAGAAACTGTCAGGCTGGCTTTAGAGCTTGGCTACAGACATATAGACTGCGCAGCAGCATATGGTAATGAGAAAGACGTCGGAGTAGGCATCAAGGAGTCCGGCGTTCCTCGTAGCAAGATCTTCGTTACATCCAAGCTGTAAGCAATCAGCGTAAATACAGGAGAAATAACAGAAGCCATACTGACAACAGATAGCCCGCAAACTGCACATCGGCCTGCTTTAGTTGCCAGAGCATTACAACAAACACTCAGCGACTTGGGATTGGAATATAGTACGTGATGTTCGATGCTGTACATGCCAAGTCTAATCTCTGCTTAGTTGACTTATACCTGATGCACTGTAAGTTACAGTAGATTGCTTAAGGGGAATATCGAGCTAATATGGGATACATATACAGTTCCCCATGCTTATAAAGCGGACGAGCACCTCCAAACAATCCGCCACCCAAGCGGCAACAACAAACCCGTGATCGATTACGAACTCTCGCGAAACTATGCAATCACATGGAGGGCAATGGAGGCGCTCGTGGAGGGTGGCAAGATCAAGTCCATTGGTATATTACACGCATGGAACATATCTATCTCTGGCATTCGTTGCTGACGCTAGGTGAATGACAGGTGTTTCGAACTTCAACATACTCAAAACAAGAAAGCTCCTGGAAACGGCGACTATCATCCCAGCAGTCAATCAGGTTGAACTACATCCGTAAGCATGCCATGGCCCCTGAAACACCAGAGCGCTGACCCAGGATGTTTAGATATCTCCCCCAGGTTGAACTGGTAGAGTTCTCGAAGCGACATGGTATCCTTGTGATGGCTCATCAGCCGCTTGGAGGCCGTCCGGTTGGAGTCGTACGGGCTCATGAAGGGCAGCCCAGGCCTATTGAAGACAGCGAAGTAGGTTGACGACTACATGCTTTGCTAGTACATTCATGAAGTGCAGCACTGATGGCCATCGAATCAAATTAGCTGTTGGCGATCGCCACCAAACTGAACAGAAGTACAGCTCAGGTTCGTTTCAGCTCCCTTACAACAATACTACGAACCCGGTCTAACATAACACACACAAAGGTCTGTTTATCCTGGGCCGTTCAAAGAGGGATTCCTGTAGTGCCTAAGTCAGTGCACGAGTCTCGGATGAGAGAAAACCTTTATCTATCGAGTCTACCCGAGGAGGACATTCAGATTGTCGACCGGCTCTCGCGCAAGACCGGTGCTCTTCGATTCCTGAACCCCAAGCCACACATTGGTTTCGACATATTTGATGAACAGAAAGACCAACCTGTGGAAAACAAGGCGCCATGGGATTAATCTGCAGTCATTAATTGTGTGTAATTACATGCAATATGTCGGTAGATAGATGTTGAGGGTGCACTTGTAAGGGTCGGAATAGTACAAACCAAGCAGTATAAGGGGTTGGAAACTGATCGTGGAATCAAAATCATTTGTTTGCTTTATTGATGAGAAAGACTGGGCTACATGTAGTCACCACATGCACTTAGGTGCGTAGATTGACTAATGGAGGTAGGGATGGTAACTTCACATGGTAACAAGTTGCCCCTCCAAAATCGAGGGTAATAAGATTCTTATAACCAACATTAATGGCTTAGCGAAGCTTCTGTTCCCAGCGACTTCATGAAATTTCATCACCTCCACCGAAGATGCCGAACTGGACATGTTTCTAGTACTAAATCTCTGCTACATCAACTCACCTGATCCTTGTATCGATTACGAATTTGCATACGAATAACAAAATCCTTCCTCGAGGACTTTTGGCACTGCATCTCTTCACCCCAAGTAGCCTGGATTTTCTTGGCCCTTACTCATGGTGGGGCGATTTCTCGATCTTCCTAGCAAGCGAGCAAACGTTGGAAAATTCTCGAGAACATCGACAGGGAGCATACGATTAAAAGGCAACGCGCATAGGATTCCCATATTTATGACATATTGAGAACCGGTCAAGATGTCGTCTAATGGGCGGCTAGATGTAGACCCGCCTCATGCATGGAAGTCAGACTCTATCGAAGAGAGGGCATTTGGCGCGGGGTTGATATGCCTGGAGGGTCACTATATGCAAAGCCCGGTAATGGGGCCGCTTTCCATGACGAAGGTGATGAACGTCGTGTCCCGGACCATGGAGAAAACCCACACGTTCAAGGATGTTCGGTATGTCTGACAACAAGTCATGTAACAATCCATGCTATGTGAAGTGGACGTTGACCTAACCATTTCGCAGAGAAACGTTATCAAGCAACCTCCGGGTATGGATATGGCTGCGGAGGGCCATATGCGCTGCCATATGTGACCTGAACGAGAAGTCACTGGGCATTCGATCAGAACCTCTAGTTCCCACCAAGTTCTTAGATGTCACAACGCAGGAAGTCACGGCACTCATCATCAAGAACTATGTACCACTCAAAGAGGCTCTACAAATGCTCATCAAATTGATGCACATTGCCAGAAACCTTTTGGTCACGACCGAACCTGAAATTCCCCAGGATCTCTCTGCTGCGATCAACTTTGACCACGAAGTATACGAGGCTATATGCCTTTGCGTTAACGTCACGAGCAAGGGAATTGATGGCGAGATGCCAGAAGACGATGCATCAAGGGTCAAGTTAAATGAGATCACCGAACTCTGTAAGTCAGCCATTCTGATCTCTAAAGAGAGAGAGAGGAAGAGAGGAAGAGAGAAAACCACTAGCTAACGTTATTGCAGATAAGAAGGTTCTGGTCACCTCTCTACAACAGGCACATAACTGGATTGCGAAGAACGACCGCAATAAGATGACTTTCTGGTATCGGGTGCTGATCGAGTCCCCGGATGTGGACAACAACCCTGGGCCTGAAGATCGACACGAACCCGTGTTAGAATATGCCGGCCCAAGAAGCTACTATCTCAGGACAGAAATGTCGAACTGGCTTAAGCGCAACTCCAAGATGTGCGACACAGCCGCCGCCATATGTCGCGAATACTTCGAGGCACAAGACGAGGAGCAAAAGAATCATTGGCTGCCGCCAGACTGGAATCTAGCCTGGAATTACACACCACAAGAGATGTGGGCATGGAAACCTGATATCTATGACGAAGCGATTAAGGTCGTTTCGCAGTGGAATCCTGATGAGACTGATAAGTACGAACAAGACAGAGCCTACGGCCATGTGTCGCACGAGTTAGATATCTGGTGGGAGTCCACACGCCTCCCAAATGTCAGAGATTCTAGTCTTAGCATGTATCCTCTTGACTTGGTTCCGGAACGGATAAAGCAGTGCGAAGCCAACCTCATGCAACGCTACGCAGGACCAGAGCACGTGGAACAAGACGAGGCCGCCAAGTCTCCGCCGATAGATGAGGATCCTTCAGAGAAGTACCCCGAGTACAACCCAGAGATACGAACTCAGCCGACGCCCAATTATGCGCCAGAATACGACGAGTACGAGGAGGATCCAGATGATGACGACTCATACGGCGAAGGTCCCATGACGGGCTTGCTCACCGAAGTACCCAACATATTGGACCCCAAACAGATCGAGGCTTTGCACATGATAGTCAAGTCTTGCATCTTAGAATCGGCCGGTACAGGCCCTACCCGGTTTGGCGAAAGCCTACAACACGCCCGGTGCCGGCTGCTTCTAGCCACAGATTGCGGTAAAAACCTACTACGAGAAATGCTTGTTTTCATAGCAGTTTGGGAAAAGGACGAGCAGTCCCTCATATTCCAGATCAGCGCCCAGATTGTCCAGTCGATCCACTTCAACTCTCTCATCCCCTATGCTTGGAATGCTCTCCGCAGCCCCAAAGATATCATCTCTCCCGCGCAAACAGTGTTACTTCGTCTCATAACATTCCTATCGCGAACAACCTTCCATCCCTCGAAAGAGTACAACCCAGTGGCACCTCCCAATGATTTGCCAGACTGGCAGCCTGGAGAGGATCTCAAGTTTGCCAAGATGCTGAATTTCTTGTATGGAATCTTCCGCAGTCGCATTGTGCCTGAATGTGTGGCTCTCATGCAAATTCAGGGAGATGTGCGCAAGGGAGACCTGGATCCAGCCGATTTCCCCGTGGATAACTGGGATCTGGAACGGGCCAAGGATGGTCTTGTACAGTACTTGGACTTCCTCTACACCATTGCTGACATTCACCCCCTGCGCCAACACCTCGTTGACTACGTAACTGTTTACGAGCTCCTGAAGCTTCTCGAGGGACTTGACGTTGGTGTCGAGAAGATCCCCTTCGCCGGCGGCCGCCCGGCACCCCCAGTCCCTGCCACTGCACCTGCATCGGCAGCCGGTGGAGAAGGGCAAGCAGGCTCATCCGCGTACCCGGCGAACCCACCGCCACCGCCACCGCCTCCTCCGCCACTGTCTGAACCAGCCTACGAATTCCCATGGTCCGGAATCAAGGGCCAAGTCCTGTCGATTCTTGCCGCGTTACTACAGCCCCCGCCGGGCCACACGTCTCCCGGAAACCCGACAGTTCAGCTGCAAATCGTCCAGCATAACGGCATAGTCGCCCTGCTCAACTGCTGTCTCTACGACGACAACAACCGCTTTTGTCGTGAGCGCGTCCAGCTCTGCCTCAAGTGGCTTATGGACGGCTCGCCCGACGCCAGCGCCTTCCTGCAGAACCTCGTCAGCGCCAACCCGGGGCCGATGGTCCGGCCACCTACTGCCGGTGGTGAGGCGGGAACCAATAGCGCCAACGGCACGACGCAGACCGTGCGCATCGACGGTGTGCCGGGTGAAGTCCGTGTCCAGGTCCGCAGCTCAAGTGCCCCAGCCGGCGAGGCTGCTATTGGATCGGTTGATGGAGCTGCGTACGAGGCACTGGTGCCCCCTAGCGGTACCTCTGGACGGAGCCGTAGTGAAGAGTTGGTCAATGACATCATGGCCCTGGCAGACGAGGCAGGAAAGTTGGCTATGGGACAGGAGGGAGATGAAACTGAAGACGACTTTATGTAAGTACCGGAATGAAGTTGTATGCATCTGGACAAGGAATGGAAAAGCTACAGGCGGGGAGTTTGAGGGTTCATGGTGGTCTTGGGCCTTGGTATAACTTCCGGTCAGGCAATTTATATTTTTTTTCTCTCTCCCTAATACTTGTGATTGCCCTGTATCTGTTCAGATGGTATCACCTTAAGAAATCGTAGCTACCCTCCTCACTACAGCGAAGCCATCGACGACAACTGCAGTACACAATCTCTCCATGAAGGATAACAGTCAAATAAGTCACCCATCTAGTACACATTATCCGAAAGAACGAAAGATATCCCCACCATCTACCTCGGTGATGCGTGGGAAGATAGTAGTACCACGAAGGGTCCAATGAGGAACTGAAGAACGGTTGTTTGAGATATTCTGTCAATCCATCTCTTGAAGAAAGGAGCCCACCATCTTCGCAAACTCCTCGTCTTGCATCATCAGTTTGCCCAGATGAGCAGCAGAAAAAGCTGTGGCACTCGTCAGACCATTCTTAAGGGCAGCACTCAGTAAATCATCTGATTTGAGCGATTGCTGAAACTGCTTCTTCTGCGCCACTTTCAACTTCTTGCTGGGGGGCTGTTCGCTGATTGAATCAGTATTGGTTGCCACAGAGCGGTTCGACTGACTTAATCGTTGTGGCTCTTGAGTAGCCATTCCAGCATTTGGGGCAGATACACAAGATATAGATGCAGGTACCTTGCTCCTACTACCAGATCTAACCCCATGGCCGTCATTTTCATCCTCGACGGATCCTCGGACTTCTGGGCCCTCAGTTTTATTCCGCAAATCATATTGGGAATTGGGAATTGGTAGTTCTGTGACTTTGGTGCCATCACGTGGTCTGTACATGGATCTCGTGGGTCGCTGGATGGGATTCTGGGTTTGTGTACAACTTTCGTCTTCGTCTACGTCAAGGGGATCTGGGCCAAAACTGCTGCTTAATCTTCTTGCAGTTGAACCACCTGCTGCTTCAAGGGCGCCAGCATTTCTCTTTCTGGTCTCTTCGAAATATACCCGCATCGGAGGCCGTCGAGGGGGTAGGTCTTGCGTGGAATTAGCGCTGTGCACTTGAGAGGGCACGTCATTACTGGCCTCACTTGGCGAGTGGCTTATTGGATCCATGGCCGGGAGACGAAGTATTTGGTGACTCTGTGGACGGTCCCAGTCACCAGGCTGAGCTGGTTGGCTATGGCCTTGAGAGCTGAATTGATCATAACCCTGGGATGGATGATAGTACCTGTTGTACATGTCCATGTCTTGGTCCGGATCATATACTTGGATCCGGGTGTCATGGCGTGGCTGAGAGTGAGAGTACTGCTGGACCGGCTGAGAGTACGAAGAGTACTGCTGGGCGGAACTTGGCCGCTGGGTGATATTCCCACTGCCATTGCGGCTTCGTGAAAGCGGTCGCCCAGGATTGCTGCTGCTGCGACTTGGGAGGTGAAAGCCGAGCATTGCGGTTCCCGACCCAAGTGGTCTTCCGTTAGCAGTACCAGATGGAGGGATAAGCCCACGTGCTGATGTTGGGTATGGGGCGGATTGAGAGGCTGAATCTCTAGAAATCCGGGGCTTCTTGATTAAGTTAACCTGACGGCCGGTATTTGGCGCAAGCTGGGCCGTGGGTTTCTTGAAGGAGTGGTGGTCTACCATGTTGGATTCTGTTACTGGAAGAACGTTTGTTACCGGGAAGGGGGTCAGACTGAAGATGTCAATAATGGATATAAGAGCCTTCGATATTGACGTAAGTATGCATGTGTAGTCGACGGCTCGGAAGCGTTGACTTTCATCAATGGGATCAAATGAGACGACATTCAGGAGGTAGGCAAGAGATGGATGGCAACATCAGTGATGCTTAAAGTGGGTGAGAGGTAAGTAGAATAAGGTCTGATTCCAGGCAATATGGGCAGCATGCACACTTGGAAGTTGTAGTACAGCTTGAACGAGAGGAGCGGAAGGTGGAAGGCACGCAGGAGCACCTGCCTTTCTGCCTCTTGCCATCTTTGAAGGCATAGCTGGCAGCAAGTAATGCCTGCAGAGCGGAAGTTGCCTATCAAGACTTCTCCGTGCCTGCGCACCCTTTCGCTGCACTCATTTAATTTACAGGTATGAGCACTTCACCACCATAAAGCGGCCAGTTCACCCAAATGTCAGTATTCCGTATACATGCCTGTCTCCTGACTCTCTAGGATCAGGGTTAGAAGCCTACAATCGGGCGTGGGATGACGAGGCTTGCTTCCAATCAAGTGGATGATTGCACTTCATATAGGAAGTTGTGACGCGACAGAAGTCGATACTGTAGTGATATGGTTCATCTGGGGAGATAAGTACAGGGTGTGTATTGCAGCTGGAGCCTTCACTGGGTACCTAGGAACAACGCTGCAGATCGAATAATACTGCATTTACTCGTTATGTGAATAAACACCGTGTTGAAGAACCCGCCCCATAAGCCTAGGTGGGTTCGTTTGTACCTATGTACCTAGCGAAGTTTGCTTGCACATGAAGTTCCAAGTTCAAGTGTGCACGGGCCAAGTGCATGCCAGCCGCGAACTAAACACGCCAATGCAATCGCCAAATTGATTTTCGCGAAACAACTAGACCATCCATCAGCCCTGCGACCAGAGCTCTCGTGTTAAGCTGCCAAAGACCTCAACCGGCGGTCCATTAAATATCACAACGCAACACCCAAACGCATTCTTTGCTATTGAAACCAAGCCGACCCTCAACTCTGGGCGCTTGCGCCAAGCCCTCCGATCAACATGGCGCCCAAGAGGGGCTCAGTGGCCGACAAGCCATACATTCATGAGATCGAGCCAACCGCAGAGTACGACGAGTTCATCAAGAAGCTCGAGGCTTTTCATAGCGCGCGAGGAACCTCTTTCGAAAAGACGCCCAAGCTGCAGACAATGTATGGACATGTCACTGTCGACTTGTTAAAATTATACAAGGCTGTCATTGCGAAGGGCGGTTACGATGAAGTGTGCAAGATCCAGAAAGCCTGGGGTGCTCTGGCCAATGAGCTTGGTATGTGGTTTGAGGACAACAAAGGCATGGGGCAGTTGTCTTTCCAGCTCAAGCAGGATTTCTATCGATACCTCGCAGCATACTGGGTCAAAGATCAGTTCGGAAAGGAACCCCCACCCAAGGAAATCCTCGAGCAGCAGTCCTGTGCTACTAGACATGGCCCTGTTGCGACCCGCACTTTAGAAAGTTTCAACCAGACGGTCAAACGAACTGGAGTTGATACTCCTGTCAAGGAGACTCAAACCAACGACAACACGCCCGTGTCGGGCAACCGAGCCTCAGGACGTCTCCGAGAAGCCCCCCCTCAGCGCATTCCCTTTCAGCCAGAGACTGGACCAACACGCGCATCCCGGCAGGCTTCATCCCAACATGCCACGCCCACTGCGAATCAAAGCCTCACGGCTCCTAGTTCGCAACCACCTCAATCCCACCACACACCCCAACGTCACGATCCAAACAATCCTTTACATCTTATCCAGGCCCAGCAGGCTGCCATCAGGGGTGCTAGTACCACATTTACTCCGTCGGACCCAGAGACAGGGTCGAGATTGCCTGAGGGCTATGAAACACGAGCCCCGATCACGGTTCCGCTCCGTCCGGTCAATACTCCAGGGAACAATCCAGCCGAGTTTGCCAGAAGACAGCGACAACTTAGAGCCGAGCCTCCCCCACCGGCCAGACCCATTGCGCCTGGTGCTGGATTCGACGGCCCCAACATCTACACCCGCTGCCTTCAGTCGTTACGATCCGGCATCCCCTCCGAGCAGGCCTTTGCTCTTAATCACCTTGTCAAAATTTCCTTCGAGCGAGGCGACAAGTACAAATTTGAGTCCTTCCTTGGTCTTGCAGAGGGTTTGATAGAAAAGGGGTTGGAGGTTGGTAGTCTGTTCTATCATGTTGACTGGCAAGTTGCATATTTCGGAACAGATGAGACCGAAGACATTGGTACGCTTGATGGTGCCAACGGCACTGGCGACATCATTGAGCGGATACAGAAGCTGAAACCAAAACGCGTTCTTGACTACATGCAACCTGCCGACTTTGCAGACCGGTTGGTCAGAGTTACTGAAGCTGTCCTCACTATCCGCAACATGCTCATGTTGCAGGAAAATGCATACTACATGAGGGATATATATCCTTTGAAGGATCTCTTGTGCATTATCCTGCATCTCCCAAGCTACGAAATGCTTGTAGAGCTCAAGCACTTTGCTCTCGACATTGCTGAGCAACTGACCCCTGGGATGGAGCTGAATTCCGAGGATCCGCTGTACCGATCGT
Source organism: Apiospora malaysiana (assembly GCA_006508115.1). Lineage (NCBI taxonomy): Eukaryota > Fungi > Ascomycota > Sordariomycetes > Amphisphaeriales > Apiosporaceae > Apiospora > Apiospora malaysiana. Next base: position 1,326,250 of record QUSE01000032.1, read on the forward strand.
TGCTAGCGCAGCTCGACTCTACTGACCGCGGAACGATCCTAACGGCACTTCGTGCTATCAGTCGCATCTCTATGCACCTGGACGCCACCAACAAACTTCAGAACGTCCCTACTTCCGTTTTGCAGAACATCATTAACTGGCTCCTGCTGAACGACGAAGAACTCATGGACGCTTGCCTTGACTTCCTTTATCAATATACGGCTGTCGTACCTAACGTTGAGTCTCTACTTTCTGCAGTCGACATGGAACGCGTTGTGCCTCATCTAGTACGACTTCTTGCCCACGGTGCCAAGAGAATCAAAGAAGACCTGGTCCTGGTACCCGAGCGAAAGGCCGTTGCCTCGGAAGAGGTCGCCCCACTCCCTCAGGATCTTCAAGAGAAGCTTTCAAGTACGGACGAGCCCCAGCGCTGTTTCCACTGGCTACAGAGTCTCTTCGAGGAAGACTCGGAATCGCATATCACTCAGATTGCAATCTGGCAAGCTTATCAGAGTTCTTTCGGTGGTAACAACCGCAACACTCTCAGTGCGGCGGATTTTATTCGAAACGTCAGCCACGTGTACTCAGGTGCCCGGGCACAAATCATCAGGGGTCCTGGAGAGGTTCAGCGGTTCATCATTGAGGGTATTCGCGCGAGGACCTGCCCGTTGAATTTCGAGACTAAAGAAGAGTATGCAAGATGCCAATGGGTCACTTCGAGCGCCCCCACTATTAAGAAATGCGGTATCTACTTCCCTACTGGAGAGAGCATGTGGCAACATATTCTTACCGGGCACCTTAACCAGTCAACCGGCGAGGATGGCAAATTTGAGAACCGGGAATTGGAAGCTGCGTGCCATTGGAGTGATTGCCACAGATACCCTCAGCCAACCAAGGTGCAGCTTTCCCAACTGACGCGCCATCTGAAGACGCACATACCATCGCCACAGAAGCGTGGGCTTTCCGAGAGCACCGAGTCGATCGCAAAGCGGCAGCGGAAGTCGTATGTCGTGCCTGCCAAGACGATGTCTATCACATGGGAGCAGACTTTGGTAACCAAGGATGAGCGTAAGCCGCAACTCGACCAAGCAGCCGGCATCCCCTTGAGTGCGGTCCTTGTTCTACGCAACATTGCTCGAAATGTTGTCAAGACGGAGTCCGAGGAGGAGCTTCTGAAGAAAGAGGAGCGGGGAGGTGAAAGCGGTGGCTGGAATGAGAGGCTATTCCGGCCAGTCATGTCGCGTTTGTTTGAGGTCATGACGGAGAACAAGGCTATGGTAAGTTGCGATATACCATACGAAATCAGATACATACTAACATGGATTCACAGGCCAGCTACATTGCCTCTCTTTTGCAACTCGTTCAGCAAGAAACGTAATGTTTCTCTGAGTAAGGGGATTTGCGATTGATTTGACCCGTCGCTTGCTGATAGGGCAATGCGACACGATTGGGCGACGGATGTATGTAGTAATACCCTCGGCGTTACGGACTGCGAGCCATTGATTTCCTATGAGGTTTCGAGGGATTCTTGGAAGACAGATAGTAAGTGTATGAATAGTTAGTACATGCTTATTGACAACCAGGCAGGCAAATGCGCGCGAGCTAAAGCTTTGGCTGGAAGCAATGAAGCATGAATAGATCCCAAGTAGACTCTAACAAGGGGTATGCGATAATAAACTTATAACTGGCCGGAATTTCTATGAGTACTTGGCCGCATAATACGAAACTTGACCATATAACCAACCATATATCTAGGTACTCCGTACTTAGGATAGGAAACATGATTTATTGATTGCCATACTGTGTCTGGCAGCTTGGGAATAGAATGTGGATTGCGGATCTTGAAGATACCGCGTGAAATTCATTCCATTTCAAGGTTGTATGTTTCGGATGCTTCAAATTGGAAGGATCTCAGAAGAAGATGACAAATCTAGGTCAGGTATCTTCAATGTTGTCATTCATTCATTGTCTCCATGCAGGACTGTGCAGTGCAGTCAAAGTCGGCAGTCTGGGGTTGAAAACAAAGTAACCTTACTTACAGCAAAGCAGGGATGCAGTAGGCCCGAGTCCGTGTTGGTCTTAGCGACTGCTGCCTGCCTAGCTTGCTGGACTTGGCTTTTTGAGACTGGGACTGACTGGGACTGACTGGGATGGACACTTAACATCTGGATGCATGGACCTCGAAGAAACGACGACTTCAACTTCTTATAGCCAATCCCGCATCCCGCCCTCCTGTCTTACCACTAACTGGATGGTTCCAAAAGTAGGTCGACAACCTACTTAGAAACCAAAGCTCGACTGGAGCAAATTGAATTCTTTTCCATCGGCTTTCAGGCTGCACTGTCGCATCGGTCCTGCGACACGTCAGTACCATAACTCCTTACGCGCCCCCCGACCCGAGGCCCCCCATTTTGGGGATTGCGAATTTGGACAGCGACGCAGCATTTTGACCAAAGGGCGAGGTTTCTACGACTTTACGACCATCCTTCAGCCACCCAGCCCAGAGAATACGACGAACCGGAAGATGCTCAACAACTCCCGTCACCCCGCCTCGCACCATTCTCAATCCATGACACGATACTAAACTACCCCCCATCGCCGGCAATGGATGCCTCACGGCAGAACGGAGGTGGCTACATGAAAGCCGGCCGCGAGATGACCCGCGCCGAGCGTTTCGAAGAAGAGAAGCGCCGTATTGTGGACAGCTGCTTCAATAAGAAGGATGTCGACGGCTCTCGTAAGCTTGCCCGTGGATGCCTCGGGGTGTCGTTGTTAGATCAAGGCGTATGCCTGAACCGGCGCAGATGGGCTGACATGATAGCATTGCAGTAATGGAGACGTACATCACCCACATCAAGATTACCGAATACAGCAGCCATCCGAGTGCGCCGCCTCCACCTGAAGCCAGAAACACACAAGCAGAAAAGCCCCGCGTCATCATCGTTGCCGTTCGCAAATCGGGACGGGTTCGCATGCACAAGTCCAAGGAGAACCCGAATGCTACCTTCTCCATCGGAAAGACGTGGGATCTGAACGATTTGACCAGCATCGAGTCCTTCACTGGTAGTACCGGTGACCCGCAGAAGAGGCAATGGGCGGGCGACACAGGCTTCACGGTTCATATTGGCAAGCCATACTACTGGCAAGCCCAAGCCGACAAGGAAAAAAAGTTCTTTATCGCGAGTCTGATCAAGATATACGGGAAATACACCAATGGAAAGGTGCCTGAGCTGATCGGGTTCGATGGCCGCGAGCTTGATCAAGTCCTCGGATCACGAAGGCCACCGCCATCACGAAATGCACCAGCTAACGAGCCGCCAATGCAACGACCTGGGCCAGCTCCAGTGCCCCCATCCGGCCCTCCCCAAGGCAATCTCTCTGGGCTCTCAGCCAACAATACACCAATAGAAGCGTATCAGCCTCCACCTCCGCGGCCTCCCGTATCTCCAGCTCGTAACTTGGCACCCAATGGGGCCAAAGGGTCACCTACACCCAGTTTTGATTCCGGTCGGGGTCCTAGCCAGAATGCTGCGCTTCGGCGTTTAGCCGGTGCAAACCAGAGCCAGGATTCCGTCGCTACTTCGTTTAACACAACAAGAAGCGACGATGCATCGAGCTTACCACCACGCTCCAGGGGCGGCATGAACGGGCCCGGTGCTTTCGGTCGCTTCGGTGGTGGTGAAAGAGATAATTCTCGAACTCCGCCTCCTCCAACACAGTCACCACTTCCACCTCCGGCACAGCCAACACCACCTCCGCCACAAGTTGACCTTCCCGACAGGCGACGCCCGCCAATGGATCCAACAAGGCCATCGACGCGTGATAACGATCTTGTACCTGCGCCCCTAATGAGTACTGGCAACCGCCGTGAACCGCCATCGCAACCGCAACCACCTCCACCCCCCCGCAGCAGCGATAGGATGTCGCCCCGTAAACCATCGTTTGGTCGCAAAATCGAACCCCCGTCAATGCAAGAGACCCTGCAGGAACCCGCGAAGGAACCGGAGAAACGCGCACCTTCGCCTGAACCAGCCAATGCAACACCGTTTGTCAGTGCGTCTGCAAGCCCTGCTCCAGATGCGGCATCTCCCATTCCCCCCCCTCCAGAACCTGAAGAAAGCCGGCCCGGTTTGGGCCCCATGATCAAGGCCAAACGTTCCAAAAACGACCTAGCAGGCACACTGTGGAAGGCGGCATCTGCAGCCGCAGCATTCAAGCCGAGGCCTGGCGGTGCCGGTGAGCGCTTGCGGGAGCTGAAGCGCCAGGACAGTACGGAGGGGCCAGATGGCATTACGGCTGTGATTCCTGCTCCGCCCAAAGCACTTGAACCGGAGCCACGCAGTGCGCCCTTGACGCCAGACATTCCCGAGAGAGGATCTGGCGTGCCAGAATTGAAGTTGACCAAGGCCAATGCGAGCCGTCCCAGCAGCCTCCAGGGGTCGGTGATCAAAGAGGCTCCCAAGAGCGCGGATCTAAACGAAAAGGAGGAACAGAGGGACTCCATCGTTACTAGCAATGATGCCAAGTATCTCAGCGCTTTGGGGATCGATACCACTCTCCTAGCCGGCCAAACGGGCGATTTTACGAAGTGGCTTGACCACTTTGGTTGGGTTCCCGGTGATCAGATGCGTGGCCGGAACTACGAAGAGATGAAGCTGGATATTGATCGCCAGCTCAACAAAGCGCAAGCTGGCGGCTGGGTCGTTCGTTTCGAAGAGGAAGATGAACGGATGGATGCTATCAAGAGAGGCCTCGACCTGTCCATTGCGGAATGCGATGAGCTGGATAATTTACTAACACTTTATAGTGTTGAGTTATCGGTAAGCGCCCATCACTTCTTGCGTCGTACCAATATTGCCACTAACACTTCATAGACACTGTCTGAGGATATCGCCTACATTGAAGCTCAAGGCCAAGGTTTGCAGGTTCAAGCCGCCAACCAGAAAGCGCTGAAGAAAGAACTCGAGTCACTTCTGGACACCTGTGCCATTCAACGCGAGGATTTGCGGCCTCTTGAAGTCGCCTCTCTCGATACGACCCAGGGCCTTGAGGACGTCGAAATCACCCTAGTCACCTTGTACAAGGCTATGATGAAGATTGACCCATCTATGGACGGCTCCGAGGCTCGCAGGAGTGAGGACACAAGCCTTGGTGACCAACAAGCGGGCTTCAACTCTGACTATGGCAAGATGCGCATCGTCCAAGAAAAGAAAGAGATGTATACTTCAAGCAACGCTCAATTCCTTGTACGGTTTAAAGAATTCATGGACCGGCAATTTGAACAAGCAGCTCGGGAGACCAAGAAAGCGCTTGACGGAGCGCTCTCTAAAAAGGTCGATCCACAACATCATGATGTTGGACGAGACGTGCTATGGCGCTATAGCCCGCTCATGTTATATGCCAAGGATATGAATCTTCTTGGCTGGAACAGTTTGATCCAGACATATCAAACGGCCAACCTGCCGTTATACAAAGCGGAGTTCAGGGGCGTATTGGACGCCTGGAAGCGCAACGCCAAGAAGCCGACTGGTGAAGAAGGCGATCTGCTTTTCACCACCCAAATCGAAAAGCAACACGAAAGCAAAATGGATACGGCAAGGAAACTCACCGTCAAGCGAAGCCAGACCTTGGCGAAGAGCTTGCGATCTCCCTTGGGAGAAGGAAGCCGGACAAATCTCGACAAGGTGGCAGATGGGCGAAGCCTTCCATATGAAATATTTGCGGCTATCGTTGAAGATTTGCTACCACTTGTCGAGATGGAACAAAATTTCATCATTGACTTTTTCCATGCTACAACTCTGGAGACCATCGATTTTCCCGATGCTGTTGCCGCATCGAAACCCAGTAACAGACGTGGTGGTGACCTCCGGCGCCATAGGCTTATGGAACCGGACAGAGAACTGGCCAGAAGGGTCACCAGAGCTATGGAAGCCGTATTTTCTTTCTTGGAACAGGATCTTCAAAACACAGTTGATTGGGTGCTTTCCCAGGATCCCTTGTAAGTACATTGTGCGCCTCTCTTCCTCGTGGCCATACTAATGCGTTTTGACAGACAAGGAGTTGGCGTCTTGGCGGTGATTGAACGAAAGCATTCCAGGGTAACTCAGTCCAACCAGGACTTCCTGAACAATGTCCTCCAGAAACTGCACAGTGGCCTCGAGGCACGCTTCTCCAAGTTCGTGGATGAGCAAATTCGCGCTATCGAGGAAACCAAGGTCAAGATCAAGAAGCGCAAGGGCATCATCTCGTTCATGCGCGTATTCCCCCAGTTCTCTATGGTTATTGAGAACATGATGACAGCCGCCGATACTGTTAGTTCGGCCCGGCGCTCTGTGGATCGCGAATACGACCGCATCATCCGCTCCATGTTCGATTCGCTCAAAGTCATTGCGCGTGAGAACCCCACCACTCTTACCAGTTCCGGAGCAGACCCTGAGGATAAGGAGGCACTCAACTTCCATATTCTGCTTATTGAGAACATGAACCACTTCCTAGAAGAGGTCGATACCCGTGGCCTCGAGATCCTCGAGGATTGGAAGGCCGCCGCCGGATCGGAGCTCAACGAGCACATGAACCTCTACCTTAACGCTGTGATGCGCCGTCCCCTGGGCAAGCTGCTCGAGTACCTGGAGAACATCGAGGCGCAGCTTGCCTCGGGCAAATCCACGACAATCATCGCGGCGCAACCCAGCAACTCCAAGTCCACCTTTAACAAGATCCTGTCCAACTACGATGGCCGCGAGGTCAAGAAAGGCGTCGAGGCTCTGCGAAAGCGCGTTGAGAAGCACTTCGGTGACGCCGAAGACGACCAGGGCGGCCGCGCCCTCGTTAACCGGGTGCTACGTGAGTGCGAGAAGTTTTACGGCGAGGTTGAGGTGCGCATTAGCACCATCACGGCCAGCGTGTATGGCGGTGATGTGCTCTTTGAGTGGCCTCGTGCGGAGGTGAAGAGCGCGTTCTCGACTGGGCGCCTGTGAGGTAGAGATATCCCAATGGGGGTAAGAATCAAGAGTTGTCGGTCCAGCCACGCTCGGGCAAGGAAAGCTGGGAGGACTGGCATGGTGCAATCCAACGGGATAGATGGGGCAAGGGGTGACGAAGAAGGAATGTATATGCTGGATAGCTCTATGAATGATACGATGCCTCCTTCCAGCGTGTAATAAGCGGGATCAGATTAGATGTTAAGCGGGCTATTTACATATTTATCATTATAGCAACTGCCATGCCACCCTATACAATATTTGACACTCATAACTGCATGTTCTATAACTCTCTTTCTGGTCTATAGCCATCCTCGCTAATCTCGTCAACCATGTCAGATATAGGAGGCATTGCCACCTAGAATCCAACAGGTGTAGTTATCTGTTAGCCGATGGTTAGCTCAGAGATAAAGTTATGCCTCTAGGTGAACTTACCCGCCAGGTGTCAATGACGACGTAGTTGTCCCCAGCCTTCAAGACACCGACGGCGACGACGTTGTTGAGCCAGTAGTAGTCCGGGTGGCCCGTCTCGAAGAGGACGTGCAGGTGAATGCTCTGGTCCTTCTGCGCGGGCCCGCTGGTGCGGATGAAGATGTTTGCGCCGTCGTTTGTCTGGAAATGGTACCGCGTGTCCGGGTGGAAGGTGCCGAACTTGTCCGTCAAGCCCCAGTCGGCGCCCAGGTTCAGGACTTTGCCTACACGTCCGCCCGGGTCAGTAGGTTGGTCACTTGCACAGTCGGTGCGGCGGCTGTTTAATGTAGCCGGAGCGGAGAGGGAGAGGAGGAAGGGGAGCTTGCCGTTTAGCTTGGGGCCGTGGAATTCGCCGCCGATGATGGGGATCGCGACCCGGTTTCCCACGGGGCCGTCGCCGATTTCGATGGCGGGTAGGAGCGTCGCGTTGACGGTGTAGAGGTATTCGTATCCCGGCGGGGTCGGGTCCGCCTTGGCTACGCTGGCGGCGAAGGCGGCGAGGAGAGGAAGGAAGAAGTTGCGCATCTTGTCTTGTTATATATATATTAGGATTAGATTTGGTTTCTGGTTTATGGATCCAAGATTGGTTGTGCAGACTTGGTCACGTCTCTTTACACCAATCATTCCCAGAAGCTACATGATGACAACTTGGTCTTATATATATCATGATACTATGATGTATTCGAATACCGTTCTGGAGCAACTACCATCCAATTTCCTTGCCGCTATCGTGTACCGAGGAATTACCCGGTAGCCGGACACCGCATCTCCTCCGCATTAGATGTGGACATGGAGATCGATCTTGATTCATGGTTGCAGTGGGGAAATTAGGGTCGGTTTTTGGTAGTCATGATGCGGAGAAGTTGTTCGAAGATGGATACCCCATCGTTTGGCTGCCGATCTTGACATGGTCTGCCTTGGAATATGCAGGAGAATATATTACCTCACTCCAGCCAATGCATCGCAATCCGGCGATAGCTCCGTACCTGCTTGCCGCTCGCACGCGAGAAAATGTCAGGGTCGCGGGTGTTCGAGTCATTGATCCAGGTGTATTGAATCGATAATGTATACTTTAAGTAGCATACATACATTTACTTGCCCGTCACGAGCACCAAGAACGGGTTCGCCCGTAATGAGCATCAAAGCCTGTGAATGGCTGCCGACACTTATACTTTCCATATTAGCCAGTCGCAGCGTCTTGCTGCCAATAGGCCAAGAGGACAATATTAATTAGCTCAAGGGGCTAGGAATAATACATGTGGTTCGCGCATGATGCTTTTCTACATAAGTAGATAGATATCAACCCAAGCGAACAGTCCTCCACATCCTCATGCACTCCTGTAATTCCACTGACAACGACCCCTCGTCCGATGCCGTGGTAGCCTCCTTGATCATGGCGACGAGCAAACTTGCATGGGCAAATGTCTCTGGGTCATCCCTCAAGACGACGTAATCCGACCTCCTCATGCCACCGTTGTCCGCCCAGGCCTTCCATAGATCCAGCATGCTGCATATCGACGATGTGAACTGGCCGTCGAGAACCATGCGATGAAGAAGTGTACCGACTGCCTCCTTCAATTCTAGAGATTCGTCCACGGCGCGACGTGACTTCAGCCAGCGCAGGTTGCGCTCTGCCACCAACTTGGTATCCCACTTGGGGCTTTGCAGGGCTTCCGACTCCCTGGCCTCGAGACGCTGTCTATCCAGACGCATCCTGTCGCGCACTTGTGGTTTGGGCGGCGTTGTTAGTTCAAGTTATAAACGGCTATATATATTACTGGATTTGTGCACTCACTATCCTGCATCCTCTGCATATTCTCCCGGTTCATCCTCTCGGCGGCTGCGCGTTGCCGGTCCGCGGGGGACATCTGCTGTTCAGCGCGCATCGCCAGTTGTCGCTCCGTATTCTGCCTCACGAACTGTTCGTGCTGTTCCTCCATCGTGTTGTGCTTGGTGGCCCACTCGGGCGTCTCCGCGTCGTCCACAACCCGGAGCAGGACGAGGACGCCGCAAGGCACGGTATCGCGCCGCGCGAAGGCGAGGATCTCGTCGGGGATCTTGTAGTTCCAGAGCATCGTCTGGTTCGTTGTGCCGTAGGCGGTGCAGGCGCTGGCGAACCATATGCCGTCCTGCTTGTCTCTACGGACGCGCAGGTGCCCGATGAAGAGACTGTGCAAACTACTATCTGAACACAGCAGATCCGATTCCTGACTGATAGCTGTTACAAGACCATCGGTTGAGATCTCACAGATGATGGGCTTGACCGCATTGGCTGCCCCTTGCTTCTCAATGGAGTCTATTGACTCTTTACTATGTACGCTAACGGCGTCTTTCTTCGCCGATTCCACGCCGTCAAGCATCTCCGAGGAATCTTGGGATGTGGAAGCTTCAGCAGACTCTGATGGGTCAGGCTTTTTGGGTGGCGGTGGCGGTAGATGCACCCAGTATGGAGGTAACGATGAGAAGTCCCGAGTAGTCCAGGAAGGCATCCAATTGACCGACAGTGATAGATGGCCATCGGAATCATCCAAGGGGGCGATGCTCAGTGCTTTTTGCCCACCCCGCGCTGTCATGAGCGCACATCCCGCCGGTGTCCACAGCCCGGTAGAGCGAAGCAGTTTCCAGCCGTGAGGATCGGGGACGGCGCCCAGATCCAGCAGATACGAGACGAGCTCGTCAAATGCCACCTCGACTTGAGGCTGGCGGAGCTGGTCGGCGTACTCGACGCGCTGCGTCTTGATCCCGATGGTGTTCGTCTTCCAATTGAACGTGGTCCAGGACCCTCCAGGGATCTGGCTGGGCTGCCTCGACAGCTGCCAGTATTCGGACCGCTGGCTGAACCTATCCCAGGGCGTCACGGCATAGCGCGGAAGCTCGACCTCGATGACGCGGTTCACGACGTCGCTGCGAGTGAGGGCCGTCAGTTTGCTGTGGCGGAGCATGCGCTTGATCTTGGACAAGGCGGCGAGCGTGGCGATGGTGTTGTACAAGATGGGGAGCACTCCGAGGACGGCCAGCGGCACGCCGATATACGTGATTATATCGGTTGCGGTGGTGCCCGAATTCGAATCCGACATGGTGATTAACTGAGGATAACTGGCAAATGCGTCAATATCCCACATAGGAAAACCGGCATGTTTCTATTTCTCTTGAGGAGTATTTAGATGCAGCTAATTTCTCTGCAGGCAGGCCATGTCGTCGTCGTTTCAGCCGCACCGAACCATTCTGTATTAGACCAGCCATCGCGCGGGGAATAGCCTTTTAATTTGCACGATACGTCTATCCTGTCAAATTGGGTATAAATGGAGTAATATTCGATTCATCAATGATACACGACGATTATCGTGATAATGTGAAGTTTGTTGAGGAAGATGTCTTGCATTGCTTGACCGTTGTACATGTTATGCTATTATTTTATGTACGGTCATCCTTCGCTGTATCATCTGCCGAGAACGTCAACAAATATGTTCCGCAGCACAACATTAATTGAACTCAAACGCATGCTTGGAAGGCTCCTGCTGGCCTCATACAATCAACATAACCCACGACATCGCCATGAAGTTACTGTATTTCAATTGAGCCATTCTGTCCGCGTTGCTCTTTGCGCGCCTTTTTCGCTCTTGTCTATTTATCTATCTTGTTGTTTCATAATCGTGCCCGTGAGCATTTAGGCTGCCGATAGCTAACCGCTCCGCGGCCGCCAGCATTGGACACGGCACAATGAAGATTGTCTAGGCGACCATGCGGCACTATTCTCTTTTTCATGGCCTCGTCTATGCTTTTGCAGTCGCCGCCACTGGCGCACTAGCCCAATTTCCCAATATCGCTGCCAATTTGACCACCATAGTCTCGCCGCTCGACCCCAACATCACCATCAGCTACAAGATACCCCATGGCGCCTGCGCGACCGCTTTCGAGACGCAGGAGCAATACACGGGCTGGGTGAACATATCATCGAACGACTACCCCACCAACCTCTTCTTCTGGTTCGTCGGCGCGCGCGAGCCCACTTCGGCGCTGACGATATGGTTGAACGGCGGGCCGGGTTCGTCATCCATGTTTGGCTTCTTCGCCGAGGTGGGACCGTGCGAGGTCGTGGACAGCGGCGGCGGTACCGGTGAAGCAGGGGCAGGCCAGGACAGGTTCACGACCACAGCAAGGGAATGGGGCTGGGATCGCGCCTCCAACATGTTGTTCATCGATCAGCCCAACCAGGTCGGCTTCTCGTACGACACACCTGCCCACGGGTCCCTCGACCTGCTCACCAACGAGATCCGCATTCCGGCAGAGATTCGACCGGACACCCGTCCGCCTGGTCTGTTCCTAAATGGGACTTTCAGCTCGATGAACCCGAAGAGTACGGCGAACACGACCGAGACAGCGGCTGCAGCCGTCTGGCACATGTTACAGGGCTTTCTGACGACGTTTCCCCGATTCAGTCCGCCCAATACTAGTTCAGTTGGTATCAGTTTGTTCGCTGAGAGCTACGGGGGTAAATACGGGCCTGTCTTTGCCTCGAAATGGGAAGAGATGAACGACAAGCTGCTCGCCAACGAGACCGCAGCGGGTATGACGGCGTCAGCGGCGGCATTGGACATCCATCTTACCTCGCTGGGAATAGTGAATGGCTGCGTGGACGACCTGATCCAAGCCCCCTACTACCCCGTCATGACCAACAGCAACTCCTACGGGTTCCAAGCCCTCAGCCCCGTTCGTGCCCAGATGGCCAACGCGAGCTTCTATGTGCGAGGCGGCTGCCGTGACCTCATCGAGCAGTGCCGCACCGCCGTCAGCGCGAGCGACCCGCGCAACACAGGCGCCGTCGCCTCCGTCAACGACCTCTGCAGCCGCGCCTACACGACCTGTACCGACCAGGTGATGCTGCCCTACGCCGACTCGGGCCGCAGCGTCTACGACATCGCAGCGACCCTGCCCGACGCCTTCCCTCCCTCGCAGCGGTACCTGTCCTACCTCAACAGCGCCCCAGTCCAGCACGCCCTCGGCACGGAGCTCAACTACACCGAGACGAACCCGCAGGTCGTAGCCGCTTTCCGCGCCACGGGCGACCACGAGCGCCAGGCCCTAGTCCCTCAGCTTGCGGCGCTGCTCGACCGTGGCATTCGCATCGGCTTCGTCTACGGCGACCGCGACTACATCTGCAACTGGTACGGCGGCGAAGCCGTCTCGTTTGCTGTCGCGGCCGCGTCCACGTCCTCTGCATACAACGCACAGGCATTCACCGGCGCCGGCTACGCGCCCATCATCGTCAACGACTCCTACATCGGCGGCGTCGTGCGCCAGCTCGGCAACTTGTCCTTCAGCCGCATCTACCAGGCCGGCCACTTTGTGCCCGCTTACCAGCCCGAGACGGCCTTCCAGGTCTTCGCGCGCATCATCCTCGGCAAGTCCCTCTCGGACGGCAAGCCCGTTGACCTATCCACGTACAACACGACGGGCACGGCGAACGCGACAAGCTCGTTGCAGCTCCCACGGCCGAGTTCCACGCACACCTGCTGGATCAGAAACATTCCCGCAACCTGCGACGAGACGCAACAGAAGGTCCTAACGAACTTTGGCCTGGCCCAGGAAAAGGTGGCCATTATGGATGGGGCGCTTGTGACGGGAGCTGCCATTAGTAGTACAGCTTCTCGTACAACAGCTGGCAGCAACGCACCTACAGCGCCATTGACGGGCCTTTTCACGGCAACCGCCACGCCAGACAGCGCAGCAGGCAGTATTGGCGTAAGGTTCATTGTTCTAGCAGGGGCGGTGTTGATGTCATTGTTACGAACTTCGTACCAATAATCACATTCACAACTGCACGTTTACGCGTAATACCCGTGTGAAATCACTTTGACGGCTTCGCAGATAGTACGTCTTTGAACTGTATTATTAAAGGTATATATATAATACTGGTATTTTCTAGAGCACGGCGTCGAGGCTGCTGAAGGCCATGATTGATGTAATTTTACAATGACTTACCTACAGTGCTGATGCGAACCATGCATGGAAGTTGTCATGATAGAATACCTATAGAAACCATTAGACTGTGTATCTTCAAATGATTGCAACAAATAATAGGTTGGGCGTCAATGTATCAGAGTGGAAGCCTTGTCAGAGGCGATTTCATCAAAACCCAGAGGGCTATGTTGACCGTCGTGAATTATTGGATCATCATATTAAGACGAGAATGGGATTCAGGTAGGGAATTCTTACCGATGGCTATTGGGTTGCCGTGTATAGTAGCAATATATTGATGATAAACCCCAGAAAGTTCTGTTGCAGCAACTGTTAGTTGCTGTTCCAGACCATTGTAGCAGACTTCATAGAGAATGTGTGTGCAATCAGGAAGACTAGACTCTTCAACGCCGTTAGGCTAAGACATATGCTTGTCATTTGTCGAGTCGATTCATCATTTAGGATGTGGTTGGATATAGAATGGTCAAGCTTACCAAGAGGCCTAGAGAATCTTCAGAATGTTAGTCTACATGCTTAGACATTTGAAGGACAGCAAGGTAACGGAATGTCTTCTTTTTCAGTTAAGGCATGAATGGTATTAAATAAAAGGTTGTCTGCATCGGAAACCCGGATAAGACTCGTCATCTAGGGTATCATCACGAGAAGGTTGTGCTGAGAAAAGAAAAGAGTCCGGACTTACCCTGGATTTGATCGTACAGGCTTGACTGACGAACACGGCATGTCACAACAGAACACACGCGCTAGCATGCTTTACGGATACTGCAGATCGAAGAGTCAGAGGAGCCTTCAATTGTTGTTCGGTCATGCGAATGGATAATGTGGTTTCGTATCAGTGGGCGAGGTTTTCTAGGCCTGCCGCAAAATGGCGTATCGTCTCATGTGAAAGTGATTCGGAGCCCAGTGCCGCTTCATCATACGAAGTGTAATAGGTTGCAAGAAACCGACCGTAGACATACCCTTGATTGATAGAATGACCTGGACTTTATTGCATGTTAGCTGAAGGATCTAGCCAGTGGAAGCAACAGTAATGGTAGGTGAAAGGGTAGTTCAGTAACAGCCATGTTTTATCGTCATAGAAAATCAGACGGTAATTTCCAGCTGTGCAAAGCACAGAAGTTGTTCATCATCAAAGTGTGTGTAGAAGGAAGTAAATGTGCGACTTACCATAAACCAGGTCAAACCATACAAAGTAGACATCACTCGTCGCAGTTCATAATTCGAACCGCTTTGGCGAACCAGCGCCCCAAGTAGTATCCATCGTATCCATCAAGATGTTTCAACTGTTAACCAATTAGCAAGCTGAAGAGCGAAGATGCGCTTTACTCGAGAGTGCTAGGTCTGAAATCTCAGACTGACGTGTAAAAACGGTTTCATTCCAATAAAGGTCAAAGACTCTAGTTTGCGGTTTACAATCTGTCATCACAAAATGGGGAGGAATGGAGGTGAAGGAGAGGCAGAGGAACAAATACTTACAATCTCTGATATCTGCGAGCCGGACAGGCACAGCTCGCAGTTTGTTGGTAGGAAAGAAGAGCTCCAAGAAGCTTGCGATGCGAAAAAGTCAACTTTTCAATGGACACAACCGCGTTTGGTGGGCCACGAAGCCCAAAGTCGGAACAATACTTAGCCGCGATGCCGACTTTTTGGTGGCTGGATGGGGTCGAACTGGTGGCTGTGGCCGTTGACAGAAGAAAGCCCCGCATGGCCTGGCCTGTGCTGGCTTTGTTTTCGTAGTCAATCAGTCCCGTCTTCTCCAACTTGGAGAGAGGTGTTGATTGAGTTCCGCTATCCGGAGTTGGAGACAGCAGAAGCGTCATTGGCGGGGCAAGTAGCTGGCACAGCTCATCGGGCGATGGCACTCTGCACTTTGCACTTTGCAATCGAGGAATTCCCACATGTGCATCATCTGTATCCTAGTCCTTTGGACTCATTCGCGGCCCTGGATCCCCAGTATTGGATCTCATGTATCAAGTTTGTTCGATGCTTAAAAGGATTGCAAATCTTCGCCGTTCGGCGTTAGGTCGTTAGGAGCAAAAGCTCATTACGAATGCACGGGAGGTACGGGGTTAGGAGGATACATATGTATGTCAAGCACGTCAGGCATGTATGCTTGGATCACATGGAGAACTTACCTCAAAGTAATAGTCGTCGTAGACAAGCCAATAATTGCCAATGGCCTGAGCAGGCCTGAGGCCTCGCTTGCATGGAGCATTCAATGGAATTTGGGAGAGCTCACACGACCTGCCTGCAATCTTATCCTGTAGCCGTACTTGGCCGACAACTCCCGCCTCGGCTCAAGGGACGGGCGCAAAGGAACTTCCCAACCATCGTGACCCGGAAAATCTTCTTTAAGCACCGGTTCAGCCCACTTCCCCCTTGGAGTCAAAGCCTCCCGAGTGGCAGAGCCCAGACCTCCAAGGCGTCAGATTGGCTTTCTCGGGATGAAAACAGTCTTGTCTCCTGCTAGCTCTCCTATTGCGCAGATCTTTGAGCCGAGATAACTCTAAGCCTGGTAAAAGGCGGGGAGTGGGGGAGGCATGACTGACGGCGCTGCTGGCTGTTGCGCTTTCATGTCATTCATCAATATAACCCACATCTGCCCCTCGGCAGATCCCCATCCAGGTACGAACTTAAGTAGCTCTTTCGTCACACAAATGGACCTTCAGTAGATCCTGCTGCCTTTCTCCTGTCCTTATTATTGCTCGCTATTCCGCCGTAAACTTCGTACTTGTAACTCTCGTCAACTCTTACATCCTTTCCCCCAACATCTTCCACCCATATACCCTCCTACTTGTCTTCGCCCATCACCGCGGCCTACACGCCATTGAGTAGTAACACGCAATCCTTAAACTCAAACCAAACAAACAAACATCATTATGGGCGCATCAAGCGGCGAAATGCCTCCTTCGGAGTCGGCTTCTATCAACACAGACATCGTGACCTTGACTCGATTCTTGACGGAAGAGCAGCTCAAGGTCAAGGAGGCTACAGGAGACTTCACGTAAGTGATATAGTTCCAGCCATTGATGCCTCGAGGTCCCCACTGACACAAATAACCCATGTAGCCTGCTTTGCCACGCCCTCCAGTTCTCTTTCAAGTCTATCTCACATTACATTCGTCGGGCCACGTTAGTAAACCTCACTGGTTTGGCCGGACACTCCAATGCGACGGGCGACGACCAAAAGAAGCTCGACGTGATAGGCAATGACTTGTTCATTGCGGCCATGCGATCTTCAGGCAAGTGCGCCTTGTTGGTGTCCGAGGAGGAGGAGGAGGTGATATATTTCAAGGACCAGCAGCACAATGCGCGGTACGCTGTGGCATGTGACCCTATCGACGGTAGCTCCAACTTGGATGCTGGTGTCTCGGTCGGCACCATCTTCGGTGTCCACAAGCTTGCGGAAGGTTCAACAGGCACCAAGGAGGACATCCTGAAGCCTGGCACCGAGCTGGTCGCCGCCGGTTTCACCATGTACGGTGCCTCGGCCCAGCTTGTCATCACCATGAAGGGCGGTGGCGTGAACGGCTTCACGCTCGACAACAACTTTGGCGAGTTCATCTTGACCCACCCCGATATGAGAATCCCCAAGAGCCGTGCCATCTACTCCACCAACGAGGGTAACGCGATGTACTGGGAAGACTCGACCAAGAACTACTTCGACTCTCTGAAGTTCCCCCAAGGCGACGGCAAGCCGTACAGCGCTCGTTACATCGGTTCCATGGTTGCCGACGCGTACCGAACCCTACTGTACGGCGGTATATTTGCCTACCCGGCGGACAAGAAGAGTCCCAAGGGTAAGCTGCGAATCCTGTACGAGTGCGCTCCCATGGCTATGGTGTTCGAGAATGGTAAGAAATCTCCGGTTCATTCCACGGTTACAAAATTACTAATGCATTGATAGCTGGCGGTCTTGCGGTAAACAGCAAGATGGAACGGATGATGGAGGTCGTGCCAGAGCATATCCACGATAAATCCGGTATCTTTATGGGCAGTTATGACGAAGTAGAGAAGGTCAAGTCCTTCCACAAGTAATGTATTTCACGGGTACCGTTGTGTAGTTGCAGCGCTGTGAGCCGGCCTTAATGGCGCACAATCGGAGATGGGTGCTTGATTCTACATTGCCCGCAACGCACTGTCTAGGTAGCTACAAATTTGTAATCTATCCATCAATTTGTAAAACAACCTATATGGTTTATCTATGATCAACCGTGATAGATTGATTGAAGATCAGTAGCTTAGAATTTGGGGAAGAACTTGGGAGTGTTCTTCTTCCAGTTTTGATAGTCCTGTCGGTTTCCGTATCGCTTATCGTATTTCTTCTCACTCAGTGGCACACCCGTAACTTTGAGCAGGAGAAAGCTCACGAAGGCTGGACTGACATATGAAAGAAGGATCGCAAGAACCCTGCCCCCCACACCGCCCGGGAAGCCGGCTCCAAGCTGTGCTGGGCCGGTGACGAGCACACCAGCCGCGGCTGTCGCAATACCTGTCCAGAGGGTACATTCTCCAAAATAGTTGGGGTATTGACTAAATAATTGTCGTCAGTTGTCAATTCTTGGCCAGCACCATTCAAAGGTGAGCTTACCTCTTGCTCCACAAGCCTCGCGTCATGAACTGCTCGTCGTGCTGTTTGGTCCTCTTCTCGTGCATCCATTGACTCTTCTGGCGATCAGCAATGACCTCGAAAGTGAGCCCACCAGCATACAACGCCAGGCCGAGGACGTCAGTGAGCTTCACAGCGGGCATAGAGGCGAATACGACAGGTGGGATAGAGTTGATAGCGATGACAGGCATGAGGCAAAGTGTGACCCAGGTAGCTTGACCCATCCAGGCCACAGCGAACTTGGAAGGCGACTTCTTGATCTCATCGAAGCGAGAGTCCTTGCCCTCTTTCAAGACACGGTCGAAGAGGAACGAACCCACTATAGTTGTGTACGTTAGTCCACGAAGGGAAGTTATTTTACGGGCTCAAGTTGCTCCTCTTACATCGGATAGACCAGAATGCAACAGCGCCGCTCAGCGCAACCTGGCGCCAGTTAAGGCTTTGGGCACCAGCAGTGCCGACAGACTTCAGAAATGGGGAGAGCAAGTTCGGTAACTTGGCGGAGGCGCCGGCGGACTGGGCACGCAGGCTGGGCAGGTACAGGCTGAGCAGCGTCACGGACAGAAACGTCAAGGCGCCCGAGGCATCGTAGAAGCGCTCCGATTGCGCCGCGATGGACGGGATCGCGAAGGCCGTTTGGATCGCAAAGGCGGCCGCGGCGCTCGGTGCCAAAGTCCGCAGGAACGGACTGCGGAAATTGGTTATGTGCAGGAATGTCTGAAGTAGTCCCATTTTCATATACTCATGGAATCTTGACACCAGCAGTCGTAACTACCTGAATTTGGACAGTGAGCTTTCACAGCTCAGTAGACGCGGAAGAGGGCGCTACTTAAAGGTAAGTAGTATTCACAGAACTGATTCCAAGCGCAAAGTGGTGACGCCATTGCCTTTCCTGTTGGAGATGCAAGGTAGGCTCGGAAACAGCCTTTGCGCCGTCTGATATTGCGGGGCAACATTAGGTCTAATCCTGTTCTCTACTAGCGATCCAAGACGGCATTCACGAATAAAAACAGCCTCATGCGCCTCTGAATGGCATCAAAATGACGGGCTATCGAACGCCATGGGAAGCACGAGGAGAACGCCTCGAGGATCCTCGATCTCTTACATGTTGTCGCTTTTGAGACTGGCAAAACAAGCTCCCATCAACAACGAAGGTTGCATGGCAGTCGATCTGCGCAACTTACGAACTTACGGCTCCGATACGCAAAAGCATTCACTTTACAGATCCATGATCTCACGTCTTCATGAGATTGTATTGTTATTCCTTCTAAACAACGAAATGTCTCACCCCGTTCTCGACCTTCATTCCGTAGGATTAATTCGCAATGCTGGCGGTCAGCTACCGTAAACGGTCGGAGCACGTTTTGGACGGTTAATAAAAGGCCGTAGAGCCAACAGGGGCAAGTGTATGTGGCTTTAGAGAGACACCGCCCCAATTGACTGCCCAAAGCCACTTACGCGACCAAAACGTTTGCATTCACCTCTACCTAGCTGACCATCACATTGGGGAATCAAAACGCATCACTCCATCGCATCAACACCACGGCCACTGCACTGATTTGCATCATCATTTCAACCTACTGCATTAACTGGTGTTCTAAAGCAACTTACCTTGCCTGCCAATTCTGACGGTGACTTGCACAGTTGGCAATAATGTGGCGGCGTGGTCCATCGAAAGCAACGCCTGCTAATGTCCAGTGCCAGAAATGCCTTAAACGAGATAAGTCAAACTCATTCCCTACATAGTCCACGCTCACAAGGCTAACATAGATCCACGCCATTATTCATATGAATGCAAGGCTGCCGCACAGGAACGGCCATACATCTCCAGGCCTTCCCGCACTCAACAGCTCTTCAACCCGAAGCTAGTGCCAAAGTTAACGGAAGCAAAACCACCAGCTCTCGAGGACAAGTACGTTTCATTGAACCTCACCCTTTCATTACATTGACTGAATTTCGCTAGACAAGGAGTGGCCGATCAGGAGCTCGCTAAACTAGAGGCTGAGAGGGCAAGGAAGCGAGAGCTGGAACACGACGATGATGAAGGCTCCGAGAGGGGCGAAATATCGAAACGAAGACGATCAGCTTCGTACGACAGTGTTTCCACCATTTCTACTGGACGCTCACGCTCACGCTCGCCGAGCCCGGCAAGGGATCTATCACGTAGTCCGTCGCCTGTGAGAAGAGCCGCGCCCAGTCGGTCCGCTACTCCGGACCAGCGGCGACCGCAACGACGAGGCTACTCCCGCGACTCGCGTTCGGTTGAGAGAAGCCTTAGCCCCGTAGGAAGAGTCCACGATTCGTACGAGAAGCACCCCGCTGAACAGCCCAACCGACGTGGCGACCCGGCGAGAAGAAGGCCACCACGGTCGTCTCCACGCTCGGATAGATCTCGGTCACCAGCAGGAAAGAAAGGGTTCCGGTCGAGATCTCCACAGCTACAAATGTCGCGTATTGCAGATCCGCCCAGACGTCGAGATGGGCCTCGAGCTGAGGATTATATGTCTGATCGGCAGGGAGCTGGTCGATCAAGGGATTCGGCATCTCGCTCTCAACAGCGTGAACGGAGCCTCAGCCCGTTCTCCAAGAGGCTGGCATTGACACAGACAATGAATACGGGACGCTGAGCAATCAGAGAGAAAGTACTTGGATTACTACAATCACCTGATATCCCCAGTTGCATGCTCAGTTGGGATGGGGTCCAGCAACGGTTGTTTCTCGACCCGGAGAAACGTTGCAATTTCTTAATAAGACAGCGGGCTTATGAATAGCAAATTTTAGAGACGCGAAACGCACAAACGTGCTGTGAGATTTAAGTTGCATTGATTACTACGGTCGCTATCGATATGGACCGGGGGCCTCTATTCCGCATCCACTCCGCTCCAGAGTGCTTGACTTCTAATTTCGTGCAATGTTCAGAAGAATTTTGGTATCCTGTCGATTCCCCTATTCATTTGGTACAGGAAGTGGTTATCGAGCTAGGGCATGGATATGGGGAGGTTGGCTAGCTTTTAAGCTTCCTGTCGAAAAAGAAGAAAAGGCTTCGATAGAACAAGTTGAGGGGGTGGACTGTTCGGATCTGCATCAGAAACGGTCGCGATAGCAAAGCCAAGCAATTGTGTTGTCAGGAGTGCTTGGCCGCGACTTAGGGGTTTGTGTGGGCTTGGAAAAGTCTCAGCGGTGTTCCTGTGTTCCTGGGTTCCTGGGTCATACTCTATTTGGCCAAGCACCTAAGGTTGTTGAGTGGGGAGCGCCTCCCGCAACCCATATCCATCAATTGATCATCTTGTCATTGGAGCCCGCCCTGCACGCCAGACTCTGGCGGCGGTAATTCTGGTACAAAGATTCATCAATCATCACCCATGGTCGCTCACCCTCACATCGTCATGGCTAGGAGCTACTTTTGTGGTTTCACGACGCGCTGAGGATAGGAACGATGAATGATTGATTGAGCTGCGTAAGGTATTTGCAGACACCGGACGATCTTGTACAACCGCTCTTGGTCCGCACTCGCGCGACGTGCCATGGCTCTTAGAGCCAAAAACTCTGTGCACGTGGGCCATCTCGAACCGAACAGATCCTCCGTTGTACAGCCGTTGCCTTATCTGATGTCGATAGCAGAACCGAAATACAGTGATACCAATACGTTCTTTATTAGCAGTATCCCCTTTGCCACCACGCCTCATACCTATGCGCTGTCAGCCTGACGTCGACTTTGGCTTGCCTTTTTATTTTTTACCGCGTCCACCAGGAAATGCACGCGACCTGCAGCTTCGCTGGACCCCTTGATGACCTCACAATCCCCGTTTCGGATCAGCAGAACCTCGACAAACACACGTCAAGAGGTTGTAGCGTGGGTTATCAACGACGATAATGGTATCGGACGAAGACAGGAGAGATCAGACGTTCAACAATTGTCCAAGAGGACACAGAAGAGCGTCCGGAAGAGGGCCAGTGATTTATTAATATGTCAGCCGCTGCGAACCCCCATGCCGATGGTCGTTACAAGTTGAGTTTCAAGTCCAACTAGGTTGACAGGGGTCGGGGTGCCCTAGGCAGTACCAGGGCCCGTCAGCCTTGCAAATCAACCAACCAGCTGCCATTTTACGTCGCGGCATAATATACTAATCGAGGCATCTCGAACACGGCCCCGTTTGACCCAGCCATGTAATCCACGTCTAAAGATGGCCACACACGCATGCCCAGCCAAATCCCACCCCATAGCAGTGGGTGTAACGCGATGGAGTGTGGGACGAATGTCCGGATGTCAACCGGTTAGAGTCTGGGAGAGGGAGAGTCACAAGAATGGAATGGGGGAGAGAGCGTGAGAGGCAAAGCACTGCATCCCACAGCTCCGGTTACCTCTCTCTGCCTGGGGAACAATCTCTTCTTTTTTCGTCCGTCGTCTTGTTTCACGAACCAACCCAGGGCCCAAACTATCCCCGAAGACATCGTCGCCTCGAGCCCAGTATAGAGGAACGCTTCAACCACACTCACTATGATCTATTAAATTCACCAGTAATACATTTTTAACCTTCACCCATTGACTGGGAATTTCACACTACCACGGTCGCTGGACGCCGTTGCTCGGCGCCGCAACCATGGCAACTCCAGGAAGCATTCAGCCTCTGATTGCTGCCTTTGCTTTGTAAGTACATGCATAGGATACGCGACTGGCGGGCGCTCTGTTGTTTCTGCTAGCTAACCAAGTCGTGTATTTGTGTCTGCGTCTAGTGGTATATTGTTCAACACGGCGTCGGCAGGATTCATTCTTTACTTTAAAGGCCATGGCTCAGCAATCTTCCGGGACGGCCTGAGGCTGGCCCTCATAATATTTTTGGCGACGTCCGGTCTCTGGGCATTGGTGGGATTCATTTCGACGCTTCTGGCACCGACGGCCACGTCGCAATGCCAAATCACCGTCATTATCTCGTCGCTCTTCGACCAGGTGGCGCGGACGGCTATTCAGCAATCTTTAGTATGGGCGGTCGCAAAGGAGGGGACATCTTCGGTGCTCGGCAAAATCCAACAATTCCAGGTGTTGGCGAGATTCATCGTGGGCATGGTGTTCGTGGGCGAAACTGGACCGCAATTTAATTCGACGTGTGTGCCCGCGTCAAACCTCGCTCCGATAGCGATTGTCATCATTGCCATGGACGCCGTGATGCTCGTTACTCTGGCAATCAGGGCCCTCTCCTCCAACAACGGTAGCCAGGATGCGGACAAGAGGAAGGCAATCCTCCTTACCATTACCGCCCTGGCCATCTGGATGGGAACAAGTGTGACGTTGCTGCTTGGACTTCGCACAATTGACTTGCTGCTTAGGACTACTATTCCGGCTGCAGGCCTCTTCATCTTAGTTGGTAAGTTCTCCAATGCCATTGACACTACTGTGAGGGCACCTGCTCACATAAACCTTTAGCCATGGTGACGGTATTTGTTGGCGTGTTGGGAGCCGGGAAGGAAAGCCGCCAACAGCCCCCAGTGTCGCCCACCCCTCAAAACTATAATAGAAACAGGGATATCTCCACGGCCGACACCGACGACTACCCGCCATCGAGATACGCCGAGCTGAAGGGCGCCGAAACCACCATCACTACATTCTCCAACGGAGACGTAGCGAGAGACGAAAACGGGCTGCCGTTAATCTCGCGACCGATTACTGGAGTGACTGGAATCGGCGGTGTGCCAGTCCAAGGACAACTTTTCCCACCTATGCGACCACCACGCGAAGGTGAAGCCCCGCAGATGCCACCGCAGCGCCTCATCGATGTGAAGACGCAGAACAACAAGCCGAAGAAGGGAGCTGGAAAGCTAGCTATCTCAAACCCCATTCCTGTAGAGACGCCTGACATGCAGGATGCTTTGAATAAGATCCCGACCATTGATCTTGCGACGGCTTGGAAGAACGAGAAGGAGAGGAGAGCCGTCACCACCCAAGCTCGAAACTCCTCGAGCCTGACCCGGAACAGCACGACGCTCATCGCCACACGCCCCGCGCCACGACCACCACAGAACGTTGTCAAGGAAGAGAAGGAGGAGACCAACAACTTCCCCAGTATCTCTGGAAAGGATGGATATCCAATCGATAGGTTGCGATCCCCACCGCAGGCGCCGCAGAGTGATGAGGGGCTATCTGTGGGCGGAAACGTCTCAACCAGCTCAGGCGTTCAACTTTCTCCTAACGAAGACGCTGTACGGCGGCGTTCCCCGCGTCAAACGACATCGTCCGCAAGAACCCCCGGCTTCGTCCCCGTGACACCAGGACAGCCCGTGCGAATCCCTATTCCCAGGCCACGTCCGCCACCTGCAGAGGAGGAGAAAGCACCAGAGCCGGTGAAGACACCGCTACAACGTCGGCCCACTACCGGTCTGCCATCAAACCCGCGAGCTCAAGCGATGATCAAGAGGACCTCGGAAGAGAATAAGGATGAGAAGGAAAAGAGCAAGGAAAGGCAGGAGACGGTGATGTTCATTAACAGCATCGTATACGATGATCCGAGCTATGTGAATGATATCATTCAAGGTGCCACCAAGACGCCCATCAACCCTCCTAACTCTGGCGACTCGAGTCTCTCGATACTCGACCGTCCTCGCCCAATCCGAAGGATGTCTGACACAGATCGACAAGTCTTCCCCTCGGAAACGATGCATAGGAGGTCCAAGTCTGGTGGATCGGTTGTCAGCCGCAAATCGATCTTGCAGTCGGTGCCTGGCAGCCCGACTCAGTTGCCACCTTTGCCGCCACCACCCAAGAGCGCCGGAAGCATACAGCGGCCTCAGCCTAATGACACAAAGAGCATGACATTCGACGAGAAAATGACGTTACTTTACCCTCCATCCACGACGACAAGCCCTGCCGAGGCGCCAAGTGACATGAAACGCAAGTCTTCGGTTCCATCGCTACCCCCGCTGCCATTGGCTTTCCGTAATGGCAGAACGTCGCCTGTCATGTTGGAGGTCGAGGAAGGAAGAGATGTCGATGACGACAAGCGCAACACCAAAACAACCACGGACAGGAGTAGCATTCGGACACAGAGCATTCTTGGAGAAGACGATGATGAAGCAAACAAGCGTTACACACAGAACAGCGCCAAGGATGGTACCAAGCGCTCGTCATCGCCTGTTCTTCCGGCTGTCAAGTACTCCAGAGCTTCCGGCGCAAGTGAAGCCAAGACTCAGTTCAGTACAAACTGGGGCTCCGTGCATTCCCCAGTCGCCCCCATTGATGTGAAGCAAGCTAGAGTCTGTCCTCGGGAGACATACATCAAGAACCAAGGCCGGGATCCAGTTCCTTCGACCATGAGTGAAGCCGGCGAAGAAGTCATGACTGTCATGCTTGACACAGCTCCTAAGGAGGATAACCGCCAGTCATTCTTCTTCGAGGAGGAAGACGAGGAGGAAGAAGAACAAGAGAAGCCTGAGCCCGAAGTTTCAAAGACCGAGGAACCTCACTCAAGCACATGGCACCGACGAGTTGGCGACGAGTGCCTATCATTCTCCGAGAGAAAGGACAAAGTGCGATCAAGAATGATGCCTCCGCCACCACCTCTGCTTCTTAACGGCATTGGCAATAAAAAGGCTATCATGATTCCAGCACCCGAACCTTCGCCGCTCGAGTCGCCCGAGGCAGCGATTCAAGTTATCCAGGCGCAGCTGAAGAAATT
This sequence comes from Apiospora malaysiana, assembly GCA_006508115.1. Classification (NCBI taxonomy): domain Eukaryota; kingdom Fungi; phylum Ascomycota; class Sordariomycetes; order Amphisphaeriales; family Apiosporaceae; genus Apiospora; species Apiospora malaysiana. The sequence goes on from QUSE01000032.1 coordinate 1,351,931, forward strand.
TGAGCAACCCAACAGAGATTCAGTAGAGAGCACAGGCCGAAGGATAGCGTTGCTTGAAAACCTCGAGCAGGAAATGGGCATGCAGGAGAACAGGTGGCATTCGATGATACACAGTATCGACAGGGACTCTGTTTCGACGATACAGGAAACCCCCGTCAAGGAGTCACGCCTCGAAACTACCTCAGAAGGCACCATCTCTCGATCATCCTCGACGAGGTCCATTATCGCTGACCGTCGGGCATCGAGGCGAGCACGTATGGCTAGCGTCTCTAGCTCAAACTCACGCGAACAGAGCACAGAAAGACCATCATCGCAGAACTCGGATAGCCGCAAGTCTACTGCGTGGCAGGTCCGTCTGGCCGAAGCCCAGACCCAGTATATGGAACATGCCAATGAACTGGTCCAGAAGCGCAACAACCTGAACTTCTTGTCTGTTTCCCAATCAGCTGACCTTGGTAGCCCGACGCCCCCAGACAGCGAGGAGTCTGACTCCGAGGCCGAGAACCTCCCCCGAAGCTTGGCCAAGCCGACTGAGCAGCCTGCAGTGGAAGTCAACTATCTTTGGGTCCCCAGCCCGCAGCTGCCAGAACACCCCTCCAGCCAACTCTGGATGTCGCCCCTTCCTAAGGAAATCAAACCGTTCCCCGAATTGCCTGGCTTGACCGTTCGACCGGCTCTCCGCAAGTCCTCGGAGCCATTGGCAATCGAGAGCAGACGTTTGTGGCAGAAGCCTGTGGAATCAAGATCTGCCCGAACCGCTGGACTCTGGGCGAAAGCGGTCCCCAAGGAACGCCCAATCCCTCGCAAGATCATGGTGCGTCCGACCACTCAACGCCCGCCCAGAAAGACAAAGCGCATCACAGCGCTGCCCGACATCATCGAAAGCCCAAAGCCCCTTCCCGAGAAACGAGGCACTTTGGGAATCTTCCAATTCCCGTGGGGCCAGAAGAGCGACAATGCCACAATTCCCCTGGTTCCTCAAATTCAGCCTCGCATGGTCATGGCCATGCCCGGGACGATGGCCTCTGGCGGACCTCGCAACATGCCCGGTACAATGAGCTCTGGAGGTGTACGCCCCAGTGCAGCTCAAGAGGCTCGATCACTGGAAATTCAAGAAACTGAGGAGAGCGGATACTCTTCTTCATTCTTCGATGATTATGAAGAGGAAGATTCTGGCGATAACCTGGACGACGATTATTACGACAGCGGAGATGACTTCGATGAGACGACTCTTTGGGAGATCGCCAGTCTTCTCAAGACCGACGAGGGACTTCCAGGAAGGGATAGTATGACTCTGCCGACAATGGGTGGCACCTCCCTTGATGAGTACGAATCTGAGATGTCTCCTGGCTTTGAGCGCATGTACGGAGATGAATACTCCGGCTTGGATGCGGTTCCCAACGACTCCATGCCCGCTGCTCTGTCCATGCAGTCTACGCCTCGTGCTCAGGATCTGTGGGCACCCAAGGCCACTGCTGCGGCAGATCGTCAATTTGGCCTCCCCCAGCCAGACCAAGACACTTGGGAGGCATACATCCCCGATGGTTCAGATATCGTTAGGGCCCAGCAGAGGTTCTCGGCAGAGCCTGCCTCTATTGAGAGTGAGAACCTCTGGGGTGCGGCACCTGTTCCTGCTGTCAAGGGGGCACCTGTTCCTACTGTCAAGGCGGCACCTGTTCAGCCCTCGAAGGCGAAGGCCACCACTTGGACCCCATCTATCAAGAAGGCAGCGCCTTCATTCGGTCTTCCTCAGCCCACCCCGTCCGTATGGGCAAGCTACGTTCCTGATGGTTCAGATATTGTCAGGTCTCAGCCTCGATACGTAGAGCTTGCTCCCATCGAGAGTGAGAGCCTCTGGGGTGCGGCCGCTGTTTCTGCTGTCAAGGCGGTACCTGTTCAGCCCTTGAAGGCGAAAGCGACCACTTGGACTCCAATCGTCGTGAAGTCTGTGCCCTCGTACGGTCTTCCTCAGCCTGCCCAGGCCGTATGGGCCAGCTATATCCCTAGCGATTCAGATATCGTCAGGCCCCAGCCCAGGTTTGCAGAGATTGCTCCTATTGAGAGCCACAATCTCTGGACTTCGGCTACTATGAAGCCCATGAAGGCAAAGGCTACAACTTGGACTCCCGCCGTCGAGAAGCCCGTGCCTTCGTACGGTCTTCCTCAGCCCACCCATGCCACATGGGTCAATTATCTCCCTGCCGAGTCTGAGCCTAAGCGAAACCCCCCGAGATTCGAGAATGCTACACCCCTTGAGAGCACCGAGCTTTGGTCGCCTGCGCAGGATATGGACTTTAAGATGGACGATTACTTGTGGGCCCCGGTGTTTAAGGTGAGGAACGTCACTCGCAGTGTGTCACCAGTGGCTCCTGTTACCCCTGTGGCTCCCGTTGCTCCCGTCGCTCCCCTTACCGTAGCCCCCGTGGCACCCATGGCCCAGGAAGTCTCAGCAAAAACTACCGATGCCTTGTGGACGCCCTCTGCCTCAAGCGCATCGCCCGCTTACGGCTTGCCTCAGCCCATTGCTTCTGTCTGGGCTTCTTACATTCCCTCTGATATCGGTATGACCCGAACTCAATCAAGGAGAGAGGAGATCCAGCCGATCCAAAGCAACAAGCTCTGGTCTTTGCCAACAGAAAGTGCTCCTGAGATGAAGATGTGGAGCAAGCCTTCGGTACGGGAGCAGCAGACATTCGGCCTCCCACAGCCGGATACTGCTGTCTGGGAAAGCTACATCCCCAACCAGATGGAGTCGGCTCGATCTCAGCCTCGCTTTGAGGAAATGCCCGCGACCATTGAGAGTTACAACCTTTGGATGCCCCAGGAGGTCAAATTTGCCAGCTCAACTGGACTGTTGTGGTCAGAGACTGCTGAGACTGCTAACCTGCTATCCTTGGTCCCTGTGACTGCCGCTGCCGTTATCGCTGTTCCTAAGCCCCAAGTTCAACAAGCCACTATCTCGCTCTGGGACCAACCCGCTGCCGTTGTGTCTTCCGAGTCCGAGGGTCTCTTCGATGCTAGCGCCCCCAGGGCTGACTACCGCCGAACCTCCAAGCTGCCTGCCGCGATTTCCATGACGACAAAGCCGCGGGCATCCCACGAGCCTCTGCCGCAGTTGACTTCTCAGCAGCTGTGGGTTGCACCTCGAGCAGCGGAGGAAACCAATGTCGTAGCCCTTTGGGCTCCGTCTCACGGCGTTGCTTCTCTTCCCGCTCCCGCTCGTCTCTCTGTCTCCTCGGCTGGTCTTTTCGAGCTTGATTCGGAGCGGACGGTTTACCGGACCACGGACGCAGAGCCTGCTGCTTTGTACATGACCAGAAAGCCCCGACAGATCACTGCTCCCGTTCCTACCATCGAATCTAGTCGCATGTGGAGCCCCAGCGGCACCAATGTTGTCGAGTTTGACTGGATTACTATTTCCACCATCCGTCCCCGGAGCCCCTCGTTGGCCTCTGTCGCATCATCCAACTCCACCGTGTCTTCTCCTACCACCGATACCTCCTCCGTCCGTACGACCGCTACCAAGGCCTCCACTGCACCCTCCGTTGCCGAGTCCACCCAAAGCGGATTCAGCCTGCGCGGCTGGTTCGGACGCAAGAAGAAGTCCGAGCCCGATTTCCCCAAGGTCCCCGAGCAGCCTGAGCTCCCGGAGGTCCCCGAAATCCCCGAGGAGTTCGTTGTGAAGAACTTGGATGAGGAGCTTCGCCTGGACGAACCTTTGCCCGTCAAGAACCTTGATGAGGAAATCGTCATCAAGAACTTGGATGAGGAAATTGTCGTCAAGAACTTGGATGTTGTGGTACCTACCAAGCCGGCCTATATCCCTACCCGTCAACAATACCGCGAGCCTGTCGCTTACCGCGGAAACTGGGACGCTGCTCTTTCCGAAGCCATCGCTGCTAGCTACCCCAACACCCGGTTCGCTCTTGTCCATGCTTCCGAGTCGCAATGGGATGAGGCTCTCCAAGCAGCCATCAAGGCCAGCGGACCCACGCAGCGCGTCAAGCGTAGCAACTCCTCTCCTAAGCAGTGGTCTCAGGCTCTGGCCCAGGCCATCGCTGCCAGCTACCCAGACAAGAGATTCTCGCGAGGACAGATCCCTTACTCTCAGTGGGAGGACGAGCTGCGGGAGGCTATTGCTCGATCCAAGAAGAGCGCTGCCTTTGACTCGTCGAAGCGTCACCCAGTTTTCATGGCCTCCTCTCTCTTGACTGATGCCCAGGATGTCCACCCTGCTGCCATCGGCTACACTTTTGATGCTGCCTCTAGACACCCTGTTTTCTTCGGCTCTTTCACCAGCACTACTTCCATGACCGCCCACCCCGCGATGCCCAGAGTTGTACAGCAGCAGCAAAAGCAGCAGCCCCGGACTTCGGTCTCTGCCCCGCGTCCCCTCAGCCGCGGCGGCAAGGTTGCTGCCCTGGCTGGTCGCATCTCGTTCCTCAACGAGTCATCTCGACCTGCGTCGGTGGTAGTACCTCCCATGCCGAGAATGTCCGTGATGTTTAAGGCCGCCGCCGAGCCTGCTCCTCTCAATGTTGCCCCGCTCGCTCGTCCCTCCAAGTTCCTTTGGTCCAAGCCTGCCAAGCCCGCCGCTCAGGCTTCTCAAAAGATGTGGACTCCTTCTGTCCGCAACCTTGCGCAACGATGGAACTCCGTCAAGAAGACCACAGCCCCCGCCCTCCAGGTGATTTCCATGAGCGAGCGTCCGCAACGCAAGGCCAGCCAGCCCGCGTCCGCCGCGATCGAAGTCAGCGCCGACTTTGGCGCTCAGGGCATGTGGCAGCGCCCTGCTCAGTCTGGATCGCACAGCAAGAACTGGCTCGAAGGAGGCAACAAGCACGCTTCCAAGATCCAGCTGAGATACTAGATAGATATAGAGAGTTCACACCCATTGTGTCTTTTCTCGCTGCTTCTCCATCCCTCTTTCTTCCTCTTTCTATCCCCCTCTTACTACTAGATAGATGTGGTCGACGTACGTACATAGAGTATGACGGACGATCTTCATCCCTAGATTCCCTCTTTATTACCATTCTCTTGCGAAACCAAATGCAAATCACCCCTATACTTGTATATATCTAATGAGCACGTTACCTAACTACCCACCACCTTACCACCACTGCATATGGAACATTGGATTGGGGCGGGGGCGGCGTAGCATAGCATTGCCATGGCAGTTATTGTGGGTTTTACAGTCATTTTTATTTTTCAACTTTGGGAGCAACAAGTTGCAGAGCTATATGGGCTGCTTAGAATATGTAGCACATATTATACTGTATTATATAGTTATATACCTTATGCAACTTACCTATATATCCCGTGTGGTTGTTCTAACCAGCCCAGCGATCATACAATCGTAGCTCTGGATATCCATGTGATGTGCAATTTGATGTCCAGACACGCCTTCACACCCTCCTTAGAAGAATATGCCCTTGACGCTGTGTCTATTTAGCTGGCGAGTTTTGTGGGCTCTCTTCCCCTTTATCCCACTGTGAATGTTGCATTTGCTCTGAAGTCTTTGCTCGAGCTGCCCACAAATATCTGCTCCATGTTAGAATCATCATGCATACTAGTGCACATCACGCCGTGCAAGCAGGAAGACTTCAAACAAAGGACACGGAAAGAGAAAAGAGAATCGCATGTACAAGACTTACTTTGAACTCGCCCGGTTCCACTACGTATTTCATACCAATATCCCACAGCCCCAGATCCTGCACTTTAAGTTGCAACTCCACCGTCTCCGTGGCGCCCGCCGCGATGGGCACCTTGGAGAACCCGCGCAGTTGGAGATTGGGAACCACGACGCTGCTGATGACATCTTTGACGTAGAGCTGAACGACCTCGGCGCCATCTCTAGTCGACTCATTCGTCACCTCCACACTGACGGATATGGTGTCTGCAGCAGTGACCGTAGTCTTGGAAAGCTTCAAGTTGCTGTACTTGAAATTGCTGTAATGAACCTCGTTAGTGTTGACTGCATGGGAAAATCACTGTGGTGTCTCATACCTGTATGAAAGCCCATAGCCAAACTGCCAGCTTGTTAGCCTTCAACACTGATCAGTATTTGGAGTTCTCGTCTTACCTCATAAAGGGGTTCTGGTGTTTGAAGCACATAGGCATGTCCAAACCTAGAGCCACCATTAGTATCGCTCCCCCGTGATGCGGAACGGAAACTCTCAAAACTCACTTCATCGTCCCGTTCTCGTAGGCAGCGCCCGGATCGGGGCTTGTGCGCATCCTGCCCGAGTTAAGGTAGTCGTAGTAGACCGGCGTGGTCCCCACATCGTACGGGAACCCGACCGTCAGCTTTCCTGAGGGATTCACTTCGCCGAAGAGTACATCTGCCAGCGCAGCGCCCCCTTGCTCGGACGGGTAGTACTGCTGAACCAGCGCGGCGGCCTGGTCCGAGATCCACGGCTCTGTGATAGGCTTCCCCGAGCTGAAGACCACAACAGTCGGCTTGCCCGTGTCGATGACGGCTTTGACGAGGTGCGGCATGGCACCCACGAGGTTTAGGTTGTGCGCGTCTACATGCTCGCCCGTGGTGGCATTGAGACCCCCCCACAGCTCGCTCTGGTCCCGCGACCACGTGCCGACGACCACGACGGCGACATCGGCGGCTTCTGCGGCGGAGATGGCCGACGCGAAGCCGGATTGATCACTCGACCATTTTTCGCAGCCCTGCGTAAAGGTGACATCGCTGCTGCTGGCCGCGCGGATACCGTCAAAAGGGGTCACGCCACGACTAGCTGATTTGGCCGCAGTGTAATCGCCATACTAAAACATTTCATTTATATTAGTCCCATCACTCACGGATAGAAAGGGGCGACGTTTTCTCACATTCATCAGTCCGTGTGCCATTGGGCCGATCACTGCGATCTTTGCATCTTTCTTCAGGGGCAAGATATTCTCGTGATTCTCGAGGAGTACAATGGACTCTGCGTCGATTTGTCTGGCAAGCTTGACTGCTTCGTCCGTGTGGATGTGCTTTGCTTGCTCTTCGTCGGGGACGCCCAGGTAGGGGTTCTCGAACAGACCGGCCGCAAACTTGGCTCGGAGCGTGCGCCTTACCGCCTCGTCAACGACGTCTATAGGAAGCTTACCAGACTCCACCATCCGAGGTATCTTCTCGAAGTTGAACGAGCCTCCACCCATCTCGATGTCGTTCCCGGCCGGCAAAGCCTAGAGCATAAAGGGGTCAGCAACCTAAGGCTGATATAAGAGGAGGCAGTATTTACATAGTTGACCACAGCTTCAGAGTCAATAGGCTTGCTTTTACACATGGCAAATTGGTTGCAGAGGCGATCGGTGGCTCCCGCATCGCTCATCACCTGTAACGTTTTAGTTGAGACCGACTTTCTCTCGTTTAGCACAGAGAGCTTACGAAGTACTTATAGCCCCACGAGTCTCTTAGGATGTCAGTAAGCATATACTTGTCCGCCACAGCCGGCACTCCGTCATAGGCGCTGTAGGCAGACATGATAGAATGAGCACCGCCATCAATGATGGCTCGCTTGAAGGGAGGAAGGTAGGTCGTCAACAGCTCTCGTCGTCCACCATGTACCGGCCCTGTATTGAGACCTTGTTCAGGCGAGGCAAAGGCGGCCTTTGGCAAAGTTTAATATGACTAGCATTTCTCTATGATAGGCACGTAGGGGCGTGTGGACTCACATAATGCTTCACCATAGCCGATACGTTACTCGCTTGAAGACCCTTCACGTAATGATAGGCCATCTCGCCAGTTCTGGCTGTTGGTTAGTCCAGGTCGTTCTATTACTCATGGCGGGTCGATGGAAATAACCGCAAAAAAGGAGGAGGTCCACACACAAATAAGGGTCTTCGCCAAAAGTCTCTTCGACACGACCAAACCGCAGCTCACGGGCGAGGTCCGCTAAGGGCGCAAAGAGGTTGTTTACGCCGAGCGCTAGTGCCTCCTTTGCCGTGACCACGGCCATCTTCTCGACCAGCTCGGGGTTCCAGGAGCAGGCGTAACCAATGGGCGAGTTGAAGATGGTGGCGTTGGGGATAAGGAAGCCATGGATGGACTCGCCCTGGACCCAGGCCGGGATGCCCAAAGTGGTGTTGTGCACCAGGTATTCCTGGGCGATCTTGACGCCGTCGTTGACGTACTTCCAGGCGTTGGGTCCCTCGGCGTAGACGTAGTAGGAGCCGCCGCGGTACTTCATGCTCCACTCCAGCCCCGTCGCGTTGAGGGTGCCATCGGTCACATTAAGCCAGTTACGGAGATCCCCTTGCACGAGCTGGGACGTCTTCTCCTCGATGGTCATGCGCGACAAGAGGTCTTGGACGCGATCCTCGAGAGACGCCTTTGCATCCTTGTATACAGGCTGGTCTGGAACCTTGTCTTCGCCGGCTGCTTGCACAGAGGCAAGCAGCAAAATGGCGAGGGCGGACAGTGACGATAACAGCATTGTCGTGATAATGTAAGGAGACAAGCCAACAACGACTAGTGTGTACCTGGCACCGTAGAAGGGAATGACGGCGAACCAGACCTTATACCAACAGCGGCACCAGATACAGATTTAGGCCAGGGATATAGCGCCGCAGTGACGGCTACAAACCCATATTACCGGTCCATTGGAAATTGAAGCCTCTGCCTCGTCTAAGCAGGATCAGGGATACAATTGCGTTGGCAAGCCACCTAGCTGGCATCATTGTTGCTACCAAGCCCTTGACGTCTCCATCAAGGATACAGCCGAAGACGCCCTAAGGGCGACCTTGGCGGGCAATGGTGGAGCTTGCCATCAGGTGCCATCAAGGATTGTTGTCGGTATTGGTGAGAGGTGAAAGAAGCTACGCCGCAATTTCGCGGAAGGCGATGGGGGTGGGTAAACCCGGTAAAGGGAAAAGGATGTCCCCTGGGACTTTGGGGGGGGGGGCCTTATTCCCATTGGTGGAATAGTGGCATGCAGACTGGAAGCATGTCAACACGGGCCCATTTGAGCCGACAACCGACCCTTCAAAATACACGATATGTATGTTTGGCTAAAGTTCACATGGGATATCCGACACTCCCCGCATCCAGCAGGAACCAATGTCTGGATCTGCCACTGCTTGCCACTGCTTGCTACTGCAGGCTCAGCGGATTCAAGCCATGATGTCTCCCCATAAGTGGCCAGTAAACGCCCCATCGGCCCGCGATCCGATGTGGACTAAGTGCATGATATGCTAGGTAGTATTTGGGGAATGAGAATTGGGGGAATACAGTTGGGGAGAATAAGAATGGCTAGCACCACTTGCTCGGCGCAGCACTTGTCGTCTCTCTACGGTCAATCGTAGCATCTCCCCAGTATAGAGCTCTCGAGATGAAGTTCCGCGATGGCATGTGGCTCGTCGCCGACGACAAGTACGTCGAGTACGCCGAGGATATCTACGACATCGCCGAGAAGAAGAACGGACTGAGTCTCCTATGCCCGACTCGAAAAATCAAGTCCCGTGGTGATACTCTGAACAGGAGTACTATAACTATCGTGAGTTTGTTTTAAAAATGCCTCAGGAGCCTAGATTTAACAATGGCAACAGGATATAGAGGCGGCCTTTGACGGCGTCATCTCTGTCGAAGTCACGCATTGGGCAGGTGCTGTCAATAAGGGGCCTCACTTCGACTTGTACCCCGATGGTCGTCCCGAGGTGTCGGGTGTGGTGAGCAAATCCGACAAGGGGACGACGTTAAACTCAGGGGCGCTGTCAGCCACTATCCACCCGGACCACCACGACATCTTCGACATCAGATTTCATGGGACCGACAGCCCCAGCAGCAAGCCCCTGACCTCGCTGCAGGCCCGCAGCGTCGGCCTGGCCTACAGCCCAGCCCCGACGAGCCCGATGCAGACGGCCGACATGCGGAACCTGCAGCACTACATGTTCACGCAGACGACGCTGGGCGTGGGCGAGACGGTGCACGGGCTGGGGGAGCGCTTCGGCGCCTTCAACAAGGTCGGCCAGTCGGTGACGCTGTGGAACGCCGACGGCGGCACGTCGAGCGACCAGGCCTACAAGAATGTGTCCTTCTGGCTAAGCTCGCGGGGCTACGGCGTGTTTGTGGACCACGCCGGCCGCGTCGACCTCGAGGTCGGAAGCGAGCGCACGTCGCGCGTGCAGACGAGTGTCGCCGGCCAGCGCCTCAAGTGGTACCTCATCTACGGGCCCACCCCCAAGGACGTGTTGCGGCGCTACTCCATCTTGACCGGCCGCCCCGGCGACGTGCCCAGCTGGAGTTTTGGCCTGTGGCTCAGCACCAGCTTCACAACGAGCTACGACGAGGACACGGTCAGCGGGTTCCTCGAGGGCATGCGGGCGCGCGACACCCAGGTCGACGTCTTCCACTACGACTGCTTCTGGATGAAGGCCTTCGCGTGGACCGACTTCGTCTTCGACGCTGAAAAGTTCCCGGACCCCAAAGCCCAGATCGCCCGCCTCAAGGCCTCAGGCCTCGTGCGCAAGGTCTGCGTCTGGATCAACCCCTACATCGCGCAGCACGGCGCTGCCTTCGCCCACGCCGCGGAAAAGGGCTACCTGCTCAAGCGTAAGGACGGCGACGACGTCTGGCAGTGGGACCTGTGGCAGGCGGGCATGGGGCTAGTCGACTTCACGAACCCGGCCGCAGCGGCCTGGTACACCGAGTGCCTTGAGAAGCTTTTCGACGTGGGCGTCGACGCCATCAAGACCGACTTCGGCGAGCGCATCCCCACGCGCGATGTCGCGTGGCACGACCGCTCCGTCGACCCAGAGAAGATGCACAACTACTACGCCTTCTTGTATAACAAAGTCGTCTACGAGGCGTTGCAGAAGCGCTTCGGCCCCAACGAGGCCGTGCTCTTCGCTCGCGCCGCCTGCGCAGGCACGCAGCGGTTCCCTCTACAGTGGGGCGGCGACTGCGAGTCGACGGCCGAGGCCATGGCTGAGTCCGTCCGGGGCGGGCTGTCGCTGGGCCTGTCCGGGTTCGCCTTCTGGTCCGTCGACATCGGCGGATTTGAGGGTCGCCCGGCTCCCTGGATCTACAAGCGCTGGGTCGCCTTCGGCCTGCTCTGCAGCCACAGCCGCCTGCACGGGTCGAGCTCGTACCGCGTGCCCTGGACCATCGACGACGACGACACCACTGACGAAGGGTGCTCCCGCACCCTGGCCAAGTGGACCGCCCTCAAGACCCGCCTCATGCCCTACCTGTTCGCGCAGGCGGCCGCGGCCGTCGAGACAGGCCTGCCGCTGTCGCTCCGCGCCATGTGCATCGAGTTCCCCGAGGATCCCACGTCGTGGTACCTTGACCGCCAGTTCATGATCGGGGATAGTCTGCTTGCCGCGCCGGTTTTCGACGAGGCGGGAGAGGTCGAGTTCTACTTGCCCAAGGGCATTTGGACGTGTTTCTTCACGAACAAGACCCGGAACGGCCCAGGTTGGTTCAAGGAGAAACATGGCTTCGGCAGCTTGCCCCTATATGTCCGTGAAAACACCTTGTTGGTACTCGGCAAGGAGGGAATCAGGGGCGCAGTCTATAATTATGTCGAGGAAGTTGAGGTGTGCTTATATCAAGCAAGAGAAGGCGCTAGCGCACGCCTGAGGGATAAGGATGGCAAGATTGTGGGCCAACTCACACTAGGCGCAAATACTGAGCTTCAAGGGGCCGAAGTCCTCGGCGGATCGTGGACCAAATGCGAAGACGGCCGCACCATTCAGGAGTCTGCTACATCGAAGGGGATTGAATGGCTTTGAGAACTTTCGAAGTATCAGAGGTGTCAGTCATTCACTAATTAAGTAGACTAAATTATCCCCAGCTGCTCGGCATGAGAAGCCCTATATCAGTGATTATCATTACTCATTATACACTGCCGCCTCATGTGACTGTGAAGGTATTACTGGCACCCTCAAAAGCGGTGATGCCACCTCCGATCAAACCCTTAGCGTCTCCAAAGTAGCGAGTCCGATAAGTGCCGGGCTCGGCGTTCAGGCCCGTTTCCCAGCTGATCACGACGCTGCTGGACCCGAGGAGCCAATCTGTGCGCGTCCACGTGTACACGAGATCCCAGTCACTGTCATCGCGAACCTGCACCCAGCCGTTGTCGTCTTTCTTCTCAATGGCGGCAAACGTTCCCTCGAGGCGTAGATTGTTGCGAGGATTAGCTCCTACGAAGGTGGCGTTGACGACAGCGCCGCGGGCGTAAGTTTCAGACGGCTGGGTTGTGCAGTCACCAAACTTCTTGCCGATGGGCGCGTTATCCTGGACCACCCCCGTTATGAACGATAAGGAATTGTCGCGATTGTCGGGCGGAGACGGACCCGGTGGCGGTGCGCCAGTGGCGGTCGGGGCCAGGTATCCGATATTGCTCACAGTCAGGTTGATGTAAGCGGGCAGTTGCCACTGACCGAACAAGGTTGAAGCACCCTCGTATCGCTGAATGCCATACTCTTCGGGGGTGGCAACGTAGTGGGCGTACGTATTGGCAGGACCGCCCAAAACCACAACCGGCTCCGTGTCTTGGAGGAACTCAGATGCAGCGGCGTTCTTGATAGCGGCACGCCAACGGCGCCCTGACATGGTTGTCGCCTCACTCGGGCTGACGATGATGATAAACTGACCCACACGCAGCAGCTGCATGTCGACAATGTTGGGGGACCAGGCGTAAGGAACATCCAGCTCGCCGACGTCGAGAAGCACCGGCTTGGGTTGCTGGCAAGCCTTTTGCTTTGGGCTAGGCTCCCTCAAAAGGCCCTTGACGATTCCCCAAAATGGCGATGCCTTTGGTATGCCGGGGTTGTTTTGGGTGAAATCAGCAGCACCGGGGCCGTCTGTAGTACCAGCAGCAAAAGAGTAGCCCAGCGCGGCGGGGCACGTTTGCACCATGCGTCCATCTTCCAGGGGAAACTCGTAATACTGCATATCTTGGAAGAAGTGGAAGGACTTGACAGTCGAGCCAACAACTGGTGTGCCTGAAGAAGCAAGCGAGTTCTTGGTGATGTTAGTCTGCGAATGCGCGTTGCTTCAGGGGATACTTACATAGGCAGATTTTGCTCCAGCATACTGGCGCCTTCCCATCTCATAACAGCTACTCACGCCAAGATCCACCTTCTGGAATAGGGGTCCTCTACCATGGCATGATTGAGATTTACCGTCGGCACACGTGCTGTTCTCAAGGCTGCACATAGCTCCCGATCCATCATCACAGCTTGGTTTTGTCAGTCAATATCCAAAATATATATCGCCGCCAGACCGTGACTTACTAAGCGCCTAGAACGTTGGGCGTCGTGTCACCAACATTGGCCTGAGAGAAGCCAGCCACAAAGCCGGGCGCTGCTGAGGCGTCATCTTTCATCGCTTTCTCAAACATGATTGCAGCAACCCCTTTGTTGTCGCCAGAGACGTGTGTGTTGTTCTCCAGCATTGAAGTGCCATGTACGGCATACCATGTGAGAACACCAATATTCTTGCTATCAGAAGCACGCTTGAACTTCAGAACCGTCATCTCCTTATCCACATCAGTGGAGTATTTGGATCTCTCGGACTCTGGGTTAGCTAGATAAGCGTAAAGGCTGCGGCTTAGGTTGCCATCATCAATATCTACGGTACCTGCTGCAAGTTAGCAGACGGACATAAGGCTTCAGTACTGTAGTCGCACCAATGTCAAGGTAGCCCTATCGAACTCTTTGTCAGTCATCATAATTATAAGAGCAGATGTTGTCATAATGCCGGTGATGTTAACTAACCTCTTGCATCGACTCGTGAGCCCGCTTGATGGAGAGAATGGCGCCATCTACGATGGCCTGATAGCTTTGTCTGCTGAAGCCCAGACTGGTGATTTGCGGCAACAGGTAGTTGAACCAAGCCCCAGGTCCGGAATGGGAGTGCGTGGCAGTGACTGCGACATTAGACTGGCCGTACATGGCATAGTCTCCTCCCATGGCTGCCAGTCCCTCCAATATGCCATATCGCACAGCAGTGTCACCGCCCTGGGTGTCGAGAACCAGGTAGACGAAACGGTCCTCAGGCTTGCTGACATCTCCGACGATGAAAGCCCGAGAGTAAATACGTTGGCGCAGACCAGTGCCGACCTGAGGCAGACTTGCATATCCGGCAAGGTTGAGTTCGACTATAGGTCCCGTGATATCTGCTTTACCTACACCGAGCAGATATTTGTCGCCTGTTGCCTTAGCACGTGTCTTCGTGGCAGAGCGGACATCGTTGGCTGCCTGCCTCGCTTTGAGGTGGCTAAGAGCTGGGCCGTTGCTATGAAACGCTGTGAATAGACCGAGTAGTAACAGACTGATGGCACATATGAACACGAAGAGAGTTCTCCTGGGAGCCCCAGGCGTCTGCCTCTGGAAACGTCCCGACATTTTGACGAGTGCCTTGAAGAAGAGCAAGAGAAGATAACCGGTTGAGAGAGCCAGAAGGGATAAATATCAAATGGAAATGCCTAATTTATTGACTCAATCGAGCTCATATGAGTTGTGGGTGTTGTGCTGGCTTATCTGTAGAGAACAGCAGACGGATCGGTCCACGCAACGCTTTAGGGGTTTCCCGCGGGTCCCGCAAGTTAGAAAGCCATGATAAACTGCAGTTTCGGCGACACTTTTCGAAATGGCAAGTCAATATGGAGTTTTAACCCTTTGCAAATGCAATATCGGCGGTGATATTCCTTTTGTATCGCGAGGCGGGTGCCTAAAGGAGCGAGCAGCTGTTCAGGTGCCTCAAGCTTCGACGGTGGGTCACACACACCTATTCGTTTGCTGCCCTCGAGCGCTACGTCGCCAGGTACACAATATCCGAATTAGGAATTTGCCCAACCGAGCTGGCCATACGCTTGCTTTAGGCGTTGGACGATGTGACCCCCGCAGCGTTGTTAGACAATCAAATCCTGTTACATAGCTCATGAGTGGCAGCTGATGGACGGCGGGGTGCCTATTGGCCAAAGTCCTCCTTCCACGCATCTCGCCAGCCAGCCATGGTTAATTACATGAGATACGCAGATCATTGGCTTTGGCGAAGGCCGGGTGGGAAAGAATCATGATTCGCTGCCGCCACGGGAGTAGGGTGGAAATTGCATGCCGGTCTGGAAGCGAATCAAGATTCGGCGCGCGCGAGACCTTTGGTCAACGTCAACGACAACAACAAGTCAGGCACTTGGAGCACAATGGCAACCACTTGGCTTCGGAGACAGACTGATGCTTGGGTGCGGGTAGCGGTAGAACCCATTGGTGTGTAGATCATATGCTCACCTGAGAGGCCAAGTGACCGTAGGCTAGTGCTTGTCGATGTTGCATCGCGTTGGTGATGAGATCCTGCCTGCCTGCTCCCGGAGCTGTGCCCCTCAACCAAGATAACTGCGACTGTGAGCTCTAAAAGGGTAAGGCATAAGTGGTAAGGCAGGATAAGGATACTAGGCCGGGCACAAGATGGAATGACATGTGCTATGTGAGATGCAATCTATAATCTGGAAATGTGACCTTCCCAGAGGGTGCTATACTCCCGTTTGCCGCGGGCGCATGGGTTGAGGTCTCGCTTGGGGACACATGACCGAGATTTCAGCTGTAGCGAGCGATGGTGTCCCGGAGTTTGCTTGGAGTGTAGGTATAGAGTAGGTAGGTATGCAATGAAGTATGTAGGCAGATATGGTAGGTAGGAACCGTAGTGGATCGCACGACCATGGAATCCGGCACTTGAGTACCTGAGGTTAGGATATTCCACGAATATGACTCTCCGCTTTTCCGTTCGCCAAGCTCGTCTTCGTCCTCAACCCCAGGCACCTTTTTGCGGTTACATACATGTAACCTGGCCTATGATATATATCACATTGACTGGCTTTCCTCAATAGATAGCCTTAGCCAACCATCTCATACACGCATGCAACCGAGAGTGAGCCGTATACGACTTAACCCACTCGCGTCTTGTTATTAAACGCCTGGTTTCCATTGTTCAACATTAGATCGAAGCTCGCTGCTGGTGTACGTACGAACAGTTTCATTGTAGTGTTTGTTGTATGGCAGGCGGGAAACTGACTCTAGTTGTAAGCGCTAATCTCGCTGGAATCGCGGGGAAATACGCTAATGGCGTGGCGACACAATGCCTGCAATCTATCGACAGACACCCCTGAAAAGACTACCTACCTACTTTGCCTACCTAAACTAATACACACCGTAGGTTCAATCCACAATTGAAAACAAAATGATCACGTATCTTGCGAAAATGTGACTCTTTTAGGGTATCTAGTTCCATAAAACGACTCTGTGAACTACTCCAATACAGACTTAGAAATTCGTTGCCGTTCTAATGTAAGTACATGGGCAAATTCGTCTGTGACAATCTTCAGACTGGTTGAATTGGTATAATGAGCCCACCGCCCTATCCAAAACGACCGGGCAGAGTATTTGGAAGACCTCTGAAACCAAACATGTTGAAAAATGACAGTTTACCTTGCAAACGAGAACACCAGCTCGCAGCCCCTATCCAACCCTCCAGAGATGCCCAGCCCAGAAATGAAGAAATAGAGAGGGAAGAAAGAAGGCCTTCAGGAGTAGCCCTGGCTGTTTGGATCGACCAAGCAGCCTCTCACGCCCCGACGCTGGCAACTCGCTGTTGTTGCTCAGGATTCGGCGTCAGCCGACGCGTGAGGTCGGGGATCCCCTTCACACGCTCCGCCATACGGTCAGGCACCAGGTCGGTGTTGCTGCTATTGCGGGACAGTTGCTGGTCAACCGGGTTGGGCGTGAGGCGCCGCATAAGGTCGGGGACGCCCGACACGCGTTCCGCCATGCGGTCCGGGACCAGATCGCTGCTGCTGCTGCTGTTGCTACGCCGTAACTGCTCTGGCGGGTTCGGTGTTAGGCGCCGTGTCAAGTCAGGGTTTCCCACGCGCTCGGCCATGCGGTCGGGAACCAGGTCGGGCATCATCAGGTCGGGCGACACCGAGCGCACAGGGTACTCGGTTGCCGGGCTCGCGCGGAGTAGGCGCGACGTCACAGGCTGGGGCTGCAGGATAGTGGGCGAGGAAATGATGGTGGGCGAAGCAGCATCTTCGACCACGGTCTTGGGGATGGATTTCTGACCCGTCCGGACCGCAGACGGGAGGATCTGTTCGAAGCCCTGTGCGCGGGCGACGAGCTCGATGCTCTTGAAGTACTGTTTGGATTTCGTCTGGTTAGGGAGAAAGTCAAACGCAGGGGGTGGAGGGTTGTGGTTCGCTCTAGGTGCTTGTATAAAAGCTTCATACCTTGACGGTCTTGACCTGCAACTCCAGGGTAGCGTCTTCGTCGACAACGATCATGGGGTGTGGGTGTAGCTGCAGGCTGGAGAGCGTCCACATGTGGTTGACGCCCTGTTCGACGCACTTCTGCAGCGCGAGAGCCTTGCGGGCGCCGAGGATGATGACGACGACCTCGCGCGACTCGAGCACGGTCTGGACGCCTACGGTCAGAGCCATGCGGGGCACCTTTTCGACGTCGCCGTCGAAGAAGCGCGAGTTGGCGAGGATGGTGTCGTAGGCGAGCGTCTTGACGCGGGTCCGGGACGCCAGGCTGGAGCCGGGCTCGTTGAAGGCAATATGGCCGTCCTCGCCGATGCCCCCGAGGAACAGGTCGATGCCGCCCGCGGCCTTGATCTTGTCCTCGTACTGCACGCACTCGGCCTCGAGGTTCGGCGCGTTGCCGTCCAGGATGTGGACGTTGTGGGGTTTCACGTTGACATGGGAGAAGAAGTTCTTCCACATGAAGGAGTGGTAGCTTTCGGGGTGATCTCGCGGGATCCCGACGTATTCGTCCTACAAAAGTAGGTTGTTAGCTATCGACTTGTTGTTTGCAACCGCTATTTGTTGGATACCAAGGCAAGTCGTACCATGTTAAACGTGACGACATTTTCGAAGGAGATCTAACAGTCACATAGGTCAGTACCAACAATGCAACAGGGAGCTGTCGGGGCGTACCAGGCCAGCCTTGTATTTCTCAACCAAGATCTTATAAACGCCCAGGGGGCTCGACCCGGTAGGTAGGCCGAGGACGAAGGGGTGGGCAGATGTAGGGTTGAAGTGCTTGATCCTGTCAATGATGTAGTTGGCTACATAAGAGCTGGCAAGCTCGGCATCGTCGCGGATGATGAGTCTCATGGTGGGTGGTAGCTGCTTCCCAATTCGGAAAGAAGACTTGTCTCAACCAGTGGGTAGGAGTAATAGGTGGTTAGGGGTAGGTGTGCAGATTGTTCAGGATGACTGCTACTTGCATGCAGGTGGGCTTTTGTTTTATTATGATATAGGAAGACAAGTAGGAGTGTCAGTTCGGTTCACAGCCCAGGAAGAAGGTTGGAAGGTTCGCCGGAAATCGTCAGCATGAAGAAGGGATCTACCGAAAGGCAAAGAAATTCTACGCCATCTCGTTCTATGTATCACCAGTCGGACGAGACACTTCCAGAGCTCTCCCCACGTACCGGTCCTATTCGCCATGGATGATCTGAACTACCTCTAGGTTCGTCCCTTGGGCTGGAGTGTAACATGTGGAGGGGCAGGCATAACATCATTGGAGATGCAAGCTCTCATCATAGCTCCCGACCCAGCCGGCACTGAGACTCCCAGGCTATCCCGATAAGATGGAACGTTTTGGCCGGTTTGCACCGGGTCTCCACAATTGGCATGTGTCGTACATGGTGGGTGAGCAAGAGGGAGCTCACGGCTAGACGGTCGCCAACAAGGAAAACAAAAAAACGTATGTAATCAGGTTGTCGGAGGGCCGATATGAGTAATAGATATGCGGTACCTGGGCGCGCGCCCACGGTGTTAGTCGTACAAACCGTACAGTGCCCTCAATGAGTACGAGGGATTGTTGTATGTAGGAAGGTGACAGGTAATCGGGGGGACTGACCAGATGAACGTTGTATGTGAAGTTACAGCTCTCCACTACTTGTAAGATGACCCCTCCAATGGGCGGCGAGGGCTTCTTGTGTGGTTACTCAGCTAGGTTGAGTAAGTAAGTACTAGGTTAATAGGCTAGGTAGGTTATGGTTCCCAAGTATTGCAACAACACCAAGTAATCGAGGCTTCTAATGAGTCACTTACTGGCTCCCGTGCCTTCTCAGACAAAGACGAAAGGAAACGAAAGAATATAGGCTACCTACCTTCCATTTGATGGGAACACATGGCTACATATACGAACTGACACGGCGGATTACATGAAATATCTCAGCCGCATCAGGCGGGGAGAGACCTCTTGCTCATCTTCAGTCGTAATGCAATTTGCAGGTGCAGATTTCTATTTTATCCATCCTCAGCATGCAAGTCAGAAATGTGACGCTGAGATTTACCGATGCAATAAAAGAGGAAGGGGACGGCCGGTGTTGCAAGCACTGAGCGCCTGGGTCCGTTCCCTCCACCACTCAAACCGAGAACAGAGTTGTAACTTGTCAGCATGTGGCGCGCATGCAAATAGATGGCTGATGGTTGTTGGCTTCGAGAAGCAGAAGCACGAATAAATCAATGGCCATGACGATCCCTTTCCACTTTGGACTTCTTCTTCGGCTATCGATTCGCAGTCTGTGGTGTTCTAGCCGCAATCTAACGTTTCCAGATCCTGGCCCCAGAAAAAGAGGGACTTAACTGATGCCTTTTACAACGTTACATCTCAACATGGCCATCTGGAAAATGCCATGAGCACGTAAGGGGAAGACCCTCACTTCTCACTGTCCTACGCCAAGCCTATTCTATTGTCTGCCACTGAGTGACAGGAGAGAATAGAGCGAAAGTGTGCGTGTGCGTGTGCATGTGCGTGTGCGTGTGCGTCCCGTCCATATGCATCGCTTTCCGCTGTTGTTGTTGTTGTTGTTGTTGTTGTTACGAGCCCCGATCGCCCACTCGCACCAAGCATTGCGCATCCTCCCTTTTAGTGGTCGATGACTTGCGTCCTCTGCAACATTCGCTATACGGCTAATTAGGAAAAAAACTGAGGTCTGCAAACTGCACCTGCTGAGTCGTGCTGCTTTACCTGTCGATCCCACACGTCTTGTTATTACTTTACGACCATCTATTGGTGAATCGTTCATTTGTTTTCCCCCGTCGCCGTCTGTAACCTGCAGCCACTGTTGGTATCCGCGTTCGGTAATGGTGGTATCTTCCTGTCAGAAAGACATGCCATATTGACCGACAGGGGCACCACCACCACCACCACCACCACCACCACCTCCCAACCTTCACTCTTTATTGTTGTTGCTATTATTGTTGTCTCTCACTCACACATACCATCCCACGGCTTGGTCGGGACCGGCATGTTCCATTCGTCCCGCTCCAGTTCATACGAATCTTGACACACGACCAGAGCCTGTCTCTCCATCCTAGGATCGCCTCTTTGGTGGTGGAAATGGCGATTGCTGTCACGTTCTCCCTCCCCATCCGTATACCTCGATAGTGCCTTCCCTCCCCCCATTACGCCGTGCATATACATACACATTTTCGTGATTGTAAGACATTTTTAAGAGTTGTTAAAAGATCCTCAAGGTTCTCCATTCTCGTCCCCAATGTCATGCAGTCATTCACTTCCGCCATGATAATTTTAAGGAGAGCCATGTTAGCCGCCTTGAAGACCCTAGTCCGGGGCCGGTCCTTCTTGGAGGCTCTGTTCGCCTTCTGGGTCAGTCCAGCCCTGCTGAAGGAGCACCATGGCAATGGGACAACACCGCCACCATTGCAGCCGAGGTCGAGGACCATCGAAGATTTCCTCAAGGAGGCCGAGGAGCTCTTGATGGGGCCCCTCGATGGCGGCCGGCTGAGTCAATTCTCGTCACAGCTGAAGCTGCAGTTCCGGGAGCGCATGCAGAGCCATGCCGAGTCCATGCTGCCTTCCTACAACCATCTCTTGCCGTCGGGCAAAGAGACGGGTCAGTTCTTGGCCCTCGACGTTGGTGGTTCGACCTTGCGCGTGGCATTGGTCGAGCTGAGGAGCCGAGAGATGTCGGGCAGTGAATGCAGCATTGTCCGAATCGACACCTTCAAGATCACCCCTGAGCTGAAGCTACTCGAGGGAATGGCATTCTTCGATTGGATGGCAGCTCGGATCAAGGATGTGCTCTCCGAGGGAGGTTCACAGGGGCAAGACCCCGACAGCCCGTTACCCATGGGCCTGGCATGGAGTTTCCCAGTAGAGTATGTCATCACTACCATCAAGGCCCCGTATAGTGAATACTGTCCCAACTAACATGATGAATTCATCAGACAAACTTCATTAGGGGGTGGCCTTCTCCTGGGTATGGGAAAGGGGTTTCTAGCAACGAATGGGCTATTGGGCCAAGACCTGGGCGCCATTATAGAAACTGCCTGCAAGAAGGTTGGCCTGAACGTGCAGCTGGGCGCT
This sequence comes from Apiospora malaysiana, assembly GCA_006508115.1. Taxonomy (NCBI): domain Eukaryota; kingdom Fungi; phylum Ascomycota; class Sordariomycetes; order Amphisphaeriales; family Apiosporaceae; genus Apiospora; species Apiospora malaysiana. The sequence goes on from QUSE01000032.1 coordinate 1,373,267, forward strand.
ATTGTAAATGACGGATCCGCAACATTGCTTTCACAAGCCTACGTGCATGAGTCAACGAGGTTCGGTCTAATTCTCGGTACCGGCACCAACATTGCGGTTCACCTTCCCGTCTCCGCCTTTGGTCGGGGCAAGTTTGGAAAGCGGCCCGAGGCATGGTTCGAGTCGGCCAGCCATGTGATCGTGAACACTGAGCTTGGAATGTTTGGGAAGGACATACTGCCCATGACACGGTGGGACAAGCTACTTAGCGCGGCGCACCCCAGACCCGACTTCCAGCCCCTGGAACATTTTGTTGCCGGTTTCTATCTGGGCGAGATCTGCAGGTTCGCCTTGATCGAAGCCATCGAGGAGACCGGGTTACTCGGTGGCGTGGTACCGCCGTCCCTAGAGAAACCGTACTCTCTTGACACCGCTACTTTATCCATGATCGAAGCGTAAGTACCTCCTTATCCGAAGTCGATCTATCAAGAGGAAAAGATTCCCTAACGTTTGCAATTTCCAGTGATCAATCTCCCACCTTCGACACCGCCCTCAGCTACTTCGCCGCCACCCACCCCTCCACCGTAAAACCCACCATCGCCGACCTAACCGCAATCCGGACGCTCGCGTCCTACATCTCGCGCCGCTCCGCCGCACTCCTCGCCGCCTCCGTCTTCTCGCTATGGGAAGTGCGGCACGAGACCGAAGCCGAGTACATCTCCACCCAAACCCAACAGCAGCAGCAACAGCAACATAAGCAGAGGGCTGCGCCACCTCTTTTGGTGGCCGAAGCCGCGGCCGAGCACGCTCTAGAGCGCACCAAGGTCGCCTTCAACGGCTCCGTCATCGAGCACTACCCGGCCTACCAGACCAACTGCCAGCGCTACATCGACCAGCTGGTCGGCGGACAGACCAAGCACGAAGGCGCCATCGAGCTCGTGCCCGCGCTCGAGAGCTCCATCCTTGGCGCCGCTGTGGCGCTGGCTTGCACTGATGGCGAGCAGGTTGTACAGCAGGCTGTATAAATCAGGCGGACCCTCAAAGGTCGAAAGGGGGGTAAATGGGTATTATATATAAACTCGAATTAGCGAACACAAGCAAGCATCAAAGCATATCTGCATTCAAATGCATTGGAGGTGGAATATAGCGGCTCTAATCAGCGAAGGGCAAATTCATATAAGGTTAAGGTTACTACCAGATAGTCGTCTTGGTCAGGCGTCTTCAAGGAATGGGGTGGCATTTTCATATTATACGCGCATTTCGGTATCTACGAGCGACGATATTCATTGTGAGCAATATAGGCTATCCCAAAGATACATAATCTATATTGAAGATGCGACCATTGAGATTGAGACCTAAAACCGAGAAGACATCAAGAAGAAAAACAGCAAAAGGGTATAATGGTCAAACCCCCAAGGATAAACAGAACTGCGCCCACAGTGGCTTCCATACGTAGATACTCATAATCCGCCCACACGTATGCCCCCATAGCCCCTACACAAACCACGCATACTCTCAACAAATAATCAATACAAGAAAAACGCCATATCGCATCAAAGCCCAACTATTGTCTCATGTGCTTCGTCTCTGGCATAAACAGAATGGCAATCCTCTACTCACTCAGAATGGATACCTGGATGACGTGATGGCTCTTTGATTAAATCATTCCGCGGAGAAGTACCGTTTTGCCTTACTCCTGACTTTCTGTGCCTGAATCTCTTGCGGTACCGCTATATGATGAACAATGTGCGGGCCTAGTTTGGTAAGATTTAGTGTACGCCAAGAATATGGTCATAGGATATGTATATATATACTCACGATATACTGTATCCACCAAGGGTGTCCAGTCATCTATACTTAGCGGGAAGTACTCGTACAGCTGCTCCGTCTCTTCGGAGGGGCTTCCGTGACTCTGACTCGTACCCGAGCGGTTCAGGCGGGGGCTCTGCAGCGTGGTGTCCGAGGTCGAGCGATTGTTGGGGCTGCGCTCGTCTTCCGATAACGAAAGGTTGATGGGTCCCAGCGTCGAGATCACCGCGGCCGTCGTCATTGCCGATGAGCCGCCCTTGGAAGAAGAAGCAGACGAGGTCTTATGCGGGGTCTTATTGCCACCGCTGGAAGAATGCGATGGTGTACCGTCTTTCGAGGACCAGGATGGTACGGGAGGTCGGCTGAGGCTGGGCGACATGGACATCTTCTTCGATGGATGCTGGGACGTATTACTGCCCTGTTGTGTATTGGCGTAAGATGGTGTTGGGGTGGTGCTCCAGTCATTTGTAGCTGTTGCTGATGCATGTACAGCGCCCCCGATACTCTGATACCTATGTAGATTCTGAGTCATGTCGGAACGTTCGTGCTTCAGGTTGTTTATGTGCGTTGTATTGTTATTGTTGTTGCTGATGCCGCCACCATCATCTATCGTACCATCGCTATGTGTACGTGGACGCTCGACACTACCGGCCTTCTTCTCCGCCGACAGCGGAACATCCTTCCTGCTATCGAAATTGCGGGGGCTTCGGCCGCGGACAATCACGGGACCACTGTGTATCTCAGCGATCTTCATGAGATCACCTCCGGCCTTCATTTTGGCCAGAAGACTGATCTGGACCACATAATGCTGCTGTAGGCCTTTCCGGCGGCCGTTGTTGGCCGTGGCCGACTTGAACTGTAAGCGCTTCCACGATACGGGCAGGCATACGCGGTGGCCGTCCACTTCTTGGCCGCCGGTCAGGTCCAGCAGGGACTTGGGTGGTGGGCCAGCAGTCTTGCTTTCCTGTCCTTCGCCAAGGGCCGGGTTGCTGCTTTTCCATGGTATGGAGATGATTTCTGTCGCCTTGCCTTCGATTGACTCCATGGCCGATATCGAGGCATAAAACTCAGTTACGGGTACTGCACGCCCCTGCTCGTTGATAACTTGTGTACAATGCCGCGGCATAGTAATCTGGCCCGAGCATTGCCAGAGGTTGCGCCGGTAGCAGGTAAGCTCCAGCGGCCGGCCCGTAGTCTCCCCTCCAAACACATCCTCGGCGACGAAGAACATGCCGTATAACTCGGCGGACAGGTTCAGCTCTGACATGGCGCCCGTCGTGTCGTCGACGGGCTGCGCTTTGATGATGGTGGCAGAGAAGCCGAGCAGCTTATCGTCCAGCTGCTGCGGCGACGAATCATCATCGTGGAAGGCATTATTCGGGTCCGGCGCAATCTCGTAGGGCTTCGCGTAGTTGAAAGGGTCTTCGAAGGTGGTCGAGAAGTTCTCGAAGTCGTACGTAGGCGTAAAGGGTAGGCCATGGAGCCCTCCATTCACATTGTCGCTACATATGCATCCCAGATTGTCAGTTTAGATTGTTTGATAGAGCACGTACATGAGTCATCGCATGGGGGCTTTTCGATGTCGGTGGAGTTGAGTTCAAAGCATGCGACACGGCACGGGCAGCTTCCCCGCCTCGCACCGATATTTGTCTAATTGATAGCATGCGACAAGAAAGAAGACGGGATGGAGTATGATGGAAGGGAAGGGAGAAGAACAAAGCGCAACCAACAACTCACAGGATAGACTCGTCGAAGGCGAGTTCTTGATCAAACGCTTCGATACCTAATCCAGGGCCCATGGGACCGTTCAGCCCCATGTTGTCGCTGGGGCTGGCGCCAGGCGGCATGGCCGGCGGCATTGAATTGAAGGTTGCCATTGCATTGTCATGACCCCGTGCGGATCCGGGTCATGATCTGTCGAGCCTCGAGAGAGCTACCTCGGCGAGAGAAGAGAGCTTGGATCGAGTCCTGGGCAATGATTGTCTGATTGTTTCGACGGGTGGATCGGCCTGGCTGTACGTTTGCCTGAAGGCTCCGAGGCAGCTCGAGTAGCCCGGGCGAGATGACTCTCTGTCTTCTGGTTTCTGGCCGTTTGTGATAGTGCTACTATTGCTGGTAGTTTTGGATTATTGGAAGAAGTGACCTAAACGGTGTATGTCTGCTGTTTCGTGGCTTACCTTGTCGTTAAGGTCGCATGCGCATGGGTTTGGTTTGGTTTGGTTCATAGACGGGAAGAGGCAAGGCAGAAGAGGTCAGGGCCCAGGCGAGAAAGGATCATTCGCTGTGTATACCTAGGTATTCTGCTTACTCTTCTTCCTTGCTCATGCGCATGTACATGTAGCTATGAGGTAGGTCTCCTTGGCCCCATTTACCTACGTAGGTACGTGCCTACATGTAGGTATGCAGGTCAGGATCGAATCGGACTCGTCGTACTGTCGTGCGCAGGTAACGCGACACCTCAAGCGCAACACTGAGGGCAGTTTGGGACTTCACGCAGCCCATTTGATCGCCATCCCTACAAGTCGGTAAAGCAATGCGCATACATCTATCTCCAGGGAACCAACCAATGGATTGGGGCTCGCTGGGAACGGCCAAAGGCGGAGGTGGAGCACTCAAGCTTCTATCAATCAATTAGGTAGTTCCCTTGTCCCCCAACCCCCCCTAACCTAGTCCCCGTAAATAGCAGCAGCGTACATAGTGCCCTGTCGTTTAAGCCTAGCACCTAAGGTTACGTAGAGGACCCGAACGGACCATCTACACCCGCTGTGGGGTGGCCCAGGCAAGCCAGGTTGCCAGGCAATTACCGTGCTGTAGGCCAGTTTGAAGATGAGGTCAAGTCCTCCTCCATCTGCGCTCTCGTCTTCTCTCTTCTCTATCGGCTCTATCGGACGTCGTTATCTCCCTAAACGTCTCTTGCCTATCTTACCCCCCATCTTTGTGCTACATCAAAATCAGGGACTGGCCTACAGTATGTAATTTGGCTATCTTGCATCTGCAGCAACTGCATCTTTTCTCCAATATCGCTTCGCTCCTGGTCGTCATTCCTGGACGCAAAATACAACCCTCCCTTTCACTGACACTTCCTAACCCCTGACCAGAAGCCTTGCCTTTACTAAAGTAAGGATCCTACCTCCACCATTCGAGTGCTCCTGCACGCCATCTATTTCTGAACATGATCTCTCATGCATCTTTCATTTGGGGAAGGTGGGTTTGACCGAAGGTGCTCTGGACGGCGGCTTCCCCGTTCACGTCAAGTCCTGTTGGAGATATTGCAAATGTATAACCACCTAAAAAAAAATTAAGAAAAAAAAACATGAATGGGGAGATTAAAGCTCGAGATATAGAAACAGTGTCCTTACGACTTCTTACTTGATTAATAATAACTTTAAAATATCAGTAAACAATTGCCGAGTTTCTAATGCCCACCCTTATCACTGATATTGGGCGGGCGCATTAGGATTAGGGAACAACAACAGGTCAACCGTAGCCTCGTCATCGGATTCGCCGGATGCACGTTTACAAAAATATTCTGTTGCCACGAAGGATCCAGGGGCTTGTTTATCCGCGGGTCCCGTGGAGTTAGCAAGGTCCCAGAATCGTGTCATTTTGATAAAAGAAGACGACGCTGAGATCTATGTCCCAGAATTGGCAGATGCCTCACGCCATCGCGCTTATCTATCCATATATCTGCTAAAAGCGACGTGCTTTGGTTCCGCTCTCCTGATCGATGGTCTGATTAGATCCAGAATCAATCATTTGACAAATGTGGTCATTCAATTATACAAGAATGAAAATAAACATGGCAGTATAACAACCCCCCATAAATAGAACCAGGCCCAACAACATCCCATATAAGCTAAGGGGTATCGATGAACTAAACAATATGTCAGCAAGTGTCTAGCGGTGTAACTATTGGACGTAGGCGTAGCGAGTACTTACCGTATCAGGCGAATTCGTGACTTCATCAAACGTTTGCTGGACATCAAAACCCATAGCCGCGAGGGGTTCGTGGAAGTCTTCAAGCACCTAAAATTTCGTCAGTCAGCATTAAATAAAGCAAGGGACGGGAACGGGGGGGGGGGGGGGGGGGGGGCGGGTCTCAAAAATAGAAAGAAA